>JAOXOE010000848.1:9706509-9734855 GCA_028565055.1 Phoeniculus purpureus | reverse complement strand
AACTTCTTCCCAGTGAGGGTGACAGAGCACTGGAAGGGGCTGCCCAGGGGGGTTTTGGAGTCTCCTTCTCTGGAGATGTTTAAAACCCACCTGGACATGTTCCTGTGCAACCTGATCTAGGTGATCCTGCTGTGGCAGAGGGATTGAACTGGATGATGTTTCAACGTCCCTTCCAATCCCTGTGATTCTGTGATGTTTCAAGCTTTTTTTCAGTAGAGATAATCAGTGTATGTTCCTTTAGGAAGAAGATGGACTGCGGATGAGGAAGGCACCCCAGACAAACAACCCAATATCTGCTTCTGCAGCTGTTGTCAAGGACGAAGGGCTCAGCTCCAGACTACTTGCTTTGGTGGTTTTGTTCTTTGTCTTTGGTGTAATTATAGGGAAAATAGCCTTGTAGAGGCAGCATGCTGGAAATTGTAAATTGGTTTGATGGTTCTGCCATATCATTGGATTAAATTTATTCATAACAGTGTTTAAAACAAAAAAACAATTAATGTATGACATCTCACAGGTCTTGCCTTTAAATTACCCCTGCACAAATACTATGTAACATAACCTAGAGAGTTTAAAATGTACAATGGGTGAATGAATGACAAGAGAATACGCTTCAGAATATGATGAAGGGGAGAAAAATCGTGATTCAGCACTACAATGGAATATTGTATATGTGATTTTAAACATTCTTAGACCCTGGTACATGTTGCTGGATTACCTCTTTTTAAAAAAAAAAAACAGGAAAAAAAAAATGAAAACTAGAAAGAACTATTCCTCCACTGCTGGAGCTGGCCCGATTGGATGTTTGGAGCTGGGTTAGGCAGGAGGTTTTGATAACTTCTGTAAAATACATTAATCCACCATTCTGCTCATAAATTTAACAGTTTTTCTGTCAGTGTCTTCAACTCTGTGCAAGTTACCAATTTCTTGGCACTTAAATGAATAGTGAGAAGCTGAAAAGAATTGTATGTGGCAATGCTGAATGTGCTAGGCATCGTTAAGAGGCGTTTATTGACTGGTAGGACGCTCGTTTGGAATAAAGGTCAATGCCTTGTTCTCATAAAGGGACCAAGCTACATTGCTGTTGGTTCATTTAGTTGAATTAAAATGTTACTCAGAGATGTTTAATGCATATTTAACTTATTTAATGTATTTCATCTCATGTTTCCTTACTGTCACAAAATTGACTAACACACTCTGGTTTGAGAAGATCCCTGTTGAAAGCCAGTGACTAGAACTAAACATTTGCTGCTGTAGTGATGCAAGATTCTTCTGCCTCCTGGTGTTTCAGGCACCACACGATTGTTGAGAGTTTGGATCGTCTGAACATTGGAGAAACAGTGGTCAGGAAACTGGTTTTGTATGTAAATAAGTCTGTCTAGGGGAAAAAATATTAGTAGTAAACTAGTCCTACGCTGTAAAAGACCAATCCTGTTTGACTCTGTAGCATCTTAAAAAAGGAAAAAAAAAAGAAGAAAAATTAAATAGGCCCCCAAATGAATGTTTCCTCTGTTACTTTTGTCATGTTCTCACAGTTTTAGAGGAGGGGAGAAAACAGTGTTCTCTGTCAACATAGATTATTTCTGGTAGAAGTCAACTTCAGCTTCTTTTCAGGATGAATTTTGTTTTTTCCAGCCTAAATTTAAAATCAGTCGAGACAAGCTCATCGTGAGGTTGATGTGCATGGAGTGGTGTTCAGAGTAACCATGGTGGCTGCTGGGGTACAAGGTAACTTGCCATTTGTCAGTTTAGTTGGGTTCAGTAGCTTCAACACTTGCTAGCCCGTTGAAAGTAAGGTTAAAGTAATTCTGTTTCTGAGCTACTTCTAGTCCAAAATCCATCACCTCAGTGTTTTAAAACACACTGACCTTCAGATGAAATAGCTGTAGAGCAGGTGAATTCCCGTGTATTCTTAGCTGGTAGGTCCAAAAACCACTGCTGACAAAACTTTTTGTAACAACCTTTTGGAATTAAGATGCTTTTGGTTTTTTTTTTTTAAGTGACTTCTTTCATTCCTTGACTATTCCTCTCATTTCTTGAGAAAGCGGTTTGGGCTGCAGCCTGTCCGCCACATTCACTGACCTTTTTCTTTGTCCCATTTGTGTCTCAAGGGCTTCCTGCTTTGCAGATGCAATTAAGTGAAATTTTATGTGAGGATTAAAAAGAAAATGGGAGGAAAAAAGTCTTAACTGGTGTGTTCAGCTGCGGAATACAACTCTGCAGGTACCACCAGAAGATTCAAGAGAAATGAGGAGTGTGTCTCTAGTGTTTTAGAACGCTAGGGTCTTGTCGGCTCAGGATAGAAGTGATAGCTGTTGAAGGATTGCCTGCAAAGGGCAGAGAGGATGGGAAATGAGCTGGGAAGAATGAAGCAGTGACTTAAGCATGATAAAATAGGGCAGAGCGGATCAAGAGAAGATTCTTTCTGGGCAGCTGAAGCTAATGAAAACATTTATATTAAAATTCTTAATGTTTTCAGGAAGACAGCGCTGTAAGGGATGCTGCAAAATTAGTTTCCGTGGCTTTGAAGAATTTATTTGAGAAAAGCTTTATGGAAGGGAGAGAGAACTATGCATTATTTTGAAAGGCTGTAAGTATCTTGATCTCACTAAAATGTGTTAGCAGAAGAGCTGAATTCCTAATTTGCTTTAAAAAATGAATAATTATTTTCAAAACCCCTTTATACTGCTGAAAAACAGCTTCCAAAAGGTTTGGTTTTCTAAAAAATTCAGTTTTTGCAAGGTAAAGGGGGAAAATTGAAGATTTAAACTGATCTCCTGTCAGTGTATCTGTGATAGTCATCTAAGCAAGTTCTACACACACGTAGCTACCACAGTTGACTTGGCTGGCACAGGCCAAACGAAGGGGACAGCGAGCAGGATGTCTGTCCTCCTAGTGCTCAGTAGTCATTCTCAGTCATCTGTGACAAGCTGGAACTCGACATCATTTGTGAGCAAAGTTGTTCCTGTTGTTTGCAGTCCAGGGTTATAAAGAGGTCCCAGAAAACATGCTCAGGCTTTCCTAGATGCCTCACAAATGTGTTACTGAGGAGACCCAGCAAACAGAGGAACTTACTTAAGGATCTGTTGGCAACCTCTGTAACCTGCACTTGGGGCTGACCCACACCGTCATTCCTAAGCAAGACTGTTAATTTAACTGCTTATATTTTGGAACTTTAACAAGATTCCAAGATCTTTCTTCACCATTTCTGACAACAGCCTGAACAGACACTAGTGCTCAGTACTCTGGGTAATGCCTTGCTTTTGCTGAGCTTAAGATGAAATGCCTGATCAGTGGAATCCTTACTGCCTGCCTGTTTGACTAGACCGTTCGTATGCAGCAGAAAGAAACCTAAGGAAGTTTTTTCTTTCAGGGTTCCTGAAAGGCCAGTTAGTAGCTACATTGCAAAAAATATATTGGCTGGATGTTCTTAGACCACCTGAATCTTTTTTAAGTTGTTCCTTACATGGTGATGCCACAGCAAATGTTTTCATGAAGTATTTATAGAAATTCTGGAGGGCACTGTATATCCTAGGAAGTTATGCATGAAACATAGAGTTTCTAAATAAGACTATTGTCCCATGTTATCACACAGCAACAGCTATTAGAAAACTGTAATCAATACAAGGTAGTAGAAGTCAAGTTACTGCTTAAACTACTTACGTCCTTACTGTTATTTAAAGATGCTGGATTGCATAGAGACTCGTTAACTTTAGTGAGAGCCAGTAGAGGCTGCTGAAGTAGTCTTCCTTTTATGGAGCTTGACACTTCTGCCTGCACTCCGGGCAAATTTGGTATGAAGTGATATCTGAAATGGCTTGAAGCTTAGTGCTGGGAAATGAATGGAAAATGGTTTCTATTTTCATGCAGTTATCCACATCTAAAAGCAGCTATTCTATGCATGAGTTACCATAACCATTGCTCTGGTTGGCAGTTGTCAGCTGTGCATGCACAACTGGAACAAGGGCATGTGCAAGCCAAGCACCCAGGCTCCTATTACTGTTGAGCAACCTGAAAGTACTAAAGAGCAAGATGGTGACACGTGTGTCACGCTGAGAGGAGCTGACATACCGTAAACAATTCTCTGAACATAACCGGATCATAATAATCTGACGGGTGGGTACTCCATGTAACTGTTTTGTCCTGAAATGCTGTTAGTGGGATAAAGTTGGAACCTCACTTGGCGAATCGTTAAGAGTTTCTTCTCACCAATAAACTACTAAGGGTTTCTATCCACTGCACATGTAAACTGGCGATTCCTGTTGTACTCTTGACTTAGCAGTCAACATATTTACCTAGTGGTGTGCACACAAACTGGTGTCTTGATGTTGCTGTTGACTAATGAAAGAAAACTCTCATCCCTTTTCTTTAGAAAACATGTGTGACAGTCACTTGGATCTCTTAATTGGAACATTTCTGTCATTCTTGGGTGCTATAGTGACTGAACTGTAGTGTTTTGAGGTTTTGAAACCATAAATCTCTTGCTCTGCATGATGTCCTGAAATAGCATCTCCTGAGGTCTGTTTTCTGTGTAGAGTAACTGAGCAAAAAAGCACAACCCAAGGTCCCTCTGAAATGAAAGAACATGTAAAACAAGCACCCTGAACTGAACTTCATGTTTGTCGTGGCTGTTTTACAGCTGCGTTAGGACTTCACAGCAGCACTGGAGCACCTCAGGCCTGGAGAGCTGCTTTTTCATTGTTTGAAAGCAGGTTCAGCATCCATTGCTGAGGCTCTCCAGTGAGCGAGTTGAGAAGGTACAGGTGGTTGGTGAATTTCAGCGAGCGTACTTGAGATTTACTTTTACTTAGTCAGAAACACTAATATAAAAAAGTAATCTGTACAAGTGAGACTTAGTTCAATACCAGAGGTGGAAGTTACTTTTCTGTGTAATCAGATACATGTCTACAGATGTAGTTAGCCGATTAGAAAGTGTTGATATGAAAATGCGTTTTAGAAAGAAGAGCCACTACTGAGCAAGGCTGGCTGCTCGCACAGTGAAACCTAGCGGCTCTCTAGATAGACTTCTTTGAAAGATGACAAGGGGATACAATGCCAGTATAAATCATGTCCTAGTTAGATAAATAGTGAGATTTATTGTTCAGGCAGGGTGGTGCTGATCCTTTGACCACATCTAATTACGTTTCTCCTGTATTATGCTGACAGCTCGGTGTATCCTGAAGCCCTGTGTCTGATGGGTGTCCGTGCAAGTGTGGCGTCACTCGTGGTTATTAGCTTTTTATTATCTCCAAAGGACAAAGTAATTGTGTGTTGCCACTACTTACATTTGCTTTACTATACAATTTATTTTATTAATGGGTGATTTTCTTTACTGAATAAACGCAGAACATTTAAAATAACACAGTAAGAGGCAGCCAGAAACCTCCTGCCTGTAATTCTGTAACAAGTGTGCGCTTACACGCTCCAAAATGATGTGCTCTTGTCACTCCACCGGTTCCTGCGGCTTCATTTTCTTTTACAAAACTACTTTTGCAGTTGTACTTCAAACATTAATGCTTCTGAAAACGTCACAAAGCTTCAGTGTAGGCTTGGACTGGGAGGCAAAAGGTCTAAGGTCATCCCGAAGTGTCTTTGTGAGCGATGACTACAAAAAGGACTCCGTGAGCACAGAAACAAGGCTGCTTTTTCTTGAAGCGGACTTGAACTTTGGATCTTTCCTCCTCTGATTTGTCATTAGAAAATGGCCTTTTCCAGATGGC
This sequence comes from Phoeniculus purpureus, assembly GCA_028565055.1. NCBI lineage: Eukaryota > Metazoa > Chordata > Aves > Bucerotiformes > Phoeniculidae > Phoeniculus > Phoeniculus purpureus. The sequence continues at coordinate 9,729,138 of JAOXOE010000848.1, read as the reverse complement.
AAAACAAAAGAAGTTAAGAAAACAAATGAATTAAAAGAATTAATTGAAGCCGCATATTAGAAGTTGACATTATACATCTGACATTTCTGTTTATGTTTCTGCATCAGTACATTTCATTCTTATTAAATAACTTCCTAATTTTGTGATTTTTATGGTTTTTTTCAAGATTTGGAAGTGCCTGTGAAGAACTAAAGAGCAGCCTGTATGAAGTATTGTTCCCAGTTTAGCTCTACTTCCTTTTTTTTTTATTATTTAATCAAATCTTTTTCTTCTGCGGATAAACTCACAAGATTAGAAAAGCCTTTTGAACTCCCTCATGTTTGAGTTGGCAGAACTCCCACACACGGTTATCCACACACATCTCTTTTAAGAGCCCTTTATTAGGGCTGCACAAAGTCAAGCACTCAGCGTTAGGAAGTGGCAAAACCTGGTTTGTGCGCTGTTGGTTTGGCCGTTCTTTGTGGGCAGGCTGCAGCATCCGACCGAGCCTTTAGTACTGGGTCACACAGTGAGCTGCGGCCGCCCAGAAATTGTCTAAAACTTCATACAGCCCTCAGGCCTCTGAAGATAGGTCTTGTTTGGTTTTTAATGGTTCAAGTTAAAAACTGGCGTTGTTGTATGAAGTGTAACCCTGGTGTGCTAGGATGGAGTCCTTCACGTTCTGTGCATGGCAGCTGTCCCTGACCTGAGCTCAGGGTAGGCGTGAGTACCCTGAGCTGCCACAGCAGTTCCTGTTTTCACGTTTCAGTCATGAGCCAGGAGTTTGTGCTTCAAATCTGAGTGTTTCAGTGACAGCTGTGGATTCTACTGCCCAGTTTCTTTTCTGATCTGTTCTGCCTGAGCTGTCAAATCTCAGCCCATTCCCACCCGCACCCCTTTAGTTCCATCCAAGTCAGCCTCGTTCCTTCACTGCTCCTTGGCAAAGATGCTGATGTTCAGCCTAGCATCTTTAAATTAATTTTCTTCTCTGCCGCCTGTTTATTATCCATCCTGGTCTCTTTCTTCCCATCACCCTTCCAGTCTTGCTCTTCCTCAACCACCTGTCCTGGACTTGGGGCTCATGGGAGCCCTTTCTGGCTGCAGCCTGGCAGGGCCCTTCTTTGACACAAAGGTCTGTCTCTGATCCCAGCTTTTCCTAGGCAACCACTCACCTTTCTGCTTCCTCTGTGATCGGATCTTTTACCACATCCCATTCACTGTAGAGAGTTTGGAGCAGTGAGTCTTGTCAGCCATCTCCTTTCTCTACTTCTTGCTGCTGTTTTGATGCAGCATGTTTGTTTATTGATGGGGATGCCAGGCATTTCTGTTCAGTGTGGGTTGTGTTACCAAGCGAAGCACTAACGCAGTGCTGTTCGTGCAGCCAGAAGTGTTCTAAAACATCTTTGTGTGTTTTGCTTCAATTTAAGAACTGTTAGGAAATATGGAACATAAACTACATCCTGAGGTGGTTTAAATGGGGGCATGAAGATGGCTAATTGGAAAAATGAGTTTACTGTTAACTAAGCTGTGAAGAGACCAGCCCCATGATTGTGTTTGTCTGGCAAACTCAGCTCATACTTAACATTTTTCTGCCTGCTAGAGAAGTAGAAAATTGCCAAGGCAACTTGACTGAGTAGCTTATGATATTAAAGAAGGCAGAAAAGACTTCCACGCTCAGACTCAGTGCAGGAAGCTAGGAAATGTCCTCAAAATCTAATTTTTCTCTGCTTTTTGGAGTAGTTAGAAATGATTGCATTTCTGGAAAGCTCTACAGAAGTGAATGGCCAAGAGTTTTCCAAAACACATGTGCCTCTTAGCATTGACTGTCAGCTGGCCCTAACCTGCCGGTGCACACGAGCTGGGACTTCCTCACAGGCACCACAAACAGGTAAATATTTGTTTCCAGTTGAAAGGAATCCAGTAGTGTTAGACATGAGACTTGGTTTTGTCGTGTTTATGTCAGATAAATGATGGAGCTATTAGTTGGGAACCTGACTGCATCTGAGCCATGCAAACGGCTAAAAACTGTAATTGGTGCTTCAGAAAGGCAGCACTGAGCAAATTTCATGTCCTACCTGGTAGCAGAGAAGAAATGAGATGGCAAACTGAATGAGAATTGGCATTTTTCTAAGTGAAAAGTATTCAATGGCCAAACCCCCAGTAATCTTGCAATTGAGAAATGAGTTATGGAGTGTAGAAAATTAATAAGGAAGGCAATAGCCAACGGAAAATATGAGTGGGCTGGAGAGGCTGGTAAAAGGGCAGAGGTTCAGAGGAAGTCTTTGTAGGACAGGAACTGTTACGAGACGCAGGTGGTAAAACTGCTAGCGATGTTGTAGCAGAACCAGAAAGGTTGTGTCATGCATTAGCAATGCTTACTGTTGAAAATCAACATCTTAAATTCAGCATAGAAACCTTGTACCAGGATGGGAGTCTGACCTGCTGGTGAGAAGGATGGCAGACAGGGCAGAGAGCTGGCTGGAGTGTTCAGCTATGGGATGGAAAAGGGGAGGAGTGTAAAGGAAGTGTCATGTAAGTAATTTCATTCTGTCTTTTGTTTTTGTGTTCTCTTTGGGATCTGAGTGAACCGGGTCTATCCGGGCCCCTGCAATGCCGGGTGCTTTCTGCCGATCGCACAATTTAGAAGTGGTCATTCAAAGAACCGTAATGAAATGGGGATACTCATCGAAGGGTTCTGCTGGGACCTGATGCGATTCAGTGGTTCCAGGTCATTGGTGTAAATAGGTACCAGATCACTCCTGATCAATTTTTAACATGACACAAATACCCACCCCCAAGAGCAGCACAAGTGCTCCGTGTGTGTTCCCAGTGCAGTCCCAGGGTGAAAGACTAATGAACAGGAATGCGTTCTTGTTTTTCATTACTATGAGCGGTACGTGATGATATTGCCGCGTGTCAGCTACGGGCTGGGAATTTGGGATGCCATTTGCATATTTATATTTTATCAGAGAAGCTGAGTAATTGGAATGGATGCAAAAAAAAGATTCCAAAATTACTGGTGGAGTGTGAAAATGCATTGGAGAGAGTGGCAGAGAAAAAACTCAGTTGGCTGACTTTATCAACCAAAATTGAAAACATCTTGATTACAGCGTGCAAGTACCTTCACAGGGAAAAAAATACTGAACACTGCAGCTCTGTGATCTTTAAAATGAGCAACACAACAAGAATCACTGACTGGCAATCAACGCCAGGCAAATTCCAATTGGAAAAAGGCACAAATTCTGAAGAGAGAATAACTGTGTAATTTAGGAATGTGTCTCCAAAAACTGTGAACAATAAAAGTTATGATATTTATGCAAATAGCTCTTCCATGGCTTTTTTATTTCCTTTCAGAAGTGGGGGGACAGGACAAAGAGGTTCCTTATGAGGTTTTCGTAGGAAGTTTAGTCAGTGTAGCCCATTCGCTGTGCAATTGCAGAGCTGTGACCAGCACCTTGGGCTGCTGGAGCCAAGTGGTGGTTGACCAGCTACAGGAGGCAGTGGGAACTTTCTCAAGAGCTTGTGGCATGAGTGTGTGATGTTGGCTTGTGACTTTTGGCATCATGTTAATCCCATAACTACCTTAAAAGGCTCTGTGGTCTTGGAGATTGTACACAGTATGGTATCTGAGTACTTCCCATGTTTAATACGTTCCTGTGCTATGTAAACAGAAAAAAACAGGGTCTGCACACAGTGGGAGTAGATGTAGGGCAGGAATCAACTTCCCCCTCCTACACTCACCCTCCAGTGACAGCACGAGGCTGCGCCCCACAGCTGCCACAGAAATCTTTGGGCCTTGCAGAAACGTGTAACTGCTGCTGCGATGATGGGAGCCTTCCCTCTAGGCTACAGTGAGTGACTGCTCCAGCATGGGGATGGGAAACTGGTCTGATAAAGAATAAGCTCTGCCCTGTGAGTGGTTTACACAAGACACAGCTGTGCTATCCTGGACTTCCGCCTCAACAGGGGCCTCCCAAAAGAGATGCCACGTTCTCCAAGGTGCACTTCCAGTTCCATGCAGTAGCAGGCAACAAAACACCTTAAAAACCGGGAGGTATTTCACCTGCTGAATTAACCCCTGGAGAGGTCTCCTGCTCTGACTCTCGAGGGAACCAGCAGTGAGGTAGCATTTTCATGTCATCTTTCAAGTGTAACCACTTAGGAACGTGATTAGCGTTTGATCAGCCGGGGACACGTGAACATGCTGACAACATTTAGGTCACAACTGCGCATGTTTAATAGCATCGCCTTGGAATTATTAGTTAATGTACAAATCCCTCGAAGTATTCTTCTGTTATAAACCCCATAATTTATCTAAGTACAAGCTGCAAGTTTGTAAATACAGCGTTAAGAAGGTAGCTATTGCATAGCTGGCTTAACAAAATACCCTTTGTGAGTAACATACATAGGTTTATTTGTAGAGGATTTTGCTACTGGGAGGAGGCCTTCTCCAAGGAAATTATTTGCTTCTTAGCTGTGGCAGACAGGGAATATAATTTCTGAGTTTGTCTTTCTTGTCAGTAGAAATCAGTTTGACCTGATTGAGCTGTCTGACTCATGTATCTCCTCAGCCCACTGTTCACTACAGGCAGATTTATAAATCATCTTTACAGGGACTAGGCTGGAAGAAACATTTTGATTGAAAGGGGAGCTGGATATCAGCTGGCATGGCAGCATGCTCACTGGAAATGAGACGCTGGAAATCTATGGCTTGTGTAAGACCCGTAAGCAGTCTTTTGCTTCACTCTGAGCATGGTGAGCGGGAGTCACGACTGCCTGTGTCTCAGTCTGCTGAGCAAGGCAGGCAGCAACACAAGGTGATCACTGACATCTCAAAGCACAGGCCAGCACTGTACTGGGAAAGCCAGAATAGTGCAGCAAGGATGCAGTGCCTGCAGCAGTGCTCAAGGTCAGAAAAGTAGTACACTGAGCACTTTCCATTTACTGTATCGCACTTTATGAGCAGGGTCAGGCAGAACAGTCTGGTGGTGATGCTCTGCGAGGGCTGCGCTTTGTACGCACTTCAGTGGAAGATTGTATGCTGCACCTCTGTGTGTGCGTGTGCACATTAAAACTGCAGAACATGCTGTAAACTGGGACAGGCACAATGAGCTGTGCCCTCACCAAGAACATTCACTAGCGGTTTATCTATTGCTGACTGCCTGCAGATTCAGTTTGCAAGAACAGCAATAAGGAATATGATGGGTGGGAATTTAACCTCAAAGAAATTCAGCAGCTGACACTTTGGATGTTCGAGTTACATCTGAATCAAGCTCTTAATTAAATCTTAGCAATGTCAAAAGCTCAAAGCAGCAATTGTAATTGATGTGGCTTCCCCCCCCCCCATTGCTAAATTATCTGTTGCAATGTGCAGCACATCCGTGTCACTACATTAAATGTGTAGGCAAAGAGGGGAGATGAGGCAATAAGGCCACAGGACAAACAGTGTGTAGTCAGAGATATCTTCTTGGCTTCCTTCACTGTTGTTGGGTGATTTAAAAAGCGTTCCCACGTTTGAGTAGAACTGGTTCCAGATGTGCTTGTTTGAAGGATATAAAAATCACGCTAGCACCAAAACTGTCTGGATTCTGTGCTGTACCTGAATAGATAACTAGTCCCATCTTAAAAACAGAAGTGCTATAAACAATAGCAAGGCCACAGGCAAAGGTTTTAGTGCTTTGTTCCCATTAGCATCTTTTTCTCCCACGTATTTTAGACTAACATAGGTAGAGAATCCCTCCGATGCTCCAGCACACTGAACCAGAGGTGCTTGATATGATGTGGGTCGCTTGTCTGGACTGTCAGGGCTGGAGCCGTCCGTGGGCCTTTCGCCAATGTAGAGCAGGCTGCGGTCTTTGGTGTCTTGCTCCATTTTGAACAGTTCATACTCGGTGTGGGGCAGCTTGATGCCCAAAGCCAAACATCCATTTGTGGGAGTTATATCCTGCTCCATCCCAGCGCTCCAGGAGCCTGTCAGCCCACAGCTTCCAGCTTCTGAGGAGTTCAGCATCATCACCGTCACCTGGTCCATGGGTGTCACCCGAGCCTGGGTGACTTTAAAAGCCAGCTCTGTGCCACCCCTCACCTTCAAGGAGGAGATGCCCTGGGTGTAATGCCCAGATGCATAGATGGTGAAAGTTGGTTGCTGGCAGAGCGGGTCGGAGTAGTGATAGTAATACCCTTCCCAGGTGTGGTTGGTACCATGGAATATGAAGTACCTGGTAAGGAAAAGCACCGCAGGCCGGACTTCACAGCGGGTGCTCACCCAGCTTCCACTGAGCTGCATTGGCAGCTGAGCTCTGATGGGTAGAATGGGAGGGTGGTGCTCATCAGCTCTGTAGATAATCCCACAGGCTGGGCAAGGATGCACATGGTGCTGCAGAAGGCAAGAAAACATAATGGTTTTGTAAACTTACAGTCAACAAACCCTTTCATAGCATTAAAAAAGCTCAAACCCCTCTTCTGTACCAGGGTGTTCAACTGCAATGAACTTGGCCCAAGACATCAAGTAGATTAAATGAGAAAAAGCACTGCCTTCTTTGCTATTCCAGTAGCTAGGAAGGACAGAGGTCTGTGCCCTGAGGCTGTGCTGAGGACACTAAGGATAGGCTACTGGAGGACAGAGTAAGGGCAGAGCTGCTAAGAGGGCAGGCAACACTCCCTCCAGCCAACCAGGCTATTGCCCCCCACATTTTCAACAGCAAGCTGCTGCACTCACCCATGGGTGAGGATGAGGGTGTTGGGAGACATCAGCTTTACCACTGTATTGCTGCACCGACGAAAAACTGATGCCGTCTTTTCAGAAATCAAAGGGTTGGGGAAGCCTCGCTGGGAGGAGGCTCCTGGGGCTGTTCTCCCCTGCACTGATGGCAGCCTCTCTGGGGTGTGGGGCCTCTGCAGCCCCTACCCACAGTCCCACATCAGCAGGTCATGCTTTGGGGGCAGGAGAGACAGGCTGGAAAGGGGGCAGGAGGGTTGCCAAAAGACAGTGAAGAAAAGGACCAACTGCAAAATGAGGACCTGACCTTTGCTTCTCCACCTGCGCTTTGCCTGCTGAGCTCTGAGTCAAACCAGCCCTGCAGCTGACCCAGTGCCAGGAGAGGTTTTTGTGGAGGTTGGAGCTTTTTTTCTTCCGCTTCACATATCACAACTGATTTCTTTTTAAATAGCCAGAGTCTGAACATTGTATCGTTTTCTAGAACACGGGTTAATCTTTACTCAACTCTTGTACACCACAAGGTTAAACAACCCAGTAGTTAACTGTAGGGTGGGTAATTTACATGCAAGTTGATTGGAGTCTACTCTAATTTAGCCATTTTCAGCTTGCTTTACTGCTACTGTCACCATAACGAGTGCTGACAGGACACAGTACAGTAGGGCTAAATAATCCCAGAAGTTGGCAAATATATCTGCTCTCCTTACACAGGAAATTCTTTGATAATGGAAGGTAATTTGGGGAGAATGGGTCTCTTTAAAACAGATATAAGTTTAAGGGGGGAAAAAAAAAAGAAGTGATATTTTTATAAAGAAGGTTAAAAAGTAATTCCTAGCATAGCTGTGCAACTCAGCAGCCCTCAGCAGCCCAGGCAAATGGATGTCAGCTCAGAGAAAAGAAAAAGACAAGTCCTGTGCCCAACATAATTATCACTAGAGACACGAAGCCAAACATCTCACTCACACCAGCCGCGTGCAGTTATTCGTAGTGTATGGCAGCTTCTAATTATCGCCAAGTGGTGACATCATGTGCTGGGCCATAGGAGCTGTTGGCTGATTAATTACAGAGCTACACTGAGAGAGTGAATTTCAGTATCATTAGGTTTGGCTTTCAATTAACTTTTGAAGTGTTTATGTTTACCACTTGGTTTTTCTCATCTCTATGGACTTGGCCCAACATAACAGAAGTTTAACCAACCTGAGAATGTGACTTTTAAGAGGGAGAGGAGTGTTGCTCTGTGGTTTTTAGAGTTTGGGGTGTGGGGAAATGTTGCCTCAAAGTCAGCTTTTTTCAGCTAATTCAGGTCTATCTGGTGAAGTCTGGAAAGGTTTTTTTTCACCCCATCACACTGCTCAATCAATGCTGAATTGATTAGTGATGATTCAGATAGCAATGTGCTTTTCTGGAAATAAACTAACCTGCTGCAAAATACAATAAAGTTTAAATTACAGAGTAAAAGGCAACTGAGTCTTCTGCTCAGTTTTATTTATGTCAAAATGAAAGTCTGATTTCTAGGTAATATAATTGTACTCAGGGCAACATCCTCTTCTAATGGCATTAACTGAGGACTCGTGATTCAGTGGCAGGTCACAAAATGCTGCTTCCCTGTCTTCTCAATGTGGACAACACAACAAGGAAAGGAGAGAAAAGGAAGACAAACGTTGAGCCCATAGCCTCTGACAGTGTCCAGCCCTAAGCTTTGACCAGCTTCTGTGCGGGGAACTAGCAAACGCCATCTCCTAGGAGAGCAGAGCCAGTGAAAAGCCTCCAGTTCCGTGCTAAACCAGGTTTGTTTCTGAAGCTGGTTTTGCTGAGCTTTAACCGACTGCAGTCCTGTCTCAGTAAGGGGATGAACCCCACGTGCCATGTGAGGAGCACCTAGGCAGCACTAGGCAGATGTGGAGTGTAAGCAAGCGGGACTTTAACAGTGAGGACACCACAGACGCTCAGTAAAGCCCTCAAACCCCTAAGGGCACCAGGCAGAGGCATCATGCTCACCATGGCGTTCTGCATGGGTCGCTGGTAGCCCGTTGGCCGGTAGTGAAGCCTCTCCAGCCAGTCGGTGTGGATGTCCCCGAGGTACAGCTCCTCCACCAGCCGGCTGCCGCTCTGCCTGGGCTGCATCAGAGGCTGCTGGTGCTGCTCCACCCGCACCAGGCTCAGCTCATGCATGGCGAAGCCCAGCGCCGCAGTGCAGTCGCGCTCGCTCTTGGCGCTCAGCAGTTCATAGAGGGCTCCGGGGGCCCAGGCTCGCCCTGGGGGCAGGAACCCGCTGCAGCCCTCGCCAGAGGTCTGGTTGATCCAAGAGGCCACCTCCCGCATGGCCTTCTGGCTGTGGAAGACGATGCCGACCTTGTGCAGGTGGTAGTCGGCCTCGGTGGCCCCGCGGGTGATCCAGGAGGGCTGGCGCAGCCGGAGTTTGCCCTTGATGACCAGCGAGTACGACGGGTCGCGGCAGGAGGGGTCCCAGTAGTAGAACTGGTAAGCCTTGAAGAGGCGGTTGTGGTAGAAGAGGTAGGACCGGGTGAGGAACTCGGGTCCCGGCCGCACCTCACACCTGCGGGCGAAGGCAGCGCTGAGCCGCGGCCGGCTGAAGGCCCCGCGCTGTGAGGGGGGAGAGGGGTGGGCAGGAGCCTCCCGCAGCCGGTGGTCACCCCTGGGGGTCAGGTCTGGGTATCTAAGCGTGTCCGTGCGGGACAGAGGGTCTCTGAGCCACATCTCCTTGGAGAGGGGGCAAGGCCCGGGTCCGCCCCTCGGCGGCAGCGGCCAGACGCTGCAGGGGCACCGGAGGGGACGGGCGGGTGGTGCGAGAGCACTGGGAGGTGGCGGGGCAGGAGCAGCAGGAGCGATGCCGGAGCCGCACGGGGGTTCCGCGGGGGCTTCGGGGGGCGTCTCTTACCCGGTGGAGACCCATCGCCCCTCCAGACGGGGGGGCAGGCGGGCCGCGATCCTGGCTCCGTCCTGCAGGTGGCGGAGCTGCTGCCGGCACCGCGGCTCCCAGCGCAGCGGGGGCTCCGCGGCCGCGCAGGCTGTGAGGACACAGGGAAGAAGGGGCTGTGTTAGCAGCGCGGAGGTTTCCCCCGCTCCACCCCCCAAAAAAGCCTCGGGACCCCCTGTCCCAGCGCGGTGCCGATCGCTGATGCTACAGACATTTTGTTTTACTATTTCCCATCTCCAGTTTTATCTGAATCCAGCTGAGTCTTTGGATTAAGTCTTCAGATCCTACTGAGCACTCTTTGTTCGCGGTCCTTCTCTCCCAGGCTATTGTTGAAGCGATAACTGAAACGGGGAATTACAGCATGGGAACATGAGACCCGCCTGTCGCCCACCATAAGGACAGTAATTCTGTCACTTACCTCATTTCCCATAACAACGGATGTTATTGGCTTAGGGAACGTGTGAACACTCAGCTAAGTCCTGAAGACCTTTGCATGCACACAGAAATGTGGACGTATATTCCTATATATTACTCAGCCTTGAGCAAACTTGTGTTGTGCTCATTCTGAGTTTTCCTCAGTGAGAAACCTGGGCTTTACTACCACAGAATGAGCTGTCAGCACAGCTCCTCCTGAAACACCACTGATTTTCTGCCATTGTACAACTGTCCCATCTGGCAGAGCCAAGTCCCTCAGCCTGGTGCTGTTCAGCCCAGCTCAGGGCTGCCTGGGGTTTATGAGCCCAGCCGGGGTTTGCTCACTCTGAGTGCACTTTGTAATTCACTGTGCTGGAAAATCAAGCCAACTTCCATGTGCTCCATGCCACTGGTTAGGACAGAGACTGCTCTCCAGCTGCCCACCTGCTGGAAAGAAAGATCTCAGCTGCATCCATCACCTTCCCACAGATTGAAGATGGTAAACGAGCACACTCTGTGCCTCAGCCAAGGATATCAAGATACCCAGTCACAACTGCTCCTCCTGGTTCCAGTGCGCCACGAACATACTTCCAAACAACTGGGAGATTTGCCTAACCCAGACCCTTCACTGGGAGAACCCAAACCATCTGGCTGCAGAAGAGAAACTGTGAAGAGCCTGGAGAGTGTGACCACCTTCCTAACAAGAAGTGTTTACAGATAAAGCTAGCACACACGCTGTGCTGCTCACCATGGGCAAGGCTACAAGCTGCTGAGCTACATCAGCAAAATTCCCTAGCTCACAAGCTCAGGATATAACACAAATATAAACACTCCCGTTGAGATTCACAGCTGGGGTCTACCAGGGAGGCTCTCCTGATTCTCCACGGCCGATTTATTCCAAGACAGGAGCCTCTCATCCCTGCATTGACGCATCCTACAAACACAGCGTTAAATCCCAGTTACGAATGTTCTGCATGCAAGTTTGACACAGACACAAGCCCTAGACCAAGTCAAATGAGAACTTTGTGATTAAAAGTCTGCTGAGCAAGTCAGAGGCTCTCGAACCTGTGGCAAAGCAGTTTTCCACACAAGTGATATTTTATTACTAATCTAGTCATCTGTAACTTCAGACTTAGGTCCGATGGACAAATTCCGTCGCTTCATTGCAGTGCTGCCATTTGCAAAGGGTTTACATGTCACAGTAAATCCTTGAAATTTATTTGTGTAGATTGAAGCATGCAAACCCCGAAACTACCACACCAGGACTAAACAGATGGGAAGTGAAGCCCGCAGCGAAGCAGGAGAGCAGTAAAAGCAGCAGCCTCTCCACCCAAAGGCCAGTGAAACCAGTCTTGGATTTTCTGTTAGCTCACTGTGTGCTGGAGTGCGTAAACTTGCTGGAAAGATGCATTATTGGTGTTAAGGGCTCTTTTTGGAGCAGACTCACAACTATAATAGTTTTATCATGTTTAGGGGCTGGATGTGGTGAACAGGCATGGCCAGCTCTATCACAACCAGCTGCACAAGTACTTCCTAAAACTCAGTTCCTGTGAGTCTTTGGAAAAATGGGAAAATACAGGATGACAAACCCCACTGCTATTAGTTAAACCTTTAATTTGGCAGCTGCTGTATAGAGCCCATTAGGAGCTGGGGCTCTGCATTCCCACCCCTCTTCTGCCACAACTGCGCTCTGTGGCACCAGGCAAGTTGACTCCTGGGTGCTCCTTACTCGTGGGTCTGTCTTTACCCAGCTGCAGAATAAGCCAAGTTTCATCTGACTGCCCTATCAACAGGCCGGATTACTGACAAAGCGCTTGGACAGTCCCCACTGAATGACATTAAACCAGTGAAACCATTATCCTACAGAATATGGTGAGCTAGAAAAGAACTGTATTTGTATTAGAGGTGAGGGACTATAAGGGTCAGATTTGCTCTTGCTCATAACCACAGCAAGGCTCTAGAGGTGTAGGTATAGTCTACAGCTCTACCAAAGTAGCAGCACAGAATCTTAGCTCATGAACACGCTGTGGTGTGTTTATTGCAGCAGAAGCTTCAATTTGACTGAACCCTCAGCACTAGTTTTGGCAGAAGCACTCCAAGTCTACATTGTTTGAGAGCACAGACACTTTGGCAACGCAATCACTCCGTTTTGACACATTCAATAGAGAAGGGAATTTTTATAATCAGGATTAAACTCCATGGTGGGGGGAAAGGGCCTCCAGAATGTACGTATTTATATGATGGGAATTCCTAGGCATTTTGTCTTAACTGTACACAAGACTCTGAGCTGGATGCATCCTCAGACCAAAAGCTATTGGCTTGTGTCCAAATTCTGTGGCTGCTTTTCTCGCTCAAGCACTCCAACCCAGCCTCACCAGATCCAAACATCCTTTCAAGCTGGAAAAGTTCAGTTCCAGACTTAAACCCTTAGCTCAGGCACTTCTCTATTCCAAGAGCAGCATAAAGTGGCTGTCACTCTTCTGTCACTCTGCACACACTTAGCCCCTGGTGAAGCACATTGGAGCAGCTCCTCTCTCCATTTTAAGAGAGACACAAATTAACAGCTTTAGCAAGTTCTTGGGCTGGAGGAAGGGATTATTCACTATTCATCTTCAAGACAAAAATATTCATTCATAGGAAAATGTAAAAAAATCCCCAACTGTGATCTCTTCCACTCACTCGTTATCCCGTCTGTCTGTATCTATTAACCACAAGCGTTTCCAGAGAGCTCCTCAGTACGGCAGCTAGACAAAACAGTATCTTTTTCCAGCTTTCCGGTGCGTGCTGCATCCAGACTACCGGCCCGAAGTCTCCTGAGCCGGGGGTGCTGCACAGGCACTCAGGCAATTTGCAATGCCAGTAACGGGGAATGGTGGCCGATGGCTGCCATCAGCATGAACTGGATCAAGGCTTGAGAGAACAACACTAACAAACACTGACCAACTGTTCCATATGCTCGTTTCTATAAGGGACTTTCAGAAAACTCAGAGAGCCGTGGCATCAAACAATAGCAAGGCAGAACTGGAAATCCTCCTCTAAGTAAACAGTTGGTTAAATTAAGACCAAAGATTCCTAGGCAATGGCCAAGCCTGGAAACGACAGCCTGCCGGTGGTGTTGTGCTGCATTCTCACTTCTAAAGGAAAAAAATAGCAAGCAGGCGAGAAATACTGTCCTGTGCCTTGCTGGAAACCCATCTTGTTTGTGTTCCTCCAAGCAGACTGACTTTGGAAAAAAGCAGAGTTGAGTCACACATTCAGAAATGGAGAAGAAAATGTGGACGTTACAGTGAGCACCAGTTACAGCAGATCAGCTCCTCTCCAGAGCTACATTGCTTAATAATCTGTTGCATGGTATTGCCTCCCGTGGCCAGAATTTATGATTCTCATTTGTAATTCTGTGTTTCAGTTAGTCACCCATTCACAGGGATAAGATCAGTGCCTGAGGTCATGGAGCGTTACGCATTGCTTCATTTGGAGATGACATAAAAGCTTTGATATTTTCTGAGGAATGTTTGGACTGGAATGAAAAGGACAGTTAGAAACAGATCAATACATTCTGCAGAAGCCAATCACACTTCTCCACAAGGCTTCATTAAGATCAAGAGAGGTTCTCCTCCCCCTCTACTCTGCCCTGGTGAGACCACATCTGGAATATTGCGTCCAGTTCTGGGCCCCTCAGTCCCAGAAGGGCACAGAGCTGCTGGAGAGCGTCCAGTGCAGAACCACAAAGATGATGGAGTGGAGCAGCTCCCTGATAAGGAAAGGCTGAGGGAGCTGGGTCTCTTGAGCTTGGAAAAAGGAGACTGAGGGGTGAGGTGACCTCATTAATGTTTATAGATGTGTGAAGGGTGGGTGTCAGGAAGATGGAGTCAAGGTCTTCTCAATGTCATCTAGTGACAGGACAAGGGGCAATGGGTGTAAGCTGGAACACAGGAGGTTCCACATCAATGTGAGAAAGAACCTCTTCCTGGTGAGGGTGACAGAGCACTGGAAGGAGCTGCCTAGGGAGACTGCGGAGTCTCCTTCTCTGGAGATAGTATCATAGAATCATAAGGGATTGGAAGGGACCTCGAAAGATCATCTAGTCCAATCCCCCTGCCGTGGGCGGGGACACCCCACCCTTCATCCAGCCTGGCCTTAAACACCTCCAGGGACAGAGATGTTTAAAACCTGCCTGGACATGTTCCTATGTGACTTGGTCTAGGTGATTCTGCTGTGGTGGGGGGATTGGACTAGATGATCTTTTCAGGTCCTTTCCAATCCCTAATGTTCTGTGATTCTGTGAAGAGAGCAAACCAGGGGTTCAGTAGCACTTTTCTCTCCTGAGAGGATGCAGAATGGATTTAGGGTTAGCCACTAATAGAATAATCATTCTTCTGAACTGTTTGTTTTTAGCAAATCGATTTTTCTTGCATTTGTGCGGAGATTAAGTTAGCAGTGCTTCTAATTCCCTCAGAGTAAGGCAATCCCAAGAGCACAAGTCTGTGGAAAGAGATGCATTTGATGTTGTAATATTATAAGTTATAAAATATAAACCTCTAGGGGCGGAAAAGTGTCTCGCAGCAGAACGTTGCATTTTGTCTACGTGCAAATTGAACCCGGCTCAGCACAAGACTTAAGCACACGCTTAAGTCTAATTGGTTTCAGTGAAACTTAAGCATGTGCTTGAAATTAAGCCAGCGCATGAGCATTTTTCCTCATTAGTAATGCCTCCCTGAACTGGAGCCAGAATGTGGTCAAGTGGTTGAGGGAGGATGCCAGCGCTTTCACTGGAGCTCTGTTTGGCTTCTGAAAAACTATTTCTATTATTCATCCCTTCTCTTATTTGTCTGTACAATGGCTGTAATTACAGATGGCTGCTTCACCAGCCTGCTGCCATCTGTAGCGTGCTTTGAATTCTCTAGATGTTTCTCAGTCCTCCTCCTATGGATGGCATACAAACCGTGTTACGTGTTGTCGTTGCAGAGCATCACCTTGAGCTTCCTGTGCATCACATCTGTGAAATCCTGTAGATCCTGAGAGGGACCTCAGCGAACTCAAAACTCCCAAGCAGCTCAGGATTTTAGGGACATTTTCAGAACATGCTTTTGTTGCCCACTGCTGCAACACTGTCCAACAGGTTCAGACCCCACCTTCTATGGCTTTAGCCTACCTTTTCCTGATCATTGTCTTGATTTGTCTGCAATTAAAACAGTGAAGCACTTGTGGTGAGTTGACTGCTGGTTTTTAAGGCAACAGAGAAGTACGTATTTTGCTCTTGGAATCATGGAATCATTTCTTTCTCTTGCAAGTGTCATGCACAAGACAGATGGGATGTGTGGTAGAGGAGAATGGAGAAGGTAGCCTAGAGAGAAGGTAGTCTCTCCTGAAACTCAAATTGCTTCTCCAGTATAAACTACTTTTAAATAAAATGGCCTCTTAAAACGTCCCTCTCTGGCTGCTTACCCAAGAGAAAACCAGCAGTTCCATCGCTGTAAATGGGATTGCAGCGCTCGATTCCCATTTTATTGGTGTCCACGAACAGGGAATATGCCATGACGGACCAATGCAGCATCAGCACCTTGTTCAGAAAAGGTCCACCCCATCAACTGAGAGTAAAGACTCCATTTGGAGAAGGGACACAAAGGAGGAACGGGACACAGGATGCTCTTGAATGCTGTTCACTAAGCAAGACATGTAGGAGTTGGCATGGAGGAGCTGTGATGACAGTAAAAGCACCAGAGGCAGGTGGGAGTGCATCTTCCCCAGAGGTCTCCTACAGCTAATGTTAATCAAAAGGCCAGGCTTCTCAATTGCACAGCTGAGCTTTACTCACGACAGACTTAGATAGATAGAGGAGGACTTCACTTCATGTTTCTGCCTCCCACCCCCACAGAAGTTGCTGCACAGATTCAGAAAGAGGAGTTGTGCTAAATTTCCACTGCTAAATTGGTCAATGTCAAAAGATGTACTGGAGACCAGCCGAGCAATTCCAGTTGGCTCAGCCATTGTGGTCAGCTCAGCGGTAACTGGCCAGTAGCTCAGAGGCCTGTGCTGCTGCCAGCCCCGCAGCAGGCAGCCCAGCAGGGTATTCTGGAGGGTAGACAGGAGTGCCAAGAACCCCCCCAAAGAGTGGACAGGAGTGCCAAGAACAGGCACTGTGAGACAAGATCAGAGAAATCACAGAGCTCCCCTGCAACAATTTGCTGGCTCCACACAAACCTAGAAGACACGGTCTGGAGGGAGAAGGCTGGTTAATCGGGGGAGGTAAGAACTAATGAGACAATTGCTACGGGCCTTCTCTTTTGGCACCGGCAAGCACTGAGCAAAGCAAATGGGCTTCAGCTACACTAACACATCGTGACTTGTGTTAAGCCTAAGTTTGGCACAGACAAATCTATAACCAAACCCAACAGAAACAAAAGGAAAGAAGGATGGTGCTGGGGCTTTTTTCCTTGAACACTGGTGAAAATTTAAATTTTGATTGGTGAGGTAGTTGAGACCATAATGAGATAATCATTAATCCCCTGGGTTTAATGGTGAGAGATTGGTGAGAATGCAGCACAGAAAGCATTTATTTTCAAACCCAAGCCAACCAAGGCAGTCCAAGGCTGGCCAATACCTCAGGGGCACTATCATGACTCAGTTAAATTCTAACTGGAATTTCTCTTCTTACCAAGTGGGAAATAGCAGATCTATCTTCCTTAATTTAGATGAGCTGGAAAGTAATTTAAAAAACACAGCACATGGTTTTGAAATTAATACCACAGTGTCATTATGAGTGTATAGAGCACCCATGCAGTTCCTGGCAACTCCCTGGAACTCCTGCACGGTCACTTTATTAGTGGCTGTCGTGGCCGTTTTTAATAGCGCTGGCTCAGCATATATTTTCCTGGAGAGCTTTGAAGAGTGGAACCAGTAATCAGGCCATGGCTTGGCTATAAAGTGCCAACCTCATTTTGAACGTCTAAATCACTCACATGGACCACGAGCACAGAGAAGACCACCCACCACACAACATTTACATGAACACAGCATTTACCCCAAGCAAAATGAGCAACTGGAACTGGTGGGAGTTAACAGCAGAACAACAAGAAATGATTAGGGGGTGAGAGGGATTGAGTTACGAAGCGAGATTAAAAAAGCAGAGTGCATCTAGCCTGGCTGAGTGACATCTGGGGCAAGATGGACGGGATAACAGCCTATAAATATTCACAAAGCATAAACACCAAGGAAGGGAAGGAATTTCTTGCAGCAAATAAAGAGGTTCTGTTGGGAGTGAATGAAGAGAGGAAAAACATGGCTTGTGCATTGGGGTAAACTTCTTGAGGCACAACCTAGTAGGCAGTGGAAGTCCACTTGCTTGGCAGGACTTTGAGGGCCTGAACAAAGCGCTACCACAGGGAATAAGCCTGTTGGCAGGGAGCTGGTGAGATACTCTGAGTGGCCTTTCAGTCTCCCACTGCCATGGGGCTGTCCCAATTGCCAGCTCCCACGGGAGACAGCTGCTCCCCTGTGTAAGCACATTGTTCACTGTTCTGCTCATGGAAAACACTGCCTTGCCTCCGTGGGGCTAGAAACGCAGCTGGCTGCACAAAGGTGTTTAGGAGCATAAAGACAGAAGCAACTGCAATAGGTACCAAACTGCTGGACACAGCTGGGAATCCCAGTAGGTCACTGCAATGCCAACTACTCACCATTGAAAATCTAAGTCCAGGAAATTCGATTATAAACCCACTAAAGCAAAACACCTTTTGTTCTCTCTGTATTTAGCACCTAACACAACAGGATTCTTGGCACTGCCGCAAAGACACTGTTTATAGTAATAAAAATAGGATCTAATAGGATCTAATAGTCTGACGCTACTTGGCTCCTGGGAAGCTGAGGATGAGAAGGGCATTCAAAAGCAGTTACAGCTGAAGGTACCCTCAGAAGAAAACCTCTGCAGAAAGGTGGTAAATTGATACAGAGCCCACACCAGAAATATGCACCCGTTTGACTCAGAATCACAAGTGACCACAGAGAAAGGTTACTTGTTCAGCTGAAGCACAGAATCAAAGTTACTTCTAACACACGTTTTGGGGGCTGAGTGCGGTTTCTAGATAGCCTGAAATTTCAGTCTACTCTTTCGCCTTGTCAACATCAGCCAAGATTTGATGTGTTCCAGTTCCCTTAAACGCTGCCGACAGATGCTAAAATCAAAGTTGACATTCAACCTACAGACTGCGTAATCTAATAACGGGACTCGCGCTACTCAAAACTAACAAAACCTAGGAGCTTTTCTGCTGCAAAACTGCTATCATTTATCTTTTCATCCTTCTTTTCCACGGAGTCTCACTGGGAAAAACAATTTTTCCACTGAATAGTTTTAAAAATAACAGGTCGTCGTGTGTTTGCATCAATGCAGGAGAAGAGACACTGAAAAGCCGCAACCTGCCAGTGTCCAGCACTTGTGGATTTGATGAGTGTGAATGAGGTGAACCCATCTGTCTCAGTGGGGAGCTTGGTGTATGCACTGATCTCAGAATAGGAGGTGAAAACCTGTTCCAAGGATCTCTGTCTCCCACTTAGACAAAGCCAACCTGTCGGTGTGTTTTACTGTCAGTGTTTCTTATTAAGGCAGTAGAAACCATAGGGGAATTCTCCTTCTCTGGAGACGTTTAAAACCCACCTGGATATGTTCCTGTGTGACTGGATCTAGGTGATCCTGCTGTGGCAGGGGGATTGGACAGGATAATCTTTTGAGGTCCCTTCAAATCCCTAATGTTCTGTGGTTCTGTGAAGTAGTGGGTGTCACACCTGCATCAGGCTGACAGGAAAAGCACAGAAGGGGAGACTGAAACTTTGTAGAAGGGTTGCACACCTTCAGTACTGAGTCCCGTTTTGGGCGCCACAGGATCAGAAGGACATTGAGGGGCTGGAGAGGGACCAGAGAAGGGCAACAAGGCTGGGGAGAGGGCTGGAGAACAGGTCCTGTGGAGAGCGGCTGAGGGAACTGGGTTATTTAGCCTAAAGAAGAGGAGGCTGAGAGGAGACCTTCTTGCTCTCTACAACTACCTACGAGGAGGTTGTAGCGAGGCTGATGCTCGTCTGTTCTCCCAAATTCCTAATGATAGGACGAGGGGAAAAGTCCTCAAGTTGCATTACGGGAGGTTTAGATTGGATCTTAGGAAGAAGTTGTTCGCTGAGAGAGTGGTTGGGCAGTGGAACAGGCTGCCCAGGGAGGTGGTGGAGTCCCCATCGCTGGAGGTGTTTGAAAACAGAGTAGCTTGAGCACTTGAGACCGTAGTCTAATGGCTGGGGAGCTGTTGGGCTGAGGGCTGTTGGATTCTGGAGGTCCTTTTCCAGGCATGGTGATTGTATACGATGACATCTGCAGTTAAATACTGCAGGAAAGAAATCCTTTCTACGCTTAGTACTGCAACTGTTGCCTCCCTGAGTCAGTTTCCAATGGCAGCAATGGCATCGACTAGCATAGCAGGTGGAAAAGAACACAAGATGACTTGTGTAAACATAATTAAGATAATGATGTGCTTTATGAAAGTCCTGATCAGTGAAAATTATTACTTCCTAGGAGACAACGATCCTTTTGTGTTACTTTAGCAGCATCGTATAGGCGCTCTCTGTGATCCAGGCTAGCTCAAAGAAGATGTAACAAGGCCCAACTCCTGCACTCTGAAAACTTAGTAACTTTTTTAAGCATCCCTTACCAACCCACCTCATAACTGCAAAAAGAAAAATGACGCCATCTTACAAAGGATAAAAAAAAATGCAAATGATCACAAAGACATTTTATCAGCAAAGAGAAGTGGGTGAGAGGCCACAACATCCATTAAGAGTGTTGCTATTATTGCCAATTCTTTTAAGTCTTCCCCCAATAATGTTTGGAAGTAAGAAATGCTAAGATGCCTGAGTGGAAGTAGTCAAGCTTAAAATGAAGATCAGCTTTTTATTTGGCTAACAGAAAAGCCCACTGTTAATATAGGAAACACCATGAGCTTCTTCTCTTAGTTCTGATTTTCTTGCCTCTTGGGGGTGCAACTCATCTCTCATCCTGTCATTAGGAATTTGGGAGAAGAGGCCAGCACTAGCCTCACTACAACCTCCTTGTAGGTAGTTGTAGAGAGCAAGAAGGTCTCTCCTCCTTGTAGAGAGCAAGAAGGTCTCCTTTCAGCCTTCTCTTCTCTAGACTAAACAACCCTAGTTCTGTCAGCTGCTCTTCAAAGGGCCTGTTCTTCAGCCCTCTCCCTAGCCATGAGGGCTATGAGAGTTAATAATTCCTTTAGGCAAGCTAGTTACCAAAGGGGAGGATATTCAGGAAGAGGCACTTCTCAAGGACTGTTTATCACCAGCTCAGCCATCTAGATGAAAACTGCTGAAAATGACCATTTCTCTTCATTGACCGCATTGATGCCTGAGGTTAGGGTGTCAGAGTAGATGAGATGAATGCCAGCATCAGCCTTCATATCTAATCTTGGCCATCACAATTTTATAGTTATGGACCCCAGGCTGTAGTTTATGCTGCTTTCCATGGACTTTATTCAAGGTTCATTTTTGCAAGGACACTTGATGAACTTAAGCAACTTAGTGAACATCGCCATTCATCTCTACAGCTATTCTCTCTGGCTTTGTGCTGGCTCAGGAGACCTCCCTCAAAAGAATCGTTACAGAATCACAGACTCTCAGAACTGAGGGTGGAAAAGCCCTCTGAGCTCATCCAGCCCAACTCAGGACCTAATGTCACCACGTGGCCACACCAGGGCACTAAGGGCCACAGCCACTCTGTCCTTAAACACCTCGGATTGAGGGCTCCACCACTGCCCTGGGCAGTTCATTCTGGTGTCTGATCACCCTTTCCATGAGGAAGTGCTTCCTAAAATCCACAGCATTACTTTCTCTCCCGTCTATGCATCTAAAGCCTAACACAAGCCAACTAAACTAGGGACTACGTCTCTTTTCTCCAGAGGGCTTTGGATTAACACCCACATTTCCCAGTAGTGTCATCTGAGGGATTTTCTAAAGAACATTAAAGAAGTTATAAATTGCTATGATATCCTTGTTGGCCTTACTCCTTTTGTTACAAGAGCACTGTTTGACTACAGAGGTGTCAGTTCTTTCCTCTAAGATGCCTGGTGTGGTGTTTGTACCCATGCTAGTGAACTGTACAAAGCCAGGGCAGGACCCCTGATGGCTGCTTATGGCTGCCTATGCTGTTAGCCTCATAACAGAGTTGCTGGGACAGTTTTCATGTGCTGCTTTGCCCAGAAGTATTTGGGCATAGACTCAGTGGGCTGGCAGCATATGCTCTCAGTTTTGGAGTAGCAAGGGACTGTAGCTGGCTGGCTGGAACTAGACTGCTTGGCCTCCAGACAGGACAACATTCAGTGGGTTATTTTATCTTTTAGCATAGAAATAACTGAGCAAACTGGTATCAAACCAGGCAGTTTGAAGTGATGGATTTTGTGTACCACAGTGGGTAGATGCAGAAGATGATGTCGTGCTTGATGCACAGTCTGGATGCTGGGGAGCTCAGTACCTGAGGAAACGTTGGAAGGTTTGCCACTGACTACAAGATGCTAAAAGGCACAGAAGGAAATGGAAGTGAGTTATGATGCTCCATATAAATATCAGAAGGGACTTCTTCACAGTGAGGGTGACAGAGGACTGGAACAGGCTGCCTGTGCATCTTGGTCTAGGTGATCCTGCTGTGGCGGGGGCATTGAACTGGATGATCTTTCAAGGTTCCTTCCAATCCCTAATGTTCTGTGATTCTGTGATGATGCCCTGTCCATCAGTCTCTGTCTCCAGACTGCCCTCCTACTTACAGCTCAGTAGGCATTAATGTCTTGGGCTACAATCATGAGGGAGTCATCCTCCAAGTGAGTTATGCAGGATGTTCAATGGTGCTTTTAAGACTGATGGTTGCCTTCTTAGTTAGATGGGCATGATGTATAGACAGCTGGCTGAGAGAAAGATACCCTTCATACCTATTTTTTAAGGGAAGATCCTGCCATTTCACAATTTAAGCAGAAGCAGTGAAGTTCAGGAAAAGAATCACAGAACATGAGGGATTGGAAGGGACCTTGAAAGATCATCCAGTCCAATCCCACTGCCACAGCAGGATCCCCTAGATCAAGTTGCACAGGAACATGTCCAAGCGGATTTTAAACGTCTCCAGAGAAGGAGACTCCACGTTAAAGAACCCCCACACCTCAGACAAAACCCGTTACATAAAAAGCTTCAAGCAGAAAACACAAGGTGCCTTCCAATCTGTGAGTTTTCACAGAATGACAGAACATCAGGGATTGGAAAGGACCTTGAAAGGTCATCCAGTCCAATTACATGATTTCACTTTTGAAAGACAAAAGTGAGTTACCAGAGTGGTGTTTAGACAAGAGATCATTCTTGCCCCAGAATAACCGTGCTTATTAAGTGCAGTTGGCTTCTGCCCTTAAAACATTTTTGGTAGTCACTTGGAATCATAGAATGGTAGAAAGGCCAGGGTTGGAAGGGGCCTTAAAGATCATCTAGTTCCAACCCCCCTGCACAGACAGGGACACCTTCACTAGAGCAGGTTACTCAGGGCCCCAGCCAACCTGCCCTT
>JAOXOE010000848.1:9656297-9704593 GCA_028565055.1 Phoeniculus purpureus | reverse complement strand
ATGAGGTCACTCCTGAGTCTCCATTCCTCCAAGCTCAAGAGACCCAGCTCCCTCAGCCTTTCCTCATCAGGGAGGTGTTCTAATTCCTTCATCATCTTTGTGGGTCTGCGCTGGACTCTCTCCAGCAGTTCTGTGTCATTCTTGAATTGAGGGGCCCAAAACTGGACAGAATATTCCAGATGCAGTCTCACCAGCACAGAGTAGAGAGGGAGGAGAATCTCTCTCGATTTGCTAACCAATTTAAGAAGTTAAAAGAAAAAAAAAAAAAGATTAATTTTATACTTGTGAGTAAAGTCAGAGCACAAGGCTTGTTAATGATTGAAAAATGCTTCTGTGGAACGGGAGATGGAGGAGAGTTTTAATTCTGCAATTTTTCTATGTTAAACTAGAAAAATACCCCCAAATTTCCAAAAGCAATTATAAAACCCTTAATAAGATCGCACAATGACTTTGAATTCAGAATGGAGATCGGATCAAATCCATCATCTGCAGTGTCTATGACATTAGGGACACATTTAAGCACATACACATTTACAATTTCACAACCAGCACAAGAAGTTCTAAAGGATCTGTAAGAAGTGGTGCAATTAATTGCAGGTATAAAGGTATAAAAAAAGTCTAATCAATACTTATACAATCAAGGGGAAGGGATGGGTATGGAGGAAAAAAAATAAAAATCACTAAGGCAAATTGGATAAGCTCCTAAAGCAAATATTTCTGGATTTGACTCAGCTAGTTAGAAGTTGATTGACTGGCAGAGGTTGGCATGGAATTTACAGGACAAGTGTGTAGGAGATGCAAACAAGAAAGCTGTGACAGATCATCATGCCTGCTCATCATGGAGTTCCTGCACCTTGGTCTGCAGTACCTACTGCCAGCCAAACTTACAGAACAGCTACACTCACTGTCTTAGCAAGAAACTGTCTAAATCAGACTTCATCAGCTTCACATTGCTCTGGTATCAGTCACTCTGTGACTGCTGCTCACCCTTACTGAATACAGGTCAGCAGATTGATTAGACTGCGATCCTGACCCAGTATATGACTACTGTTTCTTTCCATATCTTATCGCCACAGCAAACTTAGGAGTAGTTTTAACAAAACAAGACAAGTCAAATTTAACGTCGTATCTACAGTGTTCAGAAAACAAATTTCATATACTGGGGAACAGCAAGAGAGCACACTTTTAAGGACTACATTTCATTTAGCTAGCTATTATTTAATTGACACCCACTGAAATGCCTTTGTGTTAACAGAAGTGGTCTCACCTTCTGTTCATAATTAGACTGTAATAGCTATTTAGCACCATAGAAGAATTTAGGAAAAAGGTTTCCCTCATTTTCAGAGAGTCTCTGAAGCATCTAAAGTAACCACAAGTCAACAGCAACACCACAGATACATGGTGGCCCATCCTACATTTGAAGAACATGGTGTTTTCCAACAGACTATCAGTATATTCCAACACTGTTCTGGGAGGAAAACAGTTTTTAGCCTTTTCATCTATTAAAGATGTTAAACGAGTCTCGGAGCTGCTTAATAATCCTGCCACATAGGATTCTAGCTCTGCTCACAGCCAAAACAAACAAGCAAAAACGCTTTAGGCAACCCCACGGCAGGTCATCCTAAAGACAAGGACAACAGGTTTTTGCCAATAGCATTACAAGCAGTTATCAGGCTTATCCTCCTCAATTAGAGGCTTTTAAAATTGCTGATACATAATGTAAGTGGTTTTCGTTTACTACTCTGGTCTTCACTAAACGTCTGCATTAAGTTGTTTCATGTTGGCTTTTTCTAAACACAGAAGGTGCCTCACCCCACATATTTTTGTGCACACACTCTAATTGCCCTAACCCCTAAAACTTTTCATCATTACTGCTTCCAGTTCTTTTCCATAAGGGTGCCAGCAATGAGACTGATGTTTATCACATGTCAGAGCCCATTAGCCTTTTAAGCTCTGTGTTTTGTGGCTATGCTCTGAGCAACATTAGGCAAAGTTATGGTAATTACATCCCTGACCACCTGGATCCTTTTCAGCTCTTCTCAGCGCTACAGCAGCTCTAGACCTAAACCAGAGGGAGGAAAAAAAGACTTGAAAAGAGAGAGTTGCAAAGTAGCCTATATTACCCTGCCATCTCTTTCTCCAGGCTCTTTTCTGCCTTATTATTTACAGCTTAGCATAACAGAACAAGTAGTACACACGGTTCACACACACAAACTAAATTCAGGAACTTTTCTAGAAGCTTATGCTTTTCAATCAGGGCACAATTAGCCTCCTTAAAAATAATCTTCCCTACCCCCTGCTCCCCAAGGACAGAGCTTTCCTTCCTAACACACACAACCAAATGATTACAAATTCTATCCGACTATTCTTTGTTTTTAGGACTCTGCTACTCTATTTTCTGGTGTTTGTTATACTACAGGCATATATTTGTAAAACAGATGTTGCACACAGCAACTAAATGAGGGCACATAGGGGGTTCCACAGAAATCTGAGAAGGAACTTCTTCACAGTGAGTGTGACAGCTGGAATAGGCTGCCTGGGGAGGGAGTTGTGGATTCTCTCTCTCTGGAGATGTTTAAAGCACACCTAGATTATGTTCCTGTGCGGCTTGGTCTAGGTGGTCCTGCTCTGGTAGGGGGATTGGACTAGATGATCTTTCGAGGTCCCTTCCAAACCCGAATGTACTGTGATACTGTAATACATTCAGTTTGAAGTATGGCCTTACTTTCACTGCACCCAGCTTTGCTAGCAAAAGCTCACATTTTACCTTCAATCACCTTGCTCTAATTTAAAATCCTTCATTCTTGAGTGCTGCTGACACATTTCTTCCCATTTTAGTAAAACTCTCAACTTATACCATTGCCTCCAAAGCTGATGCACAGTGGCTGCTACTCCATCTGCCATCTTGACTTTTAGAGAGAACACCAAGTGACCAAACTAGGTCCTACGCTGCTGCTAAGTTTCCATTTCTGCAAAAGTGAAAAGATTCTTACCTTAAGACATAAGCTCCTATTCACACCTGTTCCAGTTGTCTTTACACTCTGTGAAAGCAAGCAGCAGAGTGCAACTGCTACACTGCATGGTAGGAGAGGTGTGATTTAGTTCTAATTGCCCTGTAGGTCTCTTATGTAAAGGGGTATATGACCATCCTCTGTCAGCCTTAATTGTCTTCTCCAAAAATAGTCTTAGTCTGCTACACAAGAAAATGAAAAGAATCACTGCTAAATCTTCAAGTTCTACTTGAGCCTTACTGGAAGCACTATAAAGTCAATTATGCCAACATCTGAAACGGTTGAAGCTGTCTGTGGGTACAGAGAGACCAGTACACAGCATCAAACTCGCACCTCTTCTCACTAATTTTGACTTCACAAACCTCAAAAAAATTGAGGTACAAAAAACACTTCCTACTCTGACATATAAAAGATGTACATGGAGGCTGAGTTTCTTTTTCATCCTATCCTAGACTTACAGCTCTGCACTTGCTTAAACCTCTTTTGACTCTGTCATCGACCTGAGTCAATTCAAAACACAGCACCTGAGAAGAAGGTGGTGGGAATCGACCCCCTGAGGGGGAAATTCTGTTCACATCTGTACTCCTGCGTGACCTCTCCAGTGAGCTGGATGGAAGCAGCACCTCTACTTTGTAAGCAGAACCTGCTTACAGGGAAAGTTTATACGGCTCTAACCACCACGACTACAAAAAGAACCATGAATGTATACACCAAATTTTAATTCTTTATCCCATGCTCTTTAAATGTCTCACAGGTTTCCAAGGCACCTCCTCACACATGTAAGTAAAAGCTGAAGAACAAAAAGCAAGGACTGATTGTATCTCAAGGTTATGGAAACATCATTAAACCATAAAACCATAGTGTCAAAAATTTATCTTGACATTAGAAAACGTCTCAGTGGAGTTAAAGCCTTATCATGTAATTAACTGCAGATAATTCTGTTTAATACTGAGGATCAGAATTTAAAAACAGTCACAACCTTGATAAATGGCATGTTAAATAAACTGGAGCTTCCACAGAGTGATCAGATAGCAAGAATGAAAAAATCCAACTCCAGCTCAAAGGACAGCTGATACAAAAGCAAGTTGTCAGTAAGGACAGGACTGCGAGAAAGGACTGTGTACATCAGCCTTCTGAAACCCCTCCCCGTCTAATAAGGCTGGTATTTCCCACAGGTCTTATGCAAACCACAAATACATTGGGGTAAAATTCTGTTCCTAGAGAAGGAAACAGCACAGTGCTCCTTGGGTTTATTTTAAATGTAAAATTTTCACAAGTTAGTACTCGAGAGGACTCTCTGTCCATTGAGAGATGCAAGCAAGAGAACAAAACTACAATGCATTTTCACAATGACAAGAGCAGTGCCCAGCAGAGGAGGAGTGTTTAAAAAGCTTCCGAGAAGATCTTTTGACCTAAACCAGGTTGGAGGTTTTCTGAGAACTATCTGCAAGTCATCTCACCGCAGGATTGTTTTTCTCGTTTGTCTGGCTGTCTACTTATTTTCTTTCTTG
Organism: Phoeniculus purpureus; assembly: GCA_028565055.1. Taxonomy (NCBI): domain Eukaryota; kingdom Metazoa; phylum Chordata; class Aves; order Bucerotiformes; family Phoeniculidae; genus Phoeniculus; species Phoeniculus purpureus. The sequence goes on along the minus strand of JAOXOE010000848.1, from coordinate 9,700,071 downwards.
AGGATCCAGCATCAAACAGGATACGAAATGACCTTTGACTGGATCTTTTACAGCATGCAACAGAAGAACTAATCCCAGAAAGTTCAATGTTAGAATAAGCACCTACTGAACTTAAAAGGAATGTGGAAGAGGTTGGGAAAACAAGATTACATCTTGAAGTCATATATCTGTAACATTTCTTTCTTCTGTGACCAACAGAGAAGTCATCACAGCTGGTCTTTCTTAGAGTTACACTACAGAGAAGAGACCACATAAGTCTTTTATCAGAGACTTCACAGTTCCAAAGCCTTGAATTTTACCTGCTGGGAATAAGTATCCCCATTCAGCTTAAAGAAAAAGAAAAACCACAACGCAACAGTATTTTTTCTATTGACATTCACCTTATATTCCAAAAGCTTCTACAGGGGCATCAGAAAACACCTGCTGGTATTAAAATCTTATTTCAATAGAACACCATACTGCACGGCACACTCAGGTACCTGGAAACCATAGACGGCTATAAACCACCACGGGGAAAGTTAGACTGACAATAGAGCATCACACTATGCAGAACTCCAAACAAGAGACTAATTTCACCCACATATAAAGCAAATGGATATATTTAGCCAATAGCTCCTTTCTCCCAACCCACTCACTTGCCCAGTCAAATTCTTTTGCCAGTTCCTTTTATTAGCAATCAGAAGCACCTGTCCGCAGGTCCATGTCCTTTGCTCTCCCATTCCCACAGGCTCAGGAACACAAACAAAGCAAACAGCCCAGTCAAGTAAACTAAAAAACTCAGAGAGGAAATGAGGGCCAACTGGTGACCTAAAATGGTGATAGAAAATAGTGCTAGTTACATCTAGCTCAGGAATCAGCTCAGCCAATCACAGCAGCAACCAACAGCCACCTATCATTAGGTAACTGTATAGAGTTACAGTTCATGATGAGGATCAGGTCTCCACCCTTCTAGGGTGAAAGCTACTTGCTCTGCTCCCTCTCTGAAGTACCTGTATACCAACACACTGCACGGGAATAAACAGGAGCAGTCAGAGATCTGTGTGTGGTCCAAGGGTTCTAAGACATGGTGGGACAGCTCACATCACTGGAGGCCTATGTCCTTTGTGGGGAAGACAGGCGGTGGTGTGGCTCTTTACATTAAGTTTGACATACTTTACAAGAAACACTCATTAGAATGGAACTCTTATTAGAGGTAAGATAAACCTTACAGTCAAATTTATCAATCTGAAATCAAGGACATTAAACCATGTTAGAACTGTGAGTATTTTCTACACAAAGTGTTTCTGCTGGCATTGTTCAGTTTAAACTTTCTGAATTGAAAGCAGTAAGATGTTCAGCAAAAGCCACATAAGAGACATTTTACATCAATTTCAAGGACTTTACATGAAGCCTTTGAGAACAGGTGATCCACATGGCCCCTGAAAAAGCAGTTTGTGGGTCACAGTTCTGTCACAAGCAGCCATTAGTGTGTAGTACTAAATGACATTTGAATATGAGACATTGAACTGTGCAGGACAACTCTAGCTGAAAAGTGATGCTATAAAGTCCATGGGAAAGTTGTTTGACTCAATTGCTTTTCAACTTCTTTGATTCTTAAAAGAACTTTATTGTTTCCCAAGAACTTCAGCATGTTACTTTAAATAAGGAAAAGAAAAAAATATCCTCTGGCTGCTGCTTTAATTTTGAGGTGTTAGAATTATATAAAAGCTTTACTCTGTTTAAATATTGACTGAACAGGAAAATTCAATAGTTGGATTTCACTTTGTCATACATCACATTCTGGATGTATCTACTAAACTCCCACTCAAAAATAAATCAAGAACACATGGAAAAGATAATTTCTGAGTTGTCAGGCAGTTGCATTTTAAGACTTACTTTTGCGAAGATCTGAAAGAAGTCGATTGCAGGTGGCAAGTGAGACGCATCCTGGATCTCCGTTTTCAAATACAGTTGCAATGTCTGTGCAAGGTGCCTGAGGCCATCTTTCATTTCTTCACTTAACTGTTCAATATCTTAAGGGAGAAAGGAAAAAAATTACTATGTTGTGAAACAGAACCTTTCCCCAATGTTTTGAAAATGCCCAGTAGCAGCCACACAGTCTGGACATTTCCAGTCCCAGAATTAATCCTGACCAAGGGCAGTTCTGACAGAGGGAGGCCATTTGTCATTTTTTGTTAGTGCTACGTATCAACACGCAGAAGAGTTTATCAGGTTGCTACTGACAAATAATATGAATGCAATGGTGAGTAGACATCAAAAGCCAATAGATAATGCAGATGTAAGACATCACATAGGAAAATGGAAGGAGACACTTTCTGTCCCAGAGAAATCATATTCAGCTCCTCACAAAGGTCAAAGCCAGCAGCGTTAAGATTGCTGAGATATACCCCTTCACACCTACCTGGTACAAAGCCTATTTAACCAAAGCAGTTGCATTTTTATAGCTACCCACAGCACTATCCATGTGCATCCCAACAGTGTGGAAGTGATGAAGTGAGTAGACCACCTCCCTTATGAGGAAAGGCTGAGGGAGCTGGTCTCTTGAGCATGGAGAAAAGGAGACTGAGGGATGGCCTCATTCATGGCGATAAATACGTAAGGATGAGTGTCAAGGGGATGGAGCCAGGCTCTGCTCAGTGTCATCTAATGACAGGACAAGGGGCAATGGGTGTAAGCTGGAACATAGGAGGTTCCACATAAATATGAGAAAGAACTTCTTCATGGTGCAGGTGACAGGGCACTGGAATGGGCTGCCCAGGGGGGTTGTGGAGTCTCCTTCTTTGGAGATGTTTAAAACCCACCTGGACATGTTTCTGTGCGACTTGGTCTAGGTGATCCTGCTCTGGCAGGGGGATTGGACTAGATGATCTTTCAAAGTCCCTTCCTCCCTTCCAATCCCTAATGTTCTGTGATTCTGTGAATGGTTTTAACCACTCAGAGCATTTATTCACACTCTCAGCTGATCAACTGCAAAACCAGTCACTGTGGTAAGCGTAACACAAACTCTATCCAGTACTCCACTAAAGCAGTTAGATGGTGTTTCAATCACCTGTAATTTTGACTTGTCATCTTCAAACGGTAGATCATTCTTTTGCTCTTTCTTTAAAAACACATTGGTATCTCTGGGTTGTTCCTCTGAGTCCTGCAAAAGGACACACAAGCTGGTGAAATGAATTAGACTTAGTGCTGTTTGGGGGATTTGAAAGCATCACAGTACACAACGTGACTCAGACACAGAACAGCCTTGTACCAGCAGAGCCTTGTTTGGCATGTTTACACAAATACAAAAGAGACAATGCAGCTGTACACCAGAACAAACACTATGAAGACCATAGGAGCAACAAGGCATATATTAGATCTACTTCTACAAAAGGTAATCTAATTTAACACAATAAACTCAACATTCATACATATTTGGGACGGTTACTTTTACTATTTTCTTAAATAGCTTTTCCTCCTGTCATGAATTTAGATCACAACATGGTTTAGCAGTTGCCCCAAGTCAGTTAATATCAGGATAACATGCTGCTGCAAACCTCCAAGCCCACCAAATGATGAAGCAAACTATTCATTTTACTCCTATCTGTACATAATCAAGAAATAGTAATCATGACCCATGGATGTGTCACCACCTTGTTCAGCCTGGAGACAAAAGACTGATACTAGTTTAACTACAGGAATAGATGAGACTGCACTTGGCACATTTAATCTGAACTAACTGCTACAGGACTACTGCCAAACTTTACCTCTTAGGCAATCTGCGTGCAAACAGAAGTAACAGCACTCAGTAGCTTTTCGTTTTCAATTGAAGTAAGTAGCCTCTAGTAGTTACAGTGTAGTAACATTCAAAAGGCTTTACATCACAAGTGGGTCACTTACGCCAGGGACTACATGAACACATTTCAGTTGGTAAGACCACACCACACACTTACTGTGCTTTTTGGTGCACTGGTGCCAGACTGGTCACTGATGTGATCCTGAGAGGCAGGGGATGAAAGCCTGTCTTCCTCCACATGGCTGCAGGTACCATCTGAAGCAGCCGCTTCGTCTGAAATAGTTATGTTCTGAAGTTTGCCAATGATTTCTTCCATCTTTTTGGTCTCACATTCACCAGCCGAATCAAACTGAGCAGCTCTTAGAGCAGCAGACAACACCTGAACCTGAGCTGTATAAAACAAAAGATTTAGTCTCCTTTCTGCACTTAAAAGCATTAAACTTGCAATTGGTTCATTTGAAAAGATAAAAAGAAGCTCAGAGCTTTTTTTTCCTTCTGAGTTTTATTAGCTAGCATTTTAGGAAGAGATTTAGTGGAATGAGAAACCAAGCTGACTATGGATGACAGACTTGTGCGAGGGATTTAACTCAGGAAACACACACATGCGTCCCACTCCCTGGCCATTTTCGCTTCAGCATGTTCATTAAAGGGCCTGTATGGGAAGGCTGAGGAAAGCTGCCCTCAAATTTTGCACTAGCTGACCCCCCAAGGTCCCTTCCAACTACAAAAATTCTGTAAACTTCAGGCCATTCTCACACAATCAAATATTAGATGAAATCAACAGATAACAGGTACTGCTATCCCTAAAGCCAGAGTACTTACAGTACTTAAAAATCAAAAGACAGCTTCAACAACATTCAACAGTCTCTTTTCCCTTTTGTAGTTAGATCTAATTTATTTGTTGTGTGAACGGGAACACTTCCTCAGCTCTTCTAGAAATAGCTCAGGTCTTGTGAAGAAGGCTGCTGAATAACTTTCTACTAAAATTTACTACTCTAGGACACCCTACCACCTTATGAACACCAAGCCTAAAATGCAGTCAAGGGAAGGCCAGGAGAACACCTGCTCAGGGAAAACATCATTTTACTATTAGAAAAATCTCACCTTGAACATCTGGATCATCCATGTGCTCCTGTAAGCTTTCTAGAACTTTTTTTATTTCACTACTAGCAACACAGTTACTACATGGCACACAGCAGCTATCTTTGTGCTTCTCAGTCTTGAACTGAAGCAGCTCCAGATCCTGACTTATGTCAGGCAGTGGAGGGCGCCAGTACAGGAAAGTATTAAATAAGTCTTCAGCAGACTGTAGCCTTGAGATGGTTCCAGGAGAACTGCTGTCCTTAGTGACTTCTGTAGCAACTCTGTCATCCTGAGACAACTGAGACACGTCTTCTCCAGATTTGGTATAACAATCTGAACTTTCTTCTTGTGTATCTTTATTTAGGTTCTCAACTGAGAGCTTTGTATTAACTTCAGCTGAAGTCTCAGTTGCTGATTCTGATTTGATTTCCGTTGCTTGTTCTGAACTGGTAACAGACACACACAGTTACTCCAGTAAGACCTAACACACTCTGTATCAATAACTTTGACGTAATTGATAAAAGACTGAATCGATTACAGCAGCTTGTTTTCTCTGTAGAAAGACTGAATTTATGTTACTACTACTGTTTTATGTCACAGCTTTTCCCTTTACCCTCCCGTGAAGTCAAAGTGAAGTTCAGTAATGTGGCCCCAGACAGACATACACGTGACCTGATTCTTCACACCTTTTCTAGAACCATATTCTGAAGTTGAGACTTTTAACTCCAAACAGCAATGACAAGAAAGTACCTTCTTTGCTCCCTCCCCATGATATTACCTGGACAACACAGCATTTGTACTGGGTGACATTAAGGTTGTGTTGTTGGTTGGCTGACAGGGATTGGAATTCATATCTTGTGTTGAAGGCCGGATGCTCAGCGTCCCATCTTCTCGAATGTAAAGACCAGCACTTGAAGGGTTCGCAAAGGTAGAAATAAATGGGCCAAGAGACTGAAAAGCAGCCTGACGAACCTGTGAGAGTATAAATACAACTGTCATGATTCATACAACTTCCACACAGTTAAAGCTGAAAAATAAAAAAGTTGGTTCTTACTGAAAAATGGCAACAACTGATCATTGCAAATAAGTGACAGCTAAGCAAAGGGTGTTAGAATATTAAGCATGTGTGCACAATCACAGTCTACCTCAGTAATACCTTTAACACAAGCAGCCTTCTCTCAGAAGACTGTTACACTTTAAATTGTTGACAGGAATTCTATGTAGTAAGAGAGGAAAAACAAGGTACTATCTTATTAGAAGAGACTGGATTTTAGCACATTACACTGCAAACCCAGCAATTTTATTGTCACAGTACATTTCTGACGATCTGGTTATCAGTGTATGAACAGCCCGGGAAGATGCATCAATATAGAGTGAATTCCTTACCCATCTGCAAGTGTCACTAATAAGACTGATAAACAGTGGGGAAAGTTTGCTTCTGCGAACTTCTGGGGATGTGGTGTAAGACACTGCCATAAAGCATTCAGCACAAGCTTTTCTCATTCCCCAAACACTATCAGAACAGAGTTCAAAGAACTTGGGAATCTGCCAAAAGTAAGCAAAATAAAGACCAATTAAAAACTAATCAAAGACTGCAGCAGCTGTCAAAGGTGTTTGTTCAGAAACGAGAGACAATGATAACTCAAGAGAGAATAAAATGAGTGAGAAAAGAAGAAACAGTGTATTAATTAACAAAAGAGAAAACTGTCTGCCACCTACTTCATTAGGAATTTATGTAAAACTACATGAACAAGGGAAAAAAAGAAATAATTACTAGTGGCCTATTTTTTCCCTGAAATTTTAACTTGACTTACCATCTAGTTCAGGGGGAAAAAAGGAAGTCTCAATCCTAAAGTATGTGTGAGTGTATACATGCTGTCAATTACGTTTTTTCAAATGTTTTGTGGAACAAGAACTTTGGATTTTTATTAATTACCTGTTTTGTTAGATAATTGCAACCAAAGCTGTAGAAAAATACATTTAAAAAAAAAAAAAATCATAGAATGTTAGGGATTGGAAGGGACCTTGAAAGATCCTCCCCGCCACAGCAGGACCACCTAGGCCAAGTCACACAGGAACATACCCAGGTGGGTTTTAAACGTCTCCAAAGGAGACTCCACAACCCCACCCTGGGCAGCCCCTTCCAGTGATGCAAGAATTCATTATGGAGCCTTTTGAACTGAGAAATACAAGTTTTGCAAGTGGATTTTGCTTTTTACATACCAGCAGTCTTTCTGTGGCTTCTTGCCCAACTGCATTACAAACGTCACCAAAATTAGCTGCACAGATCTAAGAAATAAAAAAGCCTTTAACAACATTCTGTCCCCTTCATTTCATTATCAACTTCCTTGCGCATTATTTATCCCACATCACGATTGTAGGTTTTCAAATTTCAGCCATGTAACAAGATTAACTCACCCCAAACAATTAGACCCACCCTCCATGAGCCGCATGCCTTTGAAATCAATAGGAATAAAGGTTTCTGCATGAAGAGCATTATCAGTTTCAGTAATAATTTAAATGGACCAATGCATGGGGCTTGAAAGTTTACATTACTTTGAGCAGCAGCTGTCAAAACCAAAGCAGACTAAAACATGATACTAGAGTCAGGACTTAGGTGTACTGACAGAGCTATCTTTGCTATGGCTGAGACTGGCTTAAGTACTTTGCTGAAGCAAAGTTTAATCAAGGTCTCAGGTTAGTGTCATTTACAGCACACTGCAAATGTTATAATTAAATCAAAAGGGACATTCCCTCACACTGGAAAGAGACATTGCCAAAATCTGAAATCAATTAATACAGGTCTGAGTTAATAGAAGATTTATTAATTCCACACATTTACAAAGCTGTAATGCTTAAAGTACTAACAAGCTATAATCCAACAAATGCAGCTTATCACAGAACATTAGGGATTGGAAGGGACCACAAAAGATCACCTAGTCCAATCCCCCTGCCACAGCAGGATCCCCTAGACCAAGTCACACAGAACCATATCCAAGCGGGTTTTAAATGTCTCCAGAGAAGGAGACTCCACAATCCCCCTGGGCAGCCCCTTCAGTGCTCTGTCACCCTCACTGTGAAGCAGTTCCTTCTCATACTGATGTGGAATCTCCTATGTTCCAGCTTACACCCAATTGCCCCTTGTCCTGGAACAAGTTGAAGCTCAGCATGACCCTTTAGTCTAATCAAATATTTTAAGACTTCTTATGCTACAAGTTTCCTTTTGTATTCCAGCAGGGTTTAAAGTCTTGCAGAATTTCTCCTCTCTACAATACCAGATATTTCTATTTTCAAAAAGGAAAGACATCTCAAAAGATTGCTTTTAAATTTCTGGTTTTGAAATAAAATGGCAGAGATCAGGTAAGTTGTTTGCATCCTACAACCCACCACAGTTGCTGTAAAAAAGGTTGCACAAAACTACTAAACATGCAAGATCAGTTTAGCTGCCACAGCAAAGCTGCTCTCTGAGGACTGCTACCTGTTCCTTTCCTGAACTACAGAAACTATAACCGTGTCAATAAACTGCCCTTCTGTACCCTTTCAAAGATAATGAGCTGAACTTACTACTAATAATTCAGGAAGGCATTTGAACAGCAACATGCAAGCTAATTTTTAAGTTGTTTAGGGTTGAAAACACACCAACCTTTCGGACTTGAAATAGTTTCCCATCGCTGCACAGTTCACAGAACCGAGGAAGCAGCAGGTGCTCAACCGTTGTTCTGCTCAACATGGAAGCCATTTTACAAATGATCTAAAGATCAAGAAGGGGATATGTGTAAGGAAAATAAAACTATGAAGATTGCAAGCAAACATGGTCAAATATTCCTCCTAAAAATTACTTGTGAGAGGACACACCATCAAACAGATCAAACAGCCACATACTATTCATCTTTTCACACACCTTTTATGAAAAGCACAAGTTTTATTTAAAACCATTCTATGCCACTGTGCCTGAACATGAATTTCTACACCTAATTCACTGTCTCTTTCTAGCCAGCTAAATGGACTCTTATTAATAAATGCATTTGCCTGGTTATTTACAATGTTGCACACAGTCATATTTTGTCCAGAGAAGACAAAAGTGCACTGCACTAGCCAGCATACAAAGATCATACTCTTCAAGCACATTAGCAATCTCTCAAGCTTAAGTAAAGCAAGTATGTGCCTTGGCTTTCACAGACTGCTCACATACTTAAAAATCAGCACAGTCTCAGCTCTTTATTGGCTCGGACCACATGATAAAAGTTTCCTGTACTTCATTAGAGAAATGGGAAGACAAGCTCGCTACACACGTGAGCTAATGCACGCTTTACAGGAATCATGCTCAGAAATTTTAGACATTAACAGCGCTGTATAATTGGGTAAAGTAAGTAGCACGCTCATTAACTTATTCTCTGAGGAACTGTCCATTTCCTACAATTACAAACCACGTTTCCACTGTGAAAAACAGGTGCTTTGGATTGTGTTTCCTGTCAGCTCCTGCTTTCAGGGATACCCTGCTATAACCTCTACCTTTGCTACAGTAAAAAGGAAGGGGCTCCCACACACCTTTCTACTCCACTGTTCTGTGTGCAGCACCAGGAGATTAATGCTTACATAACCACCGTCAATTTAACAGTGCTCATCTTGCTTTCCTTATTTTTCCAGGATTATCAAAGCACTCTTACTTTTTCCTCACAAAAGTAAGTTTACTTGTAGAAACATTCGCCTTCATGATAGAGCACTAAATGAGAACCAAGACACCATTCAAGGTTTTTCCTACAAATTTTCCAACTCTTAAAAGGCACCTGGTGCTCAGATGTCACCCTGGAAAGCTGCCTAAGCAATACCCAACTCCCAAACAAGCTGGTGAAACTATTTTACAGGTCAAGTGTCAGATATCCATGTTGAAATGTAATTACAGATCAGCACTTCTCTGTAGAGTCAACTAATGTCTTGAAAGTGAATAGGGAATGTTTTCTTCAGAACTCTTAAGAATTAAGGTCAGGTCATAGTTTGTGCATCCACATTACAATGAAACCTGGCAGAGCAGATCTATAAAGCAATTGCGTTTTATGATCTTGATAATCTCTCTTAATGTTCTGAAAAAGCTTTACAGTAGCACTGCTAAGAGAGAACAAAAGTGATCAAAAAGAACATGAGATTTTTTCCAAATTTACTTACATTGACAGCTTCCACTTTGTACTCATCATCACTGTCAGGAGCAGAGAGGTCCAACAGAATTGGACACACCTTATTTTCAATGTCAGCCTGAGAAACAAGATCTTGTTCTAGCAGTATAAGCAGTGCTTCTTGACCCGCCTTTCTAACCTATTAACAACAAGCAAAACAGAGCACATTACTATAAAAAAAAACCATATAAAAAGTACTGATACAAGAATCACAAAAAGTACATCTTCAATAAACACACACATACAGGTTAAAAAAGAAAACCAGCAGAAAAGAACTCTATACGCTGCTAGGAAAATCCTACTGGTGTCCCATTATCTGCTAAGGAAAATATAAAAACCAGCATTCAGATCTCCTTAGCAAAGTGTGCTGAACCAAATAAACACTAAGCACTACATAAAAACTAGGTTTCAGTTACGCAGAATCACAGAACATTAGGGATTGGAAGGGACTGCGAAAGATCATCCAGTCCAATACCCCCCACCACAGCAGGATCACCTAGATCAAGTCACACAGGAACACATCCAGGCGGGTTTTAAATGTCTCCAGAGAAGAAGACTCCACAACTCCCCTGGGCAGCCCCTTCCAGGGCTCTGTCACCCTCTGTTCTAGCTCACACCCATTGCCCCTTGTCCTATCATTAAATGACAATGAACAGAGCCTGGCTCCATCTCCTGACACCTGCCTTTCACGTATTTATAAACATTAACGAGATCACCTCTCAGTCTCCTTTTCTCCAAGTTCAAGAGACACAGCTCCTCCAGCCTTTCCTCATAAGGGAGATGTTCCACTCCATCATCTTCATGGTTCTGCACTGGACTCTCTCCAGCAGTTCTGGGTCCTTCTTAATCCACACAGAACTTCCTACTATCTCTTCCTCATGCTTTAAATTCACTGATCCACACACAATTTTACAATGATTCAACCCATGCTGTCTGTTTCTCCTACCTGATTGTTAACATCTGTGAGGTATCTCACCACTATGGGCATAAGGTACTCGAAAAACGCCGCTGGAAATTTTGGTCGGTTTTCTTGCAGAAAAATGGCAATAGGAGGTATTTGTTCCATCAGCTCTGTACGTACAGTTGGTTCTAGTAAGGTAATAAAAAGTCAAAATTACATCAGCAAGTAAGAAATTAAGATCAAGTATCTTAAGAAAAAAGGAGGGGGTTGTGTTTAACATTTTCCTAACGGAGGAAAATAAAAATACTCCTAACAAAATCATCAATGAGATTGCCTGTTCTTAATAGAAAGGTGAAGAAAATAAAACAGCCTACAGACCAGACCTGGAATCATTTTTCAAATAAATGAGATAAAATGAGATCTAGCTAGAAAACTCAATCACCATGACAGTATGCACCTGAGGTATTAAGACACACAACTCTTCTGTGCCACAGACACCACAAGTTCAGATGTAAGCAATTCCTTGAAGGATATTACTTCTGGCCCTACACTAAAATTGCCTTTCATTTATACTTCTACTACACAAAAAACTTGAAAAAAAAAAGTAGTATTACCTAGTTTTTGCTGACAGGTATTGCTATTAAATGACTTAGGTTTTTTAGTTCATTTACTGCCTTCTCAAGAAAGTTACTGCATTTTAATTTTTCTAACTTACTTAGGTTGCAATATAAAAATCAAAACAAAAAAAAAATGTCAAACCTGCATCTTCAGAGAGTCTGACCATTATTTCCATTACCGTCAGGAAGTCTTCTTCATTATTACTGAAGTCTCTGAAGACATCCAGAAGACCTCTGGCAATAATTTGCCTGTGTAGTGAACAACATATTAATTGCCTTAATTCTGCCAAAGAGACATAGATGGGATGCAAAGGAACCTATCAAATGCAAACAGGCACCCTACAGAAGATAAAGCTCTATTCAGAGCATTCAGACATAGTACTTACACAGTTCTTCCACATCCCAACCAACCAAAGGAAGCGTCAAGAGATCTTATTCAGATACCAAGAATGAAAACCTCTTTTTATGGAGATGTTACACAAAGGTTATTCAAACAACCAGTATTAGGCGTGTGTTTGTTTAAAAGGGTAGTAACAGAACTAGAGACACCTTAACATCCACAATGCTATCAGATCAGACTCAGTTATTGTCAAGTTGTACCCTTACCTGTTAAATATGTTATCACTGAAGGCATATTTTTCTAGGCGAGCCAGTGGAGCCAAGTTATCCTGCCCAGGAATATCCAAGAATGCCGTTATCCTCATGCTATCACAGTCAGGTCCATAATCTTCAAAACCAACTTTAAAGACAAGAAGAGTAACCCAAAACCAAAAGTAATTAAATAAAAATTCAAGCATAAACAAGAAATGTTACACAGTAAAACACACTACACCAAGAACTCTATTTCTTTTTAGAGCTATTCTTCTAAAGAGAAGTATCTGCACATGACTAGAAGCAAATAAAAGAATTTTAAGTTCCACCTAATGAAAAGAAACACTTGCATACAGATCTGTAAATCTGAGCTGTATAGGATTGCAGATTTCCTTTCCAAGGTTGCAACTAATTCTGCATATCCAAACCAAACTCTAGCCATCCTTACATCTATGTAATTACACAGATTTTAAAACCCATCACAGATCCAACACTTTCACCAGCTAATTTCTGAGGTTAACATCTGTCATGAAAAGGAAGATTTATCTGGTATTAAAAAAACCACCACCAATATAATCACCATTAACTCTACCTAGTCCCCACCTGTTCTTGAATTAAGAAAAAGTTTAAACATCAAGGCACTGATCAGTTCACTCCACATGTTTCAGAATTCCTACCAATTCAAATGACAGTGAAGTAAACCGCAAACCTAAGTCTGACTACAGTACTACACCTGGGACTAATGTTTCAAACACAATGAGCATTCTTAATTTGACTATTCTTTCTTTTTTCCATGTGGTCTCAGTAAACAATAGTAAGGACCAGTCACAGCAGAATTGTCTTCTCTCATGAATTTTATTTTTCCATAAAATAAGAAGCCATAGGTCCTTACATGTTCCTGAATATACCATAGTAGAAAGTAAACTACAGATAAACTAGTGCTATCAAATATCCTTTTATAAGTAAATCAAGCAGCCAGTGTTTTTTGTATCAGACAAGTAAACATGAAGTCTATCTACCCATAAACAAGAATACATCTACCAGTATTCCCAGCGGAACCTGAGTTCACCACCTGAGTTTGACCTAGCCTCAAAAGCTGCTTAGAGCTTCAGAGAAACACCTGCAGGCTCACAGGATTTAACTGCAACTCACCATCACTAGCTGGCAGCACTATCCACTTTTTCCAATACAAAACAGTACAGTGCAATAATTTCATGAGCTCAAGAAAGTAATTTTCTGTCCTGCTGTTCTTAGAAGGAAATGAAATTTTAAGATGCATTTTCTTTACTGGACAAAGGGCATAACTAAGGTAATTATTTTCCCAGAGATTCCAATGTCTTATTTAACAAGAAATGAAGTTTCAAACTGTCCTCAGTGAGTATAGGCAGATTTTGCCACAACTTTTTCCCATACTCAGAGGAGTATTTATACTCTCCACTTGTTTTAATTGAATTGATCTTCAATATGCATAACTAAATTGGTGAAATAGCTGTTAGGAAAAAAATCCAGTGATTAATTTCACTGAGAGATTTTCCTAAAATGCATCACGAACAATTTGCCCGCCTAGTCACTGGATTAGCACAACAGTATCTCATTCAGATAGGATATCTGAAGTCCGCTGCAGCACAAAGTTATGACAGCTTTTAATGCCAGAATTCTACCTGCACTGTCACATGTATGAATATAAAGAGTATTTTTAAATAATACAGTAAGATTTCAATAACGCTTGAAAATGCACAATTATTTACATGCTTATGCTGAAACTAATAATTCTCCTTTCCAAATTTTAAATGACTCCTATAAAAAGCTTATTAATTCTTGCCTGTGGCAAAACCTTCTTTATCTGAATATTTTTGTTAACTTCACAACCTGAGCTAAGATTCTGCTACCTGCATCAAATCAACTTAGCAGATAAATCTGTTAGTCTTAACTGACCAGCCAAAGACTGAAAATTAAAGAGGAATCAACACTTGGCACTTAGTCACCCCCGATTAAAGCTCGGGTCCCACAACAGAACCCTACAGGAACCTGGCAGTTAACAACCCCGCTCGCACTTTGTGCACTCAGCAAACACACAACTTCAACGACAGTTTTATTGTGGTTTGGATTTGGGTTTTGTTTCTTACTACAGAAACAAGGAACTTGGAAAAGGGAACTGACAGTTATTCTGATAGACTCAATCAACCCAAACAGCTAAGCTTTCATTAGCGCTGTTTAAAGTTTCCTTTAGTTTTCTTTGGATTTTGAGTTTGTTTCTTTATATATTAGGAGAGAGAAAATTATTTTCAGCTCTTAATTAAGGTACTACAGCTGTCGCAGATTTTCTGCTAGAGGAAGTCACTGCAACACAGTCTTTAAATCAGCATAAACACACAGAAAATTACTGGCTAACACCCTTACTTAAATGCTGTTCAACATGTACATGCTTTCTTTTATCTAATGTGATCACTCCTTACAAGCTTCTTACAGTAGCAAGCTATAACCTTTAGTACCTCTTTCTATGCAACTTCTTACACTGTTATCAACATTTCAATCCTAAGTATTATGTATTTCAAGTACTATTCTCCACACTTAGTACTTTTTTTAGACTTGTAGTTTTTCAAACAGATAAAAAGCATCCTCCTTAATACAGTTAACTAGCTTTAAATTCATTAAGACTCATTAAGTTACAATTTATCTCTATAAATGTTAAAAATATTTTGAATACACAAAAATACAAATGTAAAAGGAACTAAGAACTCTTACATGCACAATCTCATCATCTATACATCCTGTCACAAGAGATCACAAACTTTTATATATAAAAGTAATCAAAATACAGATTTTTTTTCCTGATTCCTATAGGTCATCTTGAGTGCCATCACATGACACTTAGGTGATCAGGTCAGCATGGATTTAGGAAAGGCATGTCCTGCCTGACCAACCTCCTTTTACAACAAGATGACCTGCCTAGTTGATGAGGGAAGGGATGTTGACATTGTCTACCTGGCCTTCAGTAAAGCTTTTGACAACGTTTCCCACAGCATTCTCCTTCAGAAGCTTAGGGCACAAGGCTGGGATAAGTACAGGCTGCACTGGATAAAAAATTGGCTGGACGGCCAGGCGCAAAGATTTGTGAATGGAGTTAAATCTGAGTGGTGCCCCATCACCTGTGGTGTTCCCCAGGGTCAGTACTGGGGCCTGTTCTCTTTAATGTCTTTATTAGTTATTGGATGAAGGACACTGAAGTGCCGGAGTATGTCCAGAGAAGGGCAATGAGGCTTATGAAGAGTCTGGAGAACAAGTTCTATGAGTAGTGGTTGAGGGGAGACCTTACAGCTCTCTACAACTATCTTAAGGCAGGTTTGGAACAAGGAAAGACACAGCCTCTTCTTCCTGGAGACAAGCAACAGCACCAGAGGAAATGGTTGCAAGCTGTACCACGGGAGGTTTAAGCTGGGTATTAGAAAGAATTTCTTCACTGAGAATGTTACCAAACATTGGGATAGGCTGCCCAGGGCAGGGGTAGAGCCATCATCCCTGGAGTTATTTAAAAGGCAGACAGATTAGTGCTGAGAGACAGGGTTTAGAGGTGACCTGGCAGTGCTGGGTTGAAGGTTGAACTTGATGATCTTAAAGGTCTCTTACCATTAAAATTATTCTGTGATACCACTGAAATGCAGAAACATCCAAGACAGAGAGAGAGAGCAATAACACTTGAAAACAGCTAACAAAATCCCAGAGAAAGACCACCTGACTGCGGATGCAATATCCCTGCGCATATTTCCAGTAGAATAATTCAGGTCTCACTTGTATTCTAACATCTCTCCTGGTGTTCCAGAAATTCACCTTATTTTTAAATAAGCTTATTAATGCTACATTCAGGGGGAACCCATCTGCTACACGTTTTCATGCACCATTAAACAATCTTGTGGTAAACAAAACCTCACAGAAGACACAAATTAAAATATGTTTTCATTTTTGTAACAGAAAAATCAATGCAGCGACTAAAGTACTAATGAAACCAAGACAGTCCCTTCCAATCCTTAACGTTCTGTGATTCTGTGAAACTACCATACACATCCACCTGCTCTAGAAGGGTGGTTGGATTAGATGATCTTAAGAGGTCCCTTCTAAAGAGTACCATTGTGTGATATAACTGCTGCTTTCTAAAGCAATACAAGTTCATGTAATTACTAAGCAAGAATTTATCTCTTTAACCAGCAGCTCTAACCAATCTGTCTGACAGGTGTTCAGCTACTGTCCAACAGGACTATAGACTGTAGCAGCTTGAGGTGGAGGTGTTGTCTGGGCTTCGACCCACGACAGGTGCTTAACCCAAACCCGCTGATTTACGTTCGCCCACCAGAGCGCCGACACACGGTGGGGTTCTCGGTTGTTTCCGCACCCGCGACTCCCTCCCGCCCTTGAGATGCGTGGACCGCGGAACCCGCCAGTTCCCAGCAGCCAGTCCCACACTGTCAGGTTTCATCCACAGATGGAAATCGCTCGTACAGTCCACACTGACTTCCACCGACATCCCCTAAACCACCGCCACCCTGCCCTGCCTCCTTTGCTAGAGCTTTCCCGCCGGCTATGGTTGGCGGTGGCTGCTTCCAGCGAGTCCAGCGCCTATCCGGGACGGTGAGGAGAAGCCCTCGAATTGCCAGGTTCTAAACACCACCTGGGGCCTGCTTCTACCAGCGGGACCACCAAGAACCCCTCTACGAGGTGCTGCTCCCCGCAAAACCGCCGAATCGTCCGACAGTTCAAGCCCTCCGCCAGCACCTAAAGCCTTGTGCAACGAGCCCGGTGCGAGCGGGCGGCAGCCGAGAAAGGGACCCACCCCGCTTCCCTGTCCGCACGGCGCTCCTGTGGACACAGCTAGCGCTTAAGGGTCAGCCCTCACACCCTTGTTATAAACCTTCACTTGTCAGAAAAAGAGAACATCCTCCCCTCACCCTAAACCGCACACAAACGCGAGGAGGGAAGGAGTGCGACAGGAGGACCCCAGGGTCGGGGAGCAGGACAGGGCCCAAACGGGGCAGAAAAATACAAAACCGGTTACTCACAATCATCTAAGTCATCCTGCAAATCCACAAAATACAAAGGGATCCCTACAAACAAAAACAGAAGAGAGGCACCAGAGGGTTGGTTTCGGAGGGGCTGAGCCGCCCCGGCACCCTCCCACCGGCCAGGGGCTTACCGGCCATCTTGGAACGGACATGGGCGCCACTGAGCAGGAGGAAGAGGAGGAGGAGGAGGAAGAGAAAGAAGAGGAGGGGAGCGGGAGGGCAAAGGGAGGAGCCGCCGGTACTTCCTGTCCTCACGTCAACCGAAACGCGGACGGACTAATAAGCAGCCGCTGCTGGGAGAAAAACCGTCTCTTAGCACCCGCTGTTGTCCTCGTTGAGGGTGGAGACCCGACGCGGGGGGCGCGGTCTGGTGACCCCGAGGGGCCACCCAAGATGGCGCCGTGTCCGCCGAGCCTCAGCGCAGAGGTTGGCTGGTAACAGCGGCGCGGGGAGGCAGGAGCCGCTCGCGCGGGCCTCGGCGCTTCGCGGCCCTCGACCGGGGCTATGAGCGCTCAGCGCTGCGTCTCGGGCGCTCATTAACGGCGCGGCCTGCCCGGCCATGGCTCTGAGGGAGCTTAAAGTTTGCCTACTGGGGGTAAGTGCTGCGTGGCCGGAGGCGGCGGGAGGGAGGACTAAGGCTGGCGGGGCTCTCGCTGGTGAGGAGAGCCTGTGCCTGGGCTTCTCATCCCTGGGCAGGGGGTTCTTCCCTCACCTGGCACAGGGTGCACCTCGTCAGGCCGGAGCTGCTGCCCGGCCTCTGGGGAGAGCGAGTGGCCGGCCAGGCCTTCCCCCGCGCGGAGGAGGGCTTCCCCCGAGGGACGGGTCGCACGAAAAGTGTGTGTTTTCCTCGATTTTTTGTGAGAGCTTGGAGTTCGCTAAACAAATAAACACAAATTTAAATGAAAGCACCTGAAATCAGACTCCTGAGGAGGAGTCTCGACTCTTTTTTTTAAACAGCATCCATGGGCTTTGGAAGTGCCTTGAGTGTTGCAGGTGGTGGAAGAAGGAGACATCAAGCAAAGTGAAGCAGAACCTTTAAAACAGCAAACAAAAACAAAAGCAAGGTGGCTGTGAGGCTGTGTCAGGACTTAATTTGTTCTGGGGGTTCCCTGGAGCCTCACAATGAACAGATGAAGTCGTCCCCACTGGTATGGAAGTCCCGTGTTGTGCAGACTGGTTTTGTCTTCTAAACAGCCCCATTGCCCTTCAGAGGGGAAAAATTGTGTGCTTTCAGGTTGAGATCACCACTACTGTTTGCATTCACCTGACCTAAGGAACCTGTTGTCATGTGAGAAAAGGAGAATGAGCACCCAGGTCCTTGAACTCCTAGAGCCCGCAACTGCATCTGTGTTTTTAACATTTGCACTGCTTATTGAGGTTGCAAATATATTAAAATGCAGAAACAGGCATACGCTTTTCTTTGAGAGGAAAGGGGCTTGAAAAGCAATTGTACTCAAATTTACTACAATGTTTAGAAGACTCAATGCATAAAAGTTGTGACTTGATCGGGATGATCTTTCAAGGTCCTTTCCAATCCCTAATGTTCTGTGATTTGGCGAAAAGTTCACTTTTAATGAAACAGTTTCTAAGTGCTTTTTTTCTTCAAGTTTTTAGTGATTCTGGATGTGTGAAGCAAAAAAACTTGTCTTTTCTCTCTTAATAATAATGATGATCACTTAGTGCCCAGGTGCTACGGAGAATAATTTTACTGCTAGCTGTTTATTTCGCTCCTAAACATGCGTTCTTTTTCTTTTAAACTGTTAATCCAAATACATAACCCAATGTTTTCATATTATGCTTCCTCTTTTACCTTTTATAGCTCTGCAGAGTTGCATTAGAAACATGTTTCAGGTGTGTCACAGGAAAAAATTCAAGTCTTTCATTAGGCAGGGTGGGACGGCATTAGTCAGAGGCTGCAATGTGTGTGTCACACTTGTATTATTGAATGCGCTCCATTTGCTTGCATACATGGAACATCCCACTCAGATGCTATGTATTTGACTAAAAGTGGTAGATAGCCCTACCTTACTTCAGGGAAGGTCTTCCCTGCTTTGGCAGGGAAAAACAAAAAGGAAAAAGTTTGAATAACTGATAAAAATGTATTCGTGTTTATTATAGTCCTTAAAAGCATCTTAACAATTTTGTTTAGAAAGCTACATTATCATAGACCTTTTTGGTTTTCTACTAGACAAAGATAACCTGAAGTGTTTCACACTCAAACATCTCTGAGACTCTCTGCAGGAATCTTTACTTATGCACAATGTATTGCAAGATTTGAGGAGTAAAGGAAGCCAAAATATCTTTTCACCGTTTCTGTTCATTTTTTAGGACACGGGTGTGGGCAAATCAAGTATCGTGTGGAGATTTGTCGAAGACAGCTTTGATCCCAACATCAACCCAACAATAGGGTAAGGAACTAAATCAAGTCCATGTGTCTTATTCAAGAATAAAAAAAAATTGTATGAATATATGTATTTGTCTCACCTGAATAGATCGCTTGAGGAGTCTCCTTATGTGGCAATAAACATGACTGCAGCTTTAATTAGCTCCTGAGTTACCTTAGGACACTGTGGAGTATATTGGGCACTTCTGCAGCTTCACGTGTAAAATTTGGATGCATTTTGTTAATCTAAGCTAACAAAAATGCTGCCAGGAGTCCTGGGTTATGATGAAATTAAACTATGGATGGATGCTTTAGTGAAAGGGAAAACATGCTGTTCTTATGCACTAATCTTAAATTTCAAAGTGTAATTATTATGCAATTACATGAATTTTGAATAATTTTTTTTAAGTCAAGTACAACAACAAGTTTCCTGGGGTTCTGAGTGTAATTAACATAATTCAAGCTGTAGTTCTCTTTGAAAATTAGTTTTGATGTTGTGCATCTACATGCAATACACACACGTAAGAGACTGGTGAAATTGCTCATGCAGTTGGTCTCAGGGGTATATTTGAAAGTTGAGCCCTGGAGTAGCAATGGTACTGAGCTCAAAGAACATTGTAGAGATGTTGGTGTTGGTCTGTTCTCACAGGTAGTTAGTGACAGAACCAGAGGGAATGGTTTCAAGCTCCAACAGGGCGAGTTTAGATTGGACATCAGGAAAAATTCCTCACAGAAAGAGTGGTCAAGCACCAGAATGGGCTGCCCAGGGTGGTGGTTGAGTCCCCATCCCTGTATGAGTTTAAAAGGCGCTTAGATGTAGTGTTGGGGGATCTGGTTTAGGGCTGAACTTGTAGATTAGGGTTGATGGTTGGACTAGATGATCCCAAGGGTCTTTTCCAACCTGAATGGTACTCTGATTCCATGATTCAATGCTTCAGGTGGATAGAAGGAGGGTAAGTGTCAGGAATTCTTGGAGGGGTTGTATCTTCTTGATTTGCTGTCTCTTATGGGCTGCTTTGCTCAGAAACAGTTCTTGCTGTTCTGACTTCCCCTGATGCTGGCAAGTGTGTGGGGTGCTAGAGCAGCTTCCTGTCTTAGGTGACACAAGGGTTTTTCTACCAATGACCAAAAAAATTCCTACTGATAAAGATCAGCCATGTCCTGTCTGAAAAAAAACTGACTGTGGTTCTTACCACATCTCTCTTTTCCCCTAAACCACTCACCTGTCTTTTTGAATGTAAATAAGATATTCCGTAGGAAGTATGCTTTTGTTTAAATTTCCCTGCCAACAGGGGTATCTTTTGGGATACTTTAAGTAGTCTTCTTACCTCTTAAACGGTTGAAGGTCCTCAAGGACTGAAATGAGTTATTCATGTTTGTTCCTAATGATCTAGATACTTTTAAAACTAGAGTCTGTTAAGTAGTTGCCTAATGTAGGTGGTGTCTGCTGTGGTCCAAATGTAGCCATTGTGTTGATGTGTGCAGTTCTGGGCAGACAGTGAAGATTGAAGTCTGTTTAACTTGTAGGTGACTAGGTATGGGAACACAAACGTAGGTTTTGCGAAGGTAAGAGGTAACTATTTGTTTGTCTGGGGTGCTCAGTTCTACTGTTAGATGTCATCATGCACCTAGAGTACATGAGTTTAACACGTGAGTGGCTTGTGTGGAATGTGTGTTATGTCTTCAGTCGCTTATGAACTGCAGCCTCCTCAAGTTTGCTCAGATTTTAGATTCTAGATTCTAAAATACTGTGCCTCATGACTTTAGCCTCCACATGTCTACAAGACTGGCTAAAGCTGCAGAGCAAAGATTGTGATCTGTGGTGCTTCTATCCTGGCAAAGTAGAATTTTTCATCATCTGGAGAAAACTCAGAAGAGGGCTTTGGGGAGGTGGCGGTGTTTTGTTTTTTCTATTCCTTTCCAAGGAAGGGTTGAAACTGGAATAAACTTCAAATTTTTCTTCTTTCCAAAGTCAGCTTGTTTTAGTCTTGTAGATTTTTTTTTTTTTTTTTTTTACTGTGGTGTGGGGGGTGTTGATTTCTTTTTTGTCTGTCTTTTTCACCTCCCTCCAATGTAATTCCTGTCTGTGTGAAGACAGGAACACGAAGACATCACATGCATGTCTTTCCAGGACATGTCTGTAACAGATGCTATGTAATAACTGAAGGTGCTGTTAGAACATAGTGGTAGTTAGGCCATTGTGGTGATAAGGCTAATGGTTGGAACAGATGTGTCTTCGTGGGTTTACTGGCAGTACTGGGATTATTATGCTTTCTTGAAGTGACCCACTAAAAATCTGTCTTGTAGCAGACTTACAGTTATTTGAGGACTTGACATCATGATAGTTTGCGATGCTCCTATAAGAAACAGTCCTAAAATTGTAATTAATTTTGAGTCTCTTTCTAGACCTTGTTTGTATTTCCTAACTGATACTACTGGTGGGAAGAACAAAGGATTAGAGAGGAGTTTTGAGTTCTCTAAGGCTGAGAATGTTTGCTCCTTTGTACCGCAGAATATCTAGGCTTTCATTACAGCATCAAAAAGGAATTATGAATGAGTGCTTTCAGGTGCATCTTGTTCATGTAAAGTGCTTACTTGGCTGGAAGCAGCAGCTGGGGAATGTAGGAATAATTTCTCTTTTCTTACTAGAGATTGTTGACAATAACTAGCTCAGAGGCTATTAGTAACCCAAAAGTGTGCTTAGAACTGTTTGTTCTTTTTTGTTTGTTTAAATTAACATTTGTCACTATGAAATTTTCTCCTTGTCACTGATTTTCAAGAAGCATTTAACCTCTATTGTTGGCGATGTTCTGTGAATTAGACCACAAGGCTGTTCAGGTCAAATTGACTATACAGGAAGGTTTGGGTTATAGAACCAAACAAGGTAAACGCTCAGTGACAATCTAAAGTGTATGAAACTGATTCCATACTAGCCGGTGAATTCAGAATCAATGACTAATTTGCAGCAGTCTTGGGGAAGTGGAAGCCTTTGGTGTACTTTACAGCAGGCACTCATGGCTAAAATATATCATCTCGTTAATTATGGTGGAATATATGGCAGCATTACTTAAAAGAGTCTACTTACAAACTTACACTTGATTTAGTAGTCGTCAGCTTTGGAGATTGATATGCTACTTGGCAAACCATTTAAGCTTAAGGAATAGTGCGAAGTTGCCCCTTAACTGTCCAAAGCATTGTGTAACTGAGTCCTTTCCCCTTTTTAAATGTGAGGTACCTGTTTTATTTTTCTATGACTTGCAACATGCTCAAAGATTCTACTTAGTCCATAACACTTCTGTTGTTAATCTTCCTTCAGACCTGTGCCCTTAGTGATGGTTAAGATCTGAAATTCAGAGTCTTGGGCTTCAGCATTTGATGATGTTGATTGTGCTGAAACACTTGATCTCTGACTCTGAACTGCAGCAAGCTCAGTGTACTGTGAGAGGCTCCAGCACAGGTCTCTCCTGCCTGTGTCCTGTCCAAAACTGAGAGTAAAACAAGTTTGTAAGTCTGCATTATTGTCAAGTGACAGGAATCACAAAATCGCAAAACATTAGGGATGGATAGATCATGTGGTCCAATTCCCCCACCACAGCAGGATCACCTAGATCAAGTCGCACAGGAACATATCCATGCGAGTTTTAAACGTGTACATATAAAAGGTATTCAAGATTATAGTGTCTTAAGTGCTTAAAATACAGCATATGTAATTGCTATTCTACAAAGACTTAATTCAGTGAGTATTTTTTCTATTTAAAAAACATGTACCTACAGGTAATAGATGTAATGAGTTTTTTGTTGTAAGATATTAGGTCTCTGAATTCCTATTTGTACAGGAAATATATGTATTCATATAAAGCAGATTAAAGTACAAAAGTACTTTACAATATTTTACAGTATTTTGATGTAGACTATCTAGAAGTTGAGAGGGGCAACTGGAGCTAGGCAGAAATGTTTGTCTTTAAGTGCAACAGCCTGCAGACCGAAGTATACAATATCAGTATGTGCGAGCGGTACAGAGTGCAGTCAGCAAGCAAGTTACTCATTATTGATCCCTTAGTGAGTCTCACATATTTTATTCCCAAGTATGGATTTACCAGCCTCTATCTAAATGCTAGTACAGAGATAGAAAGAGCTGTTACAAAGGGGGAAGAATCAATCTCTTTCCCTCTTGAAGCTTTCAATATACACTGAAGTGATTTGTTAAAAAAGGCTAACCTTTATAATTTTTTTATTTGTTTGGTTATGTATCCTTTTTTTTATCAAAAGCTGATGAACAATAAAAGTTTATGGCTTGTGCTAGTGTTCCTTTGGTTTTGTTAGTTGAGTTTCATCCTCTGAGGCCTTTTGCCTCATTAATTTCATCCTTTATGTATGTTTGGGGGGGGGGGAAGTACTTTGAATATAAACATTTTTAAAAGTTCACCGTGGCAATGTTCTAAGAAGGTATTTATTTTCTGAAAAATCATAAGCTGTAATTTTCTTCCAGAGCCTCGTTTATGACCAAGACTGTACAGTATCAAAATGAGCTGCATAAATTCCTAATTTGGGATACAGCTGGACAGGAGCGGGTAAGTAGCATCTGTGTCTCTGGTGATAGTTGTGGCTAGAGTTTGGGTTGCTTTTCAGCCTCGCCCTGAAAGTTACAGTATGATCTGGTTTTACGAATGCTTCTTTCTGTGTGAGTTTCTATTGAGATGCAGGTGCTGGCAGTGTTTTTATTTTTCATTGGTATTACGGTCAAAGTTAAGGATGATTACCAAAGAAGCACTTACAGATCAGAAGACTGAGTTTAGGTGCACTGAAAGGGAGGAAGCACTCTTTCAAAAGAAAATAATGTGGGCTGGGAAGCCAGCAGCCTTCTCCAACGCAATTTCTAGTTGAGTTTTATATATTCAGCTGTTGTATTTGCAGCCATTACCACCATCATAAAATTGGTGGTTGGTACCACCATCATAAAATTAAATGATTGATCATGTTTCATAGTAAGTTAGAGTCCTGATTCTGGAAATGCAAACAAATGCTAATGCTTGCAGCTTGCTTCAGGGTTATTAATGTGAGTAGGATGTGCATTTAGGCTTTCAAAGGCAGTGTTTCAAGCAATGTTAGGGGTGATAACTGGTATCTTATTTTGTAAGGTTTTACTTCTCAAATCTGATAGTGTTAGCAGCTATTTCAATAAATCTGCTTTGAAATTTAAATTTTAAATTGGTAGTTTGGGGGTTTGATTCCTGCAATGTGTAGTTCTAGGAGGAGGCAGCAAGAGCTTTCAAGAAAATTACTAGCTGAATGAAATTGGTTAATTTGCATGAATGTTGCTTCAGTAGAAAAGTCCTCCTTTTAAATTCTGACTTTCTGAGGTTAGGGACCTCGAAAGATCATCTAGTCCAATCCCCCCACAACAGCAGGATCCCCTAGATAGAGTTGTACAGGGAACATGTCCTGGCAGGTTTTAAACATCTCCAGAGAAGGAGACCACCACCTGCCTGAGCAGCCCCTTCCAGTGCTCTGTCACCTTCACCATGAAGTAGTTCCTTCTCATATTTATGATGAGTTTAGGATGTGAGCTAACTGTGACAGCTTTGACACCAGAGCTGTCTCCAGTAAGTCAGTTTGATCAGGCTGGGTTATTGCTTTAGGGTAGTGGCTAGCAGATGCACTATTTGACAGTTTGGAAACAGAGCTCAAATGGGGAAAAAACCAAACACAATCAAAGTAACAAACCCCCAAACCAAAAGAACAAGCGAAAAAGGCACCTTGTAAAGTTTCCCTTATCCCTGTTCAGGGTCACTTCACCTTTAGGCGTCCTAGTGGAACTTACTTGCCAGCTTGATAACAACCTTGATGGCTAGAATGTATCTCTAGTGTGTTTGCATTGTATTTCAGTGCTCTACATTTTGAATGAAAATTTATTTCTTTCCAGCAGCACTACGTAAAGCAAACTTATGTTGTCAGGGATGTATCCCAGAGATATGTCCAACAGTATCCATGTTATCAGAAATATCCAGATTCTTCCATTACTAGCGGTCAATCAGTGTTTGCTGGAGATGTTTTGTCTTAAGTGAACATCCTGGCCCACTCTGAAAGGTTAATGTTGGACTGTAAGGCCTCTGAGGCTTAGAGCATGAATTCTGAGAGGCTGGTACTCTTAAATAGGAAGCTTTATAAACATGTCTGCTACAACTTGGCAGGAAACATCCCTTGCGTATTAACATTCCATCCCTTTTGGTCTTTTTTGCAAGCAATGGGAAAATGTTGTCATTTGGATTCAGCATGCTACAGTCTGAGGAAGCATCTCAGTACATGACTAGCATGTTCCTTGTCTGTGTGTTAGGCTTTGAGTAATACCTGTTTGACTTTCATGCAAGTTGCATCATACAGTTGTAATAAAAAAAGGAAAGATCTCTTACCTGGGCTCTGACCCCAGGGCTGTGATAGCTGTGAGGCTGATGTTCCACACTTGAGAGAAGCCAGAGAAGGGTTCCTTAGCAAGGATATTTATTTTGAAATAATGCCAGTGTCTTTGTGTTTCCTTCTCCCAAACTGAACAGCATGATCACTTGCTGCTAGTCACACATGGTCTGTATCACAGTTTTCTGGTTGTGCCACACATCTGACAGTGAATTGTGGAAGAGAATCCCCTCAGTGGTGTCTTGGAATGCCAAAATGTCCACCCTGTTGTGGGAAATAAAATGTGTCTGCTGAGCTAGGACATCTAGTGCACAGAATTCATAGTCCTAGCTTCTTGAGGAGCATTTTCTTTTCACTTCAGAAACTCAGTGGTGAGTAGTTCTACACTATGCTGGGCAACCCCTTGCGCTAAATGGCTTTGGGGAGTGGCTGGCTAGCTTCACCCCAAAGGCGGAAATAAGCGCTAGCTCTCCTCACACAGCTTGTTTTCCCCATACACACCCCTTGTTGCTCCTCTCATTTCTTCTACACTAAGTAACTGGATAGGAGATTACTTATAGCAGTTAGGATTTTTGCCTTCTTACCTAACAGTTTTGACAGTTTCTCTGGATATTACATTATGTTGTCTTAATAATTCTGTCAAAACACAAACTGGAGGCTGAAGGGCAAGCTGAAGTCTTTGGAAAAACAGCCAAAGGAAAATTCAGCATTCTGGTAACATCTGTTTTGTCGATGTAGTCTATCTGCTGACTGCTCTTAGGTGGAAAAAAGTATCTAAGTGTTAGCAGGCAGGAAATGAGAGTAATACCAAATCAGCAAGTGAAAGTTGGTTTGTTTCCAATGTAAATAGTCAAATAATCAAAAAGCCAGGCTGCAACCAGTCCAAGTGGTGGTTTACCAACTATGTTTCCCTTTACATTTTAGTACTTAGGAGGAAGAGAGGAATTATTTCCCAACATGGACTGAATGCCTGCCCATGTTTCCCTTTCCTACTATTAAATATTTTTATATTCTGAACTTTGTGTTCAAAATCCTGTTTTCAAAACAGACTTTGAGAGATGAATGTAAATGGTCTGGAATTGTGCTTTATAGCAAGGTTTTTATGATTTTATAATATTGCTCTCCATTGAACTGTACTAAGCAAAAGGAAATTGATGTTTTATTAGAACCAAATAAGCCTTTATGAAAGGCTTATTCTAGTCATGATTTTTAAGTTGAGTAATAAGATGCACAAAAGCTCTAAACCACAAATGCTTCTATCAGCAGCGCGTACAGTTTGCTCTGTGATTTGACTGAGACTCTTAGTTGCTAGATTACTTGTCTGCTTCTTTCTAAATTGGCAGAATGTCACCCGTGAAGAACATTTGATTGATATTTTTATTGCAACTTAATTGTGTGCTCTATCACGTTTTCCAGTCCTGGATTCATCACACTACGTCTGTGCAAAGGTGCACACCTGGTTTATACTCTGCAGATGCTCTACTAACCAAATATGCCTGCTGCATATTTAATTTTGAAAATTCAATAACATTGCTGTAGCCTTTTACTATCTCATGTGTTCCTTAAAGCTCTGTTTGCAACAGGTGACTTAGTTATAGGCTTTTGCAGTTTTTACTTTTAAACATGTTTATAACTTTTGAGGAAAAACTTAGGCAAAGCCCCCTAAAGCCAAATGAAGATTGGCTTAGATTATGAATCACAGAACATTAGGGATTGGAAGGGACCTCAAAAGATCATCTAGTCCAATCCCCCTGCTACAGCAAGATCACCTAGATCCAGTTTCACAGGAACATACCCAGGTGGGTTTTAAACACCTCTAGAGAAGGAGACTCCACAACCACCCTGAGCAGCCCTTATCACCCTCACTGGGAAGAAGTTCCTTCTCAGATTGATGTGGAACCTCCTCTGTTCCAGCTGACACCCATTGCCCCTTTTAGATGACATTGAGCAGAGCCTATCATTAGATGGCACTGAGCAGAGCTTGGATCTATCCTCATGACAACCACCCTTCACATATTTATCGACATTAATGACGTGACCAATCAGTCTCCTTTTCTCCAAGCTAAGAAAGCAACCTTCCCATAACTAATCTGTGGGGCTAGAGATTGGCACTGACTTCCGAACACTTAAGGTCAGCATTAACATATGCTGGTCTTCTTGATGTTGCTTTTTGTCTGAAAGGTCACTGTTTAAAGTCGAGCGTATATCCTGCTGTGTGTCTGTGAACAGTCTTTACTCCTCTAAGTAAGTCATACTAATCTAGTCAAAATAAGGTCATGTTTGGCTTCCTGCTTTTTGCAGTAGGTGTGCTGCTGGTTCCCTAACTATTCGTTGGTTGCCATTTGCAAAGCTGTACTTTCATGGAGATATATGTACTACATGGCATAGCCTTTCCCTAATTGTAAAGAAAAGTTTTCCATTATTAGGAACTTTAGAACTAGTTTTGATCCAATAATAATAATAAATTGTGGAGGTCAGCATGAGATGAGATTCATGATGTGTGCTGTCTGTCTTTCAGTTTCGTGCTTTGGCTCCGATGTATTACAGAGGGTCAGCAGCAGCCATTATAGTGTATGACATCACGAAAGAGGTAAGCAATGTAATCTTGACCCAGCATTACAGTTTTTAGAGGTATTTTTAGTATCATGGGACAGTTCTGACTTAGTTTGTTCTGTTTGTTTTTTTTTTTCTGTATCAGGAAACTTTCTCAACATTAAAGAACTGGGTTAAAGAGCTTCGACAGCACGGACCTCCAAACATTGTGGTGGCTATTGCAGGAAACAAGTGTGATCTTAATGATGTAAGGTAAATAACTGCTCACAGTGCAGAGGTTTTCTCTTTAGCTCATAGTGCTAAGTATTTTAAGGTATCAAAGCAGATAAAAACTAGAGCAATTCAAGCTGTTTTGCACTGGCACTGTAGTTTCACAGGGGGTCTGCGCAGTTTTTATTGTCAGGTTTCATTAGTCTACCCTTGGACAGTCTCACCTGCTTCTGCCACTGTGCTGGTGTGAGTGTGTGTGTGACTGGGCAATGAATCAGTCTATAAAATGGTTCCAAATTAAAAATAACCATTTTTTTAAAAAGGAAAAATGATCCAAGTGTATTTGCCTTTCTCATGCCATCAGTACTTGCTGGTATAACAGGTGGGATAGCAAGGGTAGGAATGAGCAGTTTATGAGGAGAAAGGATTACCTTTGCTGGTGGCAGTGCCAAGTTACACAAGCATGAACTGCCTGTGAATCTATAGTGTAATACAAGCTGTTTACCTCACTTTCTAGTAAGTGCCTCTGTCAGTCTGTAGCACCTCATTTTGTTAGGAAAAATATTAAACCTTTTGGAAAGCATTGTGTAGGTTTTCCTGACTTGATTGCTCAGGTGCCTTCCTTCACCACTTAAATATTGGGGTGGAATCGGCTGTGGCTGCCATAGTTGCAGGCAATGGGGAAAGTTCTTATGAAACTATATGAATGGCCAGACTTTTAAGAAGCTGGGTACTAAAAACAAAATAAACCTTTTATATTTGATGTCCTCGTTTAAAAAAAGCCAAAATTCAGAAGAATGTGTGCAAAGTTTTTGGGTTTAGATTTTGTTGGAAAAGGTACCACAGCCGGTGCCTCAAAGGAGACAGATGGTTATGTGTTTGAAGAACCACTGTAAAGTTGGTTCTTGGTGTAGTTTCACAAATCCCTACTACATACCAGTTATCTAGTGAGCTCTAACTTTTTTTTTTTTTAGAAATAGCACATTTCTTGAAGGAAATAAGGCATAAAATTACTTAGAAGACAAATACGAGGCATGCTGTCTTAAGTCTCACGCACTTACTGCATGGTGGCATCGTAAATTATGTAACCAGTGCTGCTCAGGCTTAGTCGGAGACAATAGTTGAATCACTGATCCAAAGTTTGTGCTTTTGATTCTCTAAAGTTCCTCCTTACAGAAAGTAGCTTGGGTCTAGAAATTCTTAGTAAATTGATACATCATATGGTCCACTCCTCTCTCCACCTATTGGTGTTTGGGGTTTTTCATGTCATTTATGGAAAGACCTCATTATTGACCTGCTTTAAGAGAATACCATAACTTCTCATTTCTTGGCCCTCGTGTTCTCAGTCTAAATATGTTCCTGTTTATAGCTACATCTTCATGCATCAAGTTAAGTAAAATGATCCTAATGCTCTGTGCAGTGTTGTGAGGTACTTGGTTTCATAAACAGTTGTCAGAAATCTATTGGATTACTGGAACTAATGTGGTAGGATCTTTTCAGAACATCTAAAACTGGTGTGCGGAAACAATAAAACCAGACCTACACTTACACTAGTAAGTTACACTTACTACTTGCTTACTTACAGTTACACTTGTTTCTTGAGTGCTGTAATGTTTTCAGATGGATTAAGCCCTCATTTAGTTTGATTGCGCTTCAGTGATGCTCATATCTCAAGGCAAGAAGACAGCATTAAGAAAGAGCTTCAACTTCAGAATGAGGGAGCACTGTGATGCCAAACAAGTATAATACAAAATACTCATGTAATGAGATGCTTAAAAGCTTAATTTATCCCTTGAGATGTTGAATAACAACTGTTTTTTTTGCATTCACAGTTATTTCTTTGCTTTGTTTTTCCAGAGAAGTCATGGAAAAAGATGCTAAAGACTATGCAGATTCCATTCACGCAATATTTGTAGAGACAAGTGCGAAAAATGCAATAAACATTAATGAACTCTTTATAGAAATTAGTAAGTATTCAAACAAATTCATGTGCTTTCTTCTGAAATAGATTCAAGTACAGAATTGATTACTATATATTTTTTGGTGCTATTTAGGTGAGAGTGTAGTGACTTAGGTTTTTTACAGTTGGGTGTGAATACAAACAGCAAAATGAGCTGCATACATGTATAGTCATCTGATCACAGAATCACAGAAATTAGGGATTGGAAGGGATCTCAAAAGATCCATCCAGTCCAATCCCCCTGCCAGAGCAGGACCACCTGGACAAAGTTGCACAGGAACATACCCAGGTGGGTTTTAAATGTCTGGAGATCACCTAGAAATGATCTCTACGTACTCCTCCTAGAGACTGCAAGCCTACTGTGATGCTAATGGATAAAGAGCAAGCAGGGCACTCATGTCAGAAGTTAATGTCATCTTGCTATATCTGTTGCTGAATGTTTCAGTTAGTATTTCCAAGGTTCTGAAAGAGGAATTGGGATGAGGAAAATTAAACGTCACACACCTGAGAAAAGGAGATTTTATCTCACTTTTAGTGTTTGTATTTAGTCTAAGACAGTCCATTTTCAAAAGTACAAGAATTCATAAGTGCCACATTGTTGTTGTGTGTAGGTTTTCTAGACTTTTTTTGATACCTTGGAGGTTCTTTAATAAAACTGCAAGTTTTTTCCTGTTTCAATTCTTGCAAACAACAGTACCAAGTTTCTGTGTGTGAATGAGCAGCAGACAGTATTCCACAGTGAATTCCATGCAGCATGTTTCAGGTAGCACCTGGTATGTCAGCCTGTTTGTGAAAAGAGGGCAAACAGCTATTGGTTTTTGTGTATGTGTGCTGGGTGGTTTGGCTTTGAATAACTACAGAACTGTTAGACTTTTAAGGAAAAAAAAAAAACCCTAGGTCCTTATATAAGCAGTTAAATGTGTTGAAGCTGACACAAAAAGTATGTGCTGTAGATTAGTTTTCTGATTTACTGACTTAATAGTTGCTCACTAAAATTGATGTTGAATAAGCTCTGGAAAAAAATCATAAATCCTTCTCAGAAAAGAATACTCAACCAGGAACAGTCAATTTTAAAGCCTGATTAGATGACTAAAGCAGCTATCTTTACAAACACTTTTGTGCTACCCCAGTGCAGGTGATTTGCTGTGACAGGTCAAGATGGTTGTTACCTAGGAAGGTAATCCAGATGGTATTGCATACTGCAGAGTATATTCTCTGGGTGCTTTTATAGCCTGGCTCTCCAAGTGAGTGCTGCAAAATTAGCTTAAAACTGACTCTGCTCTTCTGTAGAGTTGTACCTCTTACAGACAGAGTACAGACTGTTAACTGCCAGCCTTGTGTTGGGCAGGAATGTCATCGGTAATGATGTATGCTTCCTTGAATAAACATTTTTGTATATTAATATAAACTGAATGCTCAGACTAATTTCAAGTATAATGTTTGCTGTAAATGTTTTTCTGCCTCCTTGTAGGTCGCAGAATTCCATCAACTGACACCAACCCTCTATCTAGCGGTAAGGGCTTCAAACTTAGAAGACAGCCATCGGTGACAAAGCGCAGCTGCTGTTGACTGATTCCTTTAGAAAAATCAGATTTCTTTATACAGTAGGTGGTCTTGGAAGTTGAAAGTTCATGTTGGGTTTATATTATCAGTCTTAGATCTCTATCTGCTGGTGTTCACGCACCTGAGGTCCCACAAAAATGGACCAGTTCATCTGACATCTGTACACTCGCAGAAAAGACTGCAATTGTAATGTCAGCCTGTTTACTTACAAAAAGTGTAGTATTTCTTCCATTCAAAGGGAATCATGGTTTGGGCTGTGCTTGAAAGGAAGGTGACTAGATGTGTGGTAGAACTGAAATGCTTAATTTTGTAGTCAAGATGTTGGGGTGTGCTTTTTGTAAAAGGGAAATGAGCACTTTGGTGGGACTTGTGGTGGGAGGAGTCTGGAAGTTAGATGTCATTTTCTTCCTTTTCTTCAGTGAGCCTTATTTTAAATTGTAGCTAATCCAAAGTATGATGAAACAGTTGATGTGAGATAGCTACAGAACAGGCAACTGAAGACAGCTAATAAGTAAATCAGTCCATCCAGTCCCCAAATCCCATTTGCACTTTTTATTTAAAGATAATATGCGTCAGGGTGGGGACATGAGCAACAAATCTGAAACCACTGACAATCTTTTTTGTCATGCTGACTTTAAATCACTTTAAGGCAAACTGATATACTTCTAGGCATCTTTTTGTTCCTACAAGTTTTTTAATATTAAGATGTTGGTTGGGGGGAAAAAAAAAATCTAGTTGTAGTTCTGACTAAATTAAGTTCCTGGTTACTGACTAAAACCAGATGCTGTAAACAGATGATGCCAGTGGTTCAGTGAAGACCTGAAAGGTTTTGGGGAAAGCTTTTAATTGCTTGGCATGTGTGAAGTGTTCATATTGTATTTATGAGACCAGTGTTTATTATAAATTATGTAAAAAAACAGTTAATGCAACTTTACACACTCCTTTCATCCCACATCTATGGGTAGACTCCTGGGGAATCTCCATCAGGTTTTTTTTCCTGCATTTAAGCTGTTGTCACTGTGAGCTCATCCAGAGGCAGACTGAAATTCTTTTATCTTTCAATCACATTTGAAAGGGCCAATAGAAAATGCTGTTGGTGCAGCATGAGGTCTGTCTGTTGAACGAGTTTTCATCTGTGGTGCACCCAGTCTTTGCTGTTTTGGACACAAAAATATAAATAGGAAGTAACTTTAAGACATGGTAATGTAGATCATTACCTCTTGGTTCCTGAGCTTTTCATCTGTGAGGGCTTTTAGCAAACCAGTGTTTAGCTTATGCTGTTTTTGGTTTAGTATGCTTTTAATTAAACTGTAGGTTGACCATACCCATTTGTGCTATTTTATTTATTTTTACTTTGTTTCCTACCAGCACTAGTGAGAAACTTTATACTTTTGAAGAAAAGAGCTTAATAGACTTGGGTATATACTAAAATACACTGTTTAGTTGTAGTATCAAAATTAGGTCTTGATGATGCTTGCTCTTTGTAATCTGGTTTTCTATCATCTCAAGTATTTTTTCTGAAGGAAATGTAAACAGGCTTGTAAGGAATGAAAGGACTTGCACTTCAGATTAGTTTGTGTTGGTGAAAATTCTAGTTGAGCTATTCTGGAGCAAACCAAGTGAACAGTTGCAGTGAGATTTTTGAATGAGCCCCGAAAAGTTTTAATGAAATTGGGTAGCTGTATCTTTATCAGGCCTTTCATTGACCTTGCACTGTCAATTATACTGTCTTAGTCACAGCTGTGCAAGCTGTGTGCTTTTAGAGATTCCATGAAGAATATCTCCTTCAGATTACGGTTGTTTCACAGAATCGCGGAATATTAGGGACTGGAAGGGACTTCAAAACGTCATTCAGTCCAATCCCCCTGCCAGAGCAGGATCACCTAGACCAAGTCACACAGGAACATAACCAGGCGGGTCTTAAATGTCTCCAGAGAAAGAGACAACCCCGTGGGCAGCCCATTCCAGTGCTCTGTCACCCTCACTATGAAGAAGTTGATATCCCTTTGAATTGTTCATCCTTAACAAAGCATCTCGTAATAGACACAGGTTTGTGATTTTTGGTCATCAGCCTGATGTGGGTTTCTTCTGTCATTCAAAATTAAATGATGAACAGAAGACTTCAGTACTCCTACAGAATGCTTTATGGAAATATAACTAGTACAGAAAGAACAGTGTAAGATTGCTCTTGGGTATATTTCCAATTATAAAAAAGCAGGTTATCAAGACAGTGTAGTTCTTTAACGGTGACAGTCATGGAAATCCTTGAAATATCTTAACTTGTACTCTCAGCTAACTTTTTCACAATATGTTGTGTGGTTATCTGAATTAGATAAATTATCAAACTAGGTTTTTATAACATTTTGTGTTCACAGTGCTTCAGAATTCTATACCAAAGTGCCAGGTGCTTTGGTATCTTTAGTGGCTACAGAAAATACTGCTTTTGTGAAAGTTGGTTAGGAATAAGTGTGGAAATAGTTGAACTTAGATCACAGGAGAAGGGAGGTCTCAGATTGGGGAATATCTTTGTAGATTGGGAGAAAAAGGAATTTCAGACTTTTGGAATTATTATTACCTATTAGCATGTGGTAACAGTGGAATTCAAAGTCAGTGAGATAACAAAAATTTATCCAAGATTTATAAACTTGAGAACAAAATGTTGGACTTTGGGCTGGCAGCTAGGCTGGATTGTTGTTGGACTCTAGGCAAGACTGAGAGCTAGACTAGGTTGTTGTTGGACTCTAGGCAAAATTGAGAGCTAGGCTAGATTGTTCTATTCTCTCCAGTCAGGAGAGAGAGCCATATACATTGGCAAATCTTCATTAACTGCTTTTAGACTTGCCCTCACTTGCTATATTGTAATATATATATTATGTCCTCACTTGCTACATTATAATATATGTATTATATATAGCAAAATCAGATTTAAAAGAACAAACCTTCCCACCCTCCAAAGTACTAGATGCAGCAATAATCTGGCCTTGCTCAAGTGTAACAAAGTTTTAATGCTTCAGGCTCGTTCTGTTACCAGCTGGATGGAATGGCCGTACTTCATATCCTTTTTGCAGTTCTGATCTCGAATTACTGCAGTTAATGGAAACATGGGAACTGCCAGTGTCCAGACTGCAAACACTCGAGTGAGGCTGCTCTTTAACACATGCCTATTGAAAGTGACAGACTGTTGATGAAAGTTCTTTAGAGCCAAGATAACTGTTTTATTGATCAGTTGGCCCTAGCTCAAAGCTGGAACGCAGTCTCCCCAGGAGGAGATGCACATGTTCATTCTTGCATTTTTAGTTGGAGTTTTACTTGGAGAGAAATAGTTTCTTCTATATTCATTTGTTAACGCATCTGCTTTCATCTTGCACTAGGCTTGCTAAAATTGATTGTATTTTGTCCTAACGTACCTTCTTTAGTTGGAGACACATTAGCATTAGCCTTTGAGTGTTTGGAGTGCTGATTATCCACTATTCAAGCCACATTTTTAATTTTTACTCTGTTGAAGTTGTTGAAAAAAGCTCAGGTCTGGAGTTGTATTCCACTATGCCTTTCTGTTTAATTAATCATGGAACCATAGAATGTCTTGTTTTGGAAGAGACCTTAGTAGAGATCATCTCCTCTAACTTACCTGCCATGGGCAGCAACATCTCTCAACCAGACCTGGTTGCTCAAGGCCTTATCCAGCCTGGCCTTGAACACCTCCAGGGAGGGAGCAGCCACTGCCTCTCTGGGCAATTGATTACACGGTCTCTCCACCCCTGTACTGAAGAACTTCTTCCTAAATTCTAGTCTAGTCCTACTCTTCTTAAGTTTAAAACCATTTCCCCTTGTCCTATCGCTAGATCCCCCTGTCAAAAGTCCTTGTGAATGGCGCTTCTCATCATAGAGACTTTCAGATAATCTCAAGGGGAATTAATCCCTGCCAGACATGTCTCACTAGACCGGGTAGTTCAGAGCCCCATACAACACTTGGACACTTCCCTGGCGGGGGCATCCACAACCTCCCTGGACAGCCTGTTCCAGTGCTTCAGCACCCTCACAGAGAGGAATTTCTTCCTAAGGTCTGGTCTAAATCTGCCCTCTTTTACCTTGAAACCAGTCTCCTTTGTCCTGTCACTAAAGTCTGTCCTAAAAGTCCCTTGACATCCTTCCTGTAGGTGCCCTACAGGTACTGCAAGCCTGCTCTAAGGTCCTTCTGGAGCAGTTGAGAAATTGAAATAGATCTTTTTTATTTTGGAGGATGTCTGTCTTCATTTGACCTTCTAAATTACAGCATTCTCCTATCTCGTATGCCAGGCTCTTGATCTGTGCTATTGGTAGTTCTGTAGCATATTTTATACATGTACTGAAAACTGGGAACTAAAATGCCTAATTAGGTGACATCTGGAAACTTATTTGTACTAACAGAAGCATCTAGTGTTCAACTACTGAAAATTGTTATAGGTGCACTGAAAAATTTTAAGGCAATCCTAACAACTTTTGCTGTTGCCAAGAAGTCTTTGTGTTACTAGATTTTTGTTGGAACAAAGCAAATCATTGCATTTCATATCCCTACTGACATCAATGAGACCCTTCCTTTTAGTGCTACGTGATCAGACAGTTAATAGGTTAGAGGGATGTTTTATGCAGACTGGAGTCTTCAAGTGTGTTGCTGTGCAGGCTGCCAGTTCAGTGCTACCAGCCTGGTAGCTTAAATGCTTGGCAAGAGAGTAGGAGGAGAGAAGACTGCCCACTTACCGATTTGGAAGTCTAGTCCTTTAACTTGGTTGAGAGATGTGGGATTCAAAGGGAGCTGCCTACATTCGTGGTGAAGCTTCATTTTAACTGAAAATTAGTTTAAGTGAAAAGAAACTTGAACAGTTCTAAATCTTAAACAGTTCTAAAGTTGGCTTCAACGAGACTTCTGTTACAATGCTACTCCTACATTAGTGTCAATTTCCAGTGTAAGCTATTGAGTATTAGTTGGAAAAGGAAGCTTCAGAAGAGATGTTTGAATGACTTTCTTGTGAAACAGTCTTTTAGTGTTCATTGAGGATTGTTCAGTCTATTTGTGGTGTGCTGCGTCAGCAATCTGCAAATACTATCTTGGGAACTGATGATTTACAAGACTGAACTGTGTAGCTAGTTACCTTATAGCAAACGTCACTTATAAGCAGCAATAGCTACATAGAAGGTGAAAAAATAATGTCCAGCATGAGGAGAGCCTGAATAATTCACTGACTTATACACTGCCTATTCATTTTTTAAAAGCTTCATGTATGTCTCAAACTCTTCAATGCTACTAAAAGAGGCTTTTCTGTTTGTGGACGTGAGAGAAGGACAAACTTTTTAAACTTTGTAGCAGGAAGTTGTTTTACAGCTGCCTGAGACATTTTGTGTGCCCTGAGTCAGTTGTGTGTTTGTAATCAAGCTTCTAAAACAAACTGCACACAGTTCTGTAAACAAAACAGATAAAATGTTGTGTTCAGATCACATGCAGAGTCATAGAGATCACAGCCTTAGCAGTGGTAGGTGACAGAAGATTCATAGAAATAAGGTGTTGGTTTGAGTTGTCAATCTAAGATAGAATTACAGGTTCTAGTATAAACCAGTAATGTCAGCTGTCCTTTTTCTTTAATTTCTTACACGAGATTTCAGGTGCCAAAAAATGATTAGGCCTTCTGACACCAGTGTTTGCTTCTGAAATTTTGGAGGTCTTACTTGCTCAGCTAGAATAAAAAATGCATGACTTGGAAAAATCAACCAAGCAATACCAGACCTCATCCATAAAGTGTCACGGATGACAAATCTTTCGAGTGATACAAGACTCTCCTGAAACCTAAGAGTGTGGATGGGCTTAGTCTCTGATATGTCAGAGTGATCCTTGGGTCAGCGTTATCCTCCTTTCCTTCTGACCCACCCTGAATTTTTAACATAGTGTTGTCAGCCCGTACATGCTATAAACAGCTATCTAGAAATATTCACATGTTCTAGCGGCTTAGAGTTATTTGGTGCTTCTTGTTTTATGTGGAAAATGAAGGCAGTAGGATGATTTGTCGCACTAAAAACTGGGACAGCATTTGCTGCTCTCATTCTAGAGTAAAGACTTCCAAGAAGAAACAATTTTGCTTTTCCCATTATGACATCTTGCAAGTTTGGGTTCTTAAATTTTTACTTAAATGCTAACAATGAATTTTATTTGAGAAACTAAATACCTTTGTACAGATACTTTTCCTTTAAGGAGGTTGGGGGTTGTTTCATTTCTGTTAGTGTTTTCATCTGTGTGTTAAACAAACCAACGGCTGCTTTCTCAGATAATGAAGGATACAGACCACACTTTGTCATGCTCTTGGTGAGTGCAATGCTCCATCCAGTTGTTGCACTTGGATGTGCTGTAACTCTGGCATCTAGAAGATTCACTTCTGTCGTGCCTCACTTTTACTCATGTTACAGTATGTATTTCCTATTAAATCTGTTATGTTTTCTTGGTTATTTTGTTTCCTTATGGGATTTAGTCAAGTGTAAGTGGCGAGTCTTTTTTCTCCTCAGAGGTCGTAGAAGTCTCTGTCACAGTGGTAAATATTTGTAAACAAAAAGGTAATTTGTTAGTACAGCCTTATGAAACTGTTATGAAATACACAGCAGCAGAGACATGTGCCAACACTGGTTCATACCACAGAACAAAGGCTAAAAGCATGTTTACCTGGGGGAGCAAATTATTATAAAGCTCTAGGAACACGATGTAAACTCTTCTGGTATTGACTTCCTTTTTTTGTACTTCCTATTTCTGAATATTGTGCATCCAACATTGAAATTGTGACACAGTGAAATTATGTGAGGCACGGAAATGGATCCCATTTCTGTAGCTGTAAGACATGGAGAACTTCCTAGCAATCTTCCCCCTCTTGCCCTCACTGCAATGAATATAATAAAAAATCATTCTGAAGGTGTCATCTAAACAGGAAACTGTGCATTTGTGTATTCAGGAGACACAAGTAACATGATCTGCATATAGCTCTTGCAGTGTAATAAATGTTTGCCTGTAAAATTAAGAGTGTAGGTTTACCTTTGTATCAGCAATTCTCATCTCTCTTAAGAACATTCTGCCTTTTCATTATAAGATTGGGTTAACCTGTTACAAAGGTTGAAAGGTCTGTGCCTTCTTATTATGGTATCTCTTATTAAAATAAACTTAAGCTGCTCGAAGTTACAGAGCATCTGCAGCACTGTAAAACCACACACATTTGCAACCATTGCTTCACTGCATGAAATGTAATTGGATTGCTAGTGATGGAATATTGTAGTGATCAATTCCCAAGCTTATGTTTTGAGACTTCTTTTTGTAGTCTTCTCTTGGGCTGGTCCTGAGAGTGTGTACAGGTTTGTCTGTATTGTTGGTTTGTAGATGCTAATGAGGAAAACCAGGCTTCTGTTTTCTCCTTTACGTTTGGATGGTTACACTCCCTTATATTGCATAGAATGCAAATAAAGAAACGTTGATTGGGCATAATGTAAACAGCCTTTTCAGCCGAAGCGTTCATAACAAACTTTTATAGTGTAATAACATGCTAAATCACTACCAGTCTGATGTATTGTGCAAAAAAAAAAGGTGTAAACATTTTATTAATAAAAGCTTTGTTTATAAGCGTGCTGGCTTTGTTTATAAAAGCTTGAGAATTCTGAACATCTTTAGAAAACAGGCTGTGTAACAAGTGTTATAGGAAAGGCACATAAGCTATACTATGGTAGAAGCAGATGTCAGTGAGGATTCCTAATAGCTGCCTTCCAAAAGTGCTGGATACTCGTCATTCAAAAACTGAAACCTTTCCCTGGTTTACGTGGTCACAAAGACCAAAGATGAACTTGTACAAAGAAGGGAAGGGGGGGGAAAGCAGCAGAGATAATACAGCTTTTGTGTAATGCTGCCTTTCTCTGCAGCATGATGTCTGAGAAATCGCAGGCCACACACAGTCTCATCAGTCAATGTGAGGCCTGAGAAAGTCTACCAGGGTCAGGTGATTTAATATGTTCCTTTTTAGCTTAGACTGCATGAAATATACAATTCCTGACTGCTTAGGCCAGCTTTCTGTCAATCAAGACTGTAAAGTGCTTTTAATATTTGCATAGTGCTGTAGAGGCCTGTCATGCTGGGAAGGTAGTCTTTATTTGTTAACAGAGCCAGCTCATTGCTTGCTGCTCTTGAACTGCTGCCTTGGTGGTTATGTAGAATAACAAAACAGGGAGCTGGCTACAGTTGTCTCTCATGATGCTTAGATGATGCAGTTGTCTTATTTCAGTGTGTGATGCAAGTCAAACAGGTTGAGTTAATAGCAGCCTTTGAAGGTCTCAAACAAAATCCTGTTTCTCATACTGATATTTCAGCTGAAAATGTCCAATAAAAGTCTCTACCAAGCAATTGGCTCTGGTTCCTATGCAGGAAACACAGTGTTAGCTCTTCATCAGAAACCTGCAGTCACTTAAATTCATTGTTCAGTACCTGGCATTTTTAAGTGATCCTCCTAGGTGTGTGGAAACCGCTGTTGAAGTGTCAAGTATGTTGGTATAAGGGGGCATGAATGTGCATCACAGCAAGCACAAGAAGGGTAAACACAAGGAATGTGCTAGAGTAGAGAGAAAAACAGTTTCTGTGTGTTTGCATGAGAAATCTAGATAACTAAATGCAGACCACTGAATTTGTACACACACACACACACAACATGGGATGTTTTACTTGGATCAAGCCTGTCATAGCTTTTACCTTAAAGTTTTGCAGCAGGTGAACCTCTTCTTTAATGCTGTTCCAGCACAAAGCTTTTGGGTGCTCTTCAGTTTCCCTGTGGTGTTCATGCCTATGTTTCCTCAATCAAAAGCTTACCAGAACAAGCTGCCTTCCAGCCTTGGCGTGGCTGAATTGTTATTCAAGTGAGGGTGGTTTTGTGTAACTGCTAAGGACATTGTATTCCTTGTGGTCTTCATGCCTGCCTGTTCCAGAGAATCTGATCTGCACAACATTAGATGTACATGTACTGTTTGCCTATAACACAAACCTAGCAACCCGCATTCATTAGTCTTTGTCAGTTTTCAACTGAAATGATGCTGTGCTCTATAAAAACTCCAGCCTGGATGAAACTATGGGCGAGTCCTTCAAATACAAGCAGGTAAGTTCACAGCTGCTAGTTGCAGTAAGATGGTACAACTTGGTAAAGCCTTTAATATGTGGATCATCAAATGCTTAAGGCTGTTCTTTGTACTTCTTTCAGGAGAAATAAAACTTAGAAAGGTCTGGGCAGCAATACTGACCAGCTGTTTACTTTAGGATTTTTTATGATGTATGACTATAGTTTCCTCTGTCCCATTCGTCAGTTTCCAGTTAACTTGCTGATAAGTATAAAGCTTGGGCTTTTCTACTAATTACCGGACTGAGAATGCCTAGTTCAGTGACAGAGTATGTTTATAAAAGTAAAACATGAGGTGACATGAAAGAAGATAACCTATCCAGAATATCTGCCAAAGAAAGTTCTATTTCAAAGCACAAGTGAACGCACTTCTCTCCTGATTTTTGAGATGCAGTAAAATGTTATGTCATAATCCATACTTGATGCTATAAATTAAACCCCACAAGTAGTGAAAATAATAAGCCAAGAACATCCTAGGCTCCAAATTTAATTAACAAAGTAGAATAGCAGGGACTTGGAAAAAATAAGTGTACCCTTTTATGACATTGTGTGCCCATCATTTCTCAAACAGAAGGAGTGAAAAGGAGAATGGTAGTGTGTTAAATGTGTTGCTGTTCATTGCTGAAGCTTCTAAAACGGAGTCCTGATGCACTGGCTGGAAGGGAGTTAGCAAGTTTCACCTGCCTAATGCAAACCTGAGAGTTACACTAAACACATAGTTGGGTTTGGCATGGAATGAAAGAACAAACCCAAAAGCTGAAACAGGATCAGAAGTGGTTAAGCAGATGAGCTGAAGAAATGGATTATCATGGACAGAAGCAGGCAAAGTGCTGGAGATGTGATATAAATACTGCAGGTGTGCTTTCAGAGCAATGGATGGCATCATCCTGTTTAGCAGCATTAATTTCAGTGTACCCATCAGTCACTCACAATTGCTTTTAGTGCCAGAAATGAGAACAGCCCTGTTGTTGTGAATTCCAGACCTTTTATGTCTTTGGCAATTATTAAGTAAAAGAACACTAATGATACAAAGAACTTGTGTGAGGGTGAGATATGCTGCACCACAGATTGTATTGGTGTGAAGGTTCACTTTGTTTCACCTTTGCCATATTTTTATTTACTACTTCACAGAATCACAGAACATTAGGGCTTGGAAGAGACCTTGAAAGATCATCTAGTCCAATCCCCCTGCCACAAAGAATCACCTAGATCCAGTCGCACAGGACTGGATTTGTTTTCTAGTCAGCCCTGACCAGGACTTTACATCGCTCTGTGCCTGGGATTGCTCTTCTTTGGAAGTCAACACACTTTTTTCACTTCTGCAAACATCATCTCCTCCCAAAGTCTTCCACATCTGTAAGTCTAGTTGCCTGATTAATACTACTTTTTGGTGCACATAAACTACCAGTTTTTAAGACCAACATGTTCCTGCTGGTAACACGGGCAACCCTGAACTCCTGCTTCATTTTTACCACTCACTGGACAAGTTACAGCAATGATTTATACACAGGCCCTTAGAGACTTCTAGGGCGTGAGGAGGGCAGAAAATAAAGCGTACTGCTATGTACCTATGCTGGCCTAAGACTGTCAATAAAGCAGTGTTTTATATAAGAGCAAAAATATTGTAAATGATGCTGCTTAGAGTAAAAATCCAAACCTAAAAAATAAAAAACCCCAAAACCCAGTAACAAAACCACACAACCCCCCCCCCCCAATAAACCAGCTCCAGTTAAAGTTGTCTTAATGGATGGAGGCTGTGCCTCCAAGACACAAGAGATGACCTGCAAGTCTAGTTTTGTTAAAATTTAGTCCTGTCTGTAGCTTGCTGACCGTTACCAGGATTTCCTAGAGCTGTGCTGCCTCAGCTCTGCAGCCAGACCGCAACTGGCCCAGGATGTCCCTGTGCGCATCGCTGCCGGTCGCTCCCGGAGCCCCTCCTCGCCCTGCTCCCAGCGAGAGGTCGCTGCAGGTGTCGGGTCGGGCCGCCATGGCCAGCTCTGCCCTCCAGGCCCTGTGCCAGCCGGCGCAGCCCAAGGCCACACACACGTCGCTTTATGGAATCGGGTTCTAAACCAACAGCCTGCTGATTACAGTGCGTAATTTTCAGCGACGATTACTCTTCGTTAACATTATTAATTATTCCTCTTTCGAGTGAGGTTACAGGTGTAGGAAAGCAGCGAGAGCCAACGGAGCCTTGGCTGGGCCATAAACTATCCTCCCCCAACTCCGGCCCTGCCCCTCCGGCAGCCGGGCGGGCCCCGCAGGGAGTCGGGCTGGGCCCTGAGCGCGGTGCGGGCGGCAGACGTCAGCCGCAGCCTCTCCTTGGGTCCCTCCGTGCTGCATCATC
>JAOXOE010000848.1:9589371-9633774 GCA_028565055.1 Phoeniculus purpureus | reverse complement strand
AGGTGATCCTGCTGTGGCAGGGGGATTGGACTGGATGATCTTTCAAGGTCCCTTCCAATCCCTAATGTTCTGTGATTTTGTGAAGATCTCAGCTATAAATCCATGAGATCCTTCTACAAAAATTAAGTCAATCACAAAGGAGTTTGACAAGCTCTGAATTCTAGAATTGTTGAAATCAACCCACACTGATGAAACAACTGAATACAGCTCATACAGCTATAGTGAACTGAACAACTGTCAAGCCTCTGTTTTGGTAAATCTGAAATCAAAAGAAAATCTTGGTTCTGTTACCATTCAAATACAGTTTTGTAACTGCTTCTCAATTATGAGGAGATTTCTGAATAGAAGAGGCCAAACTTCAAGTAAGTGTAAAATGACTCAGTTTCACCGTCTTTCAAGAAACGAACATCAGTTAAGAATCTTGTCCACCTACAAATATAAAATGGAATTCAATGACAGAATTGCTAGAAGCTGGGAAGGGAATCACTGAACACTCATTTTAGCATGTTAT
The DNA here is from genome assembly GCA_028565055.1 of Phoeniculus purpureus. Taxonomy (NCBI): domain Eukaryota; kingdom Metazoa; phylum Chordata; class Aves; order Bucerotiformes; family Phoeniculidae; genus Phoeniculus; species Phoeniculus purpureus. The sequence continues at coordinate 9,633,263 of JAOXOE010000848.1, read as the reverse complement.
TTTTCTAGAGACAGCACCACCTGTAAAATGCTAATGTAGAACACATTTTTGCACAGCTATCAAAGGAATAAAATTATCTGAAAAATGTTCTCAGCTCCAAAACATATTTTAGCCACATTCATTTGTGCCTAATCTTTGCACTGGGACTTCAGAGTTGAAAGTGTGAGGTTGTCCCCAGTTGCCAGTAGAATAAACCAAAGATTCCAGGAACAGAAATGTAAACACAATGGCCATCAGATGTATGTCTGTGGCTCTTCACTCATGTTCAGACTACAGAACTAATACTGACAGGCAAAGTACACACCACAGGATGGCAAAGGATGCCAGTGCAGATAGGTCATTGCTGTATGACTTGCTAAATGCATCAGGAGATGGGTTTGCCTCTTTCTAAGTAACTGGGTATTGGCTGTCAGTATTGATTCCACGTTAGCTGAACTAACAGCTTAAGGCTGAATTTAAGCTTAAGTAATAGCTCAAATGCTATAAAGAAGCAGATGCTCTTTCTGGCTGTGTTAGAGAAATCTCAAGATGACACTACAGCAAATCCTAAGCTCTGTGGCTCAGTTTGCTTCTGTGTTGCTTTTAATCAAAAGTATTAGCCCTGAAAGAGGAAGTGATCTTTTATTCAATTACTAAAACTTAGTTATTGTGTCAGAAATAGCAGATCTCACATTTCTCTACAATGCAGGTTTGCTTTGAGTTTTAATTCACTAGTTTTTGCAAAGAGTTTAGAGATTCTGGATGAAAGACATTACAGAAATGGAAAGCTTTAGGAAGGAGGAACATAGAAGATTTGGTTCTGAATGCAAACTCAAAGCTGTTCATGCTGCTGCCTTTTAAAAAGCTGTGCCAAAAGACAGCAAAAGACAGAACTCAGCAGGCCCAGCCAAGTGTCCTGGCTCTGTGAAACACCAGCTTCACATCTTGTTTAGTGTACCCAACCTGTCCAAATTATCACAATGGGGAAAAGTTATAGAACCACTTGATTCTAATTCACTACACCACAGCAGCTTGAAAGTAATGAGAAATGATAACACCTATGCAGGATGTCCCATCTCCAAGGATCTATGTCAGTGCAACAGTGGAAACTCAGTGAGAAACTGAACACTTCTATAAACCTTCTTAGCACTAACTGGAAATAATGAAACACAGTACCCAGCATAAATGAGGTACAGGCTAGCTGACTAACTCAAACAATGGTTTCAACAGAATCCAAAATTAGGCCTGTGTGGAATTTTGGTATTTTGTATGCTAGTCAGCCTTTTTTAGTGCCGTAATATAAACAAGGCTTTTCTGGATTAGCATCCGTTTTTTTTATTTTTACTTTTTTATATTTAAAATACTTGAAAATATTTTTCTGAGGCCTCAGCTCCTCTTCTTACCAGTAATTTTACATTCAAGTCTGCACAGTGAATCCTAGAGGCTGCTCAACAATTCTACACCCTGAAGATGGTTAAATTGCTTAAGTGGAGACTTAAAGCCCACAGCTAAAGTCATTAATGTGTACTTAGCAGTCAAAATAGTAGTAACAATTTGGTTATTTAGATGCTGTGAAATATTAAGAGAGAGACATTAGAAACAAATCTGTAGTAGACTGTGAAGTCCTTTTCCCAGAATATTTTATCCAGATTATGGTGTATAACCACAGAATAAAAATGTGCAGCTGGTGTTTGCAATATTGACAACTCACTTTAAACTTTGTACCTGCAGAAGCCAAATGTGATCAGCCTCTTTGTAATATGCAACAGCACTGGCTTTCCTTAAAAAACGTAGAGAGTTTTGGGCTTGAGTTTGTTTCTATGTGCTTGCAAAGTGGCTCCATGGAAACACACAGAGCCCTCTAAGATAGCTTTAAAGGAAGGTAGGGGGAGTTTAAAAAGAAAGCTGTTTGAGAGTATTGATTTTACAAGTAAGTACTGTGAAAAAGAAGGTGGAAAATGTGCTGGGGAAAATGTGGAATTTAAATGAATCCTATAAATAATTCTTACAGCATACACATCTGTACAAAGGCAGAAGGAACGGGGAGAAATTGAGATCTTTCAAATTCACTCTAGTTATCACCATGTTAATCAGTATAGTTGGCATTCAGCTGCAATGTATGGACTTGGACTTCTCTATCCTTATTTCCAACTTATTGTAGCCTTTCTAGAAAATTACATCTACGACCAGTGCAACCAAAACCCTGCAAATTTAAATGAGTATGAAATCTAAACCTTTGTAAGTACATTCTCTTCAGCTCTATATTTCATATAGTTCAGAAACCCTGAAGAAATGCAGTCGGGATCCTAATACCAGGGGATTATGTAGCCAAAGAACTTCTCTACAACTAGATGAAAAGGAGCCCTCAACGGATAATACAAGCCTTGCTGAGTGAAGACCATATGTATGAGAAAAGCAACTGGAAAAAAAAAACCACCTTCCTAAGCAGGAACTAAACTACAACAGACTGCTACTAATCCATCACAGTAAAGCACAACCCAACACTCCTATCCCTCTAGCCATTCCTTCCCAAGGACTCCTTACATGGTTAAGAACAACAGATGAGCAATTAATTGGTGAAACTCACTGTCCATCTGCTTGCAGGTACATTTTGTCTGTTCAACCTACAAGTCCTTTTCACCCAAAGAGACTGTCTTAAGCTATCACTTGAGTGAGAGAATTAACCTTCACTCTACATCTGTTGAAACAAACATCATCATTCTGTTCTTATTCCTACCAAGTGGAAGGGTGAGAAATAAGCTATTCCAGATGAGATTTACCTATTTTTTTCTTACACGCATTTCATAGGCATCTGCTACAGATTGATCCAAAATGTAGGAGCCAGATTCTCATTAACATCAGTTCTAACCCAGTCCCATTAATACAGCTTATAAATATGGACGGATGAAGTTTTCATCTTAGGCAGCTTAGATTGTTGCTGTTTTCAGTATGTCACAATCCAGTTAATAGATTTCCTCCCAGTCTGGGCTTGTTCTCAAAAAACCTAGCTTGTTGCCAGCAATAGAATTTTTGTGCATCTCCTTTAACAGACTAAAGTTCAAGAATAAAGCTCCAAACCTGAAAGATGGTTTTTCTACAAAGGTACCCCAGGAGCACAGCTCGCCACTATGCCCCTGCATGACACAAACTTGACCACACAGATCACTTCTATGAGCAACAGGAACACATCTGTGGGGTCTGAGAAATGTGTGATAATTGTTGAAGGCCTGAAACATGCTGAAATTGCATTGCCATGCAAATGTAAGTACTTCCTGTCTTCCCCTCCCTTGTTTTTCAATGTAATCCTTCAACCTTGGCCAAGTCGCTCACTCGCCAAAGCAGGTAGGTGAGATTGTCTATCAATATCTAGTAGCGGCACTGTTTCTGGGAGGACTGGTTAAGAGCAGTGCCTGCTGGAGTGACACTAGCTATTAGCATGTTTGCAGATGGAGAAAATGCAGGAGGAAGCTGTTCACTGAACAAGCACCGCCACCAGCATAATCATCTAACAACTAGAACTGCAAAAGAGCTGTTAATGGAAAAGACAAGGTGTGGGAATCTAAATAAAGCAACAGGCAATACAATCAGAGAAAGCAAGGAAGAGACACCAGTTTGTACCACACTCACTGTAATCTGTAAGGAAGGAATACTCCGATTTCACAGTGAAGCATTAGTTTCTCTGTAAATAAGAGACAACCCACCTACAGTTCTTGTGGCTGTTTGCAGGACATGTGGTCACCTGGCAGTGCAGGGGTCCTGCAGCAGAGTGGCCCAAGCAGCTCGAAAGTGCAGGAGTACACACCAAGCTGAAGGTACCAACCTAACTTACTGCTCTCCTTTGAATCAGATTTCTCCTTTTTTGCATATTCATTTTGTTTCTGTCACTTTTCATCTTCTTAAGTCTTTCATTGTGACACAAATGCAGCACCCAACAACCACAGCACGTAAACAGTGTCCGTCTGATGCAGCCACACGGGTGCAGTTTACAAAGCGGAATGGCAAGCTCCATACTTCTCAGGAGAATTTCTCATCAGCAAATCTGCCTCTTGCTTAGAGATTTTGTTTTTCCATGCTCGTTTGTTGTCATGTTGATGACAACAGTTTAAGAAGTACAGTATGTTTATCAGAAAGATGCATATTCAATTAATATTGCTTTAGGCGATTCTCACGAAAAATCAAGGCTTACAAATCTCTCTACAGTTCACACAGATAATAAGCCCCTTCAGAAAGATGTTTCTGCAGTACTTCAAGGATAATGCTGCTCTTCCCTGCAAGACCCTGCCTTGCTCATTTGGAACTTGACAACAACTGTATTTACAGTCAGTCTAAACTAGACACTTCAGGAATGGAAACCTAAAATACTGATCTTTTGGTCTGTCATCACAGTTTTCCAGACATTCATTATCAGGCAGTTTGGTACCAGTAACTGAGCCACCTTAAAACAGTCTGTCTCTGTCAAGGCAGATATATATCATTGGTACATACATGCAAACATAGAATCATAGAATCATTCAGGTTGGAAAAGATCCTTGGGATCATCGAGTCCAACCATCAACCCTACTCTACATGTTCCCCTTAAACCAGATCCCCCAACACTACATCTAAGAGACTTAAACTCATCCAGGGATGGGGACTCAACCACCACCCTGGGCAGCCCCTTCCAGTACCTGACCACTCTTTCCATAAAAAATTTCTTCCTGATGTCCAATATAAACCTACCTTGTTGGAGCTTAAAACCATTCCCTCTGGTTCTGTCACTAATTACCTGTGAGAAGAGACCAACACCAATATGTCTACAATCTCCTTTCAGATAGTTGTAGAGAGCAATGAGGCCTCCTAAGCCTCCTCTTTCTCAAACTAAACAGCCCCAACTCTCTCAATCTCTTATAAGATTTATTCTCCAAGCCCTTAACCACCTTCATTGCCCTCCTCTGCACTCACTCCAGCCTCTTGATGTCTCCCTTGTACTGAGGTGCCCAAAACTGGACCCAGTATGCAAGGCGCAGCCTCCCCAGTGCTGAGTACAGAGGGACAATCTACAGAGGGACAATTACTTCGCTACTCCTGCTGGACAGTTTCTAATACACGCCAGGATGCCATTGGCACACACACAGGATACCATTAGCACACACACAGAACTCCTGAAACAGGAATGCAAACCCCAAGCATTTAAAAGTTCAGCTTCTCTTCATTAAGCCTTTCTGTATTTTCAATTAGGAGAAGAGATGAGTTATTTTGATTAAAATCTTCAATCTCCTGCATTTTTAATTCTAGTCCTTAAGAGCAAACTGATGGGTCATGTCAGGAGGGCAAACATAAGCAGATGTGTATTCATCTTCTCTCAGATCTTCACTAATATCTCATTTTTCTTGTCATTAAGTAGCAGAACAGCTTTGCTGGAACCAAATGCCATCGGGTTAATTAAGTGACAGCACAAATGTCTTAAGTAGAGCCCTCTTTCTGAAGGTTTCTCATCTGTGGTGATAATGTGTCCAAGTCATCACAATTACCCTTTCAGAGGAGTGAGAGCTTCCAAATATTTGTGTTGCTGTACAGCAGAATTTAAACACATCAGAATGATTTCCACTGGTATTTCAAAATAGTGCAAGTTTCTGCCTAAATAATTTGGAGAAGGAACCTCACCAATTACTTACAGTCATCGTTATACACACTTACTGGGAAATTACATTTGGTTTCATGATTTATGAGCATCTTTCCAAGGTATTAGACTGGAGTTCTGCCACTTGTTTAATTAAGGATTGATTAGTCTCTTTTTAACTTCAGATTTTAAGGGTGCCCATTCTCCAATCTCAAATGTTTACAGCATCCAAAACCTTTTCCTTCTTTTTTCATAGCCCTAGCAGCATTTCCTAGACCCAAGAGGAATAACAGTGCAAATTATGTGATGATAAAAGAGCAAGGATGGCATTTTCTCAGCATCATTGTTACTGGTTAATGAGAAACTTTTGTAAATTTGCAAAACTATCATTAGAGCACCCTGATGTTCTGAGTGGGTCAATGCCCAGAGCTTTCCACAACTAACAAACATTTTAGGTAAACGTCTAACATAAAACTTGAACAAATAAAACAAATCATCTGTTTGGAAACCAACAGGAGTGGGAGGATAACTTCTCAGTACAAATCGTGTTTCTCAGATGTAGTTTTATTTGGATATTGACAGCTGAAGACAAACATAAATATGCTGTTGGCTAAATGAAACGTGAAAATGGCACCAAGTTAACCAAGCTGTGTAATTGCCTCACTGAAAGCCACAGAGTAAAACTAGATTAGCTGGACAGTCTAGGTCATTCTTTCACAGGTCTTTATCTTTTGGAAATATCATGTTGGCAGCAGAGAAACACAAGATCAGAACGTTCTACTTGTACAATACAAATTGCTGCCACTGGAGATTTACAGACAATTTAGCTGTAGAAGCAGCACAGAGCATCCTTTTGCCTCCTTTAAATGCAATGGAAAGCTCCAATACAAACTGTCTTGCCTGGGAGACCTGGATCTTTGCAGGTAAGCCTATGAATACCTAGGAAGTGAAAATTAAACAACATAGCTTATGTGTTTACTAAGCAATTAATTGACTAACACAAGTAAAATCTTGTCTTCTAAAATTGGTTGGAAGTTTCACCACTGAATTCAAGGGAATGCAATTTCATTCCCTACTAGTAACAAATTTGAGTAAAATATCCACATGCATTTAGATGATGAGCCTGTATGGACTCAAGAGGCCTTTCTGAGTTAAACTAAATATCTATGTGCTTAGTTTAAAAAGTCTGGCCTCTAAGGTTTCTCTTGGGCCAGTGATTCTCATCTGGCAGCAGGTAAAACAAACACATTTATTAGGGCCTGAGGCTCATGAGGACTCACAAGCACTCTTACCTCACACTGGCTTGCAAACCTGAGCCAAAATCACACCTGCTATTACCACAACAGGAATGTCTCAAAACCAATTAATCAAACTCAGATCCAGAGGACAGACACCTATGCCAGGTTTCAAACTGCCTGCCACAGGTGTCCTTTGGCCTGTTTTAGGTCATGCCTTAGTTTGTAACCCCCTTTTTCTAAGACTCCTAAGTGAAGACTTTGTCTAATTGCTCTAAAGACTGTTCTTGTATACTAGGTCAAATCAAACTAATGATCTGCTGGGTTTGCCAAACACATGATTAGAGTCCAGGACCTCAATGTGTCAGGTAGGGAACTAATGCTTCAAGCAAATGGGCAAACTAGTGTCATCAGTGCAGGCACATCCTAATAAGGATTCTTAATTTAATGGAGCTCCTGCAAATAAACAAGCTTAATGAAGATTACTCGCTTCCTGGAATTCATTGTGCTGCTCCAATTTAATGCTATCACTTGCATAAGAGGCTGTGACAAAGTCTCTGGAAAAAAATAAAATATGCAAATTCCGATTCTTCAAAGGCTTTTATTTTAATTGTGCAGAATACAACTAAGCAGAACAAGAGCAACTCCACTAAAAATGGAAAAGGCCTAAGAGGAAAGCAACACATTTCCATTGTTTCTTTAAGCTCTTTAAGAATTACTCTCAAACACACAAGTTCTCCAAACTGTCAGTTCTTCTGGATCGGTGCAGTTCTCATCACAGGATTGCAGAACTGCATAAAATGCCCACAGAAAAATACAGAGACCCCACAACACTCACTTCATTTGCGTTTTACTGCAAATGCTGAGTTTTGTGTAGATTTGCTGAAGTTTCTAAATATAATGAGCCAACTCTGAATCATAGTCAACAGAATCTGTGACCAGTTTTAAGCCATTTTCAACAAACTTGGGCTAAACTGTGGCTTGGCACTCAAACCAGCAAAGTTTTATGGTTTTGATAGAATTTTGTCTAAAACTTAGAGACTTTTAAATTGGAGATGAGCTCAAAAACTCAAATCTGAGCCAGGAGTTGTGGCTATTTGGATTCACAGTTGTAGTTCTGGCCCAGACCAAAATGGAGTCAAAACCACAACTCAGATCAAAACTGGAAAAAAGGTAGATGTAAAGGCAACCAACTAGAAAACCCTAATTTTAAACAACTGCCATAGTTTAACAGTTTTACCGATCAGAGTGGATGTTTTATGCCATTTTGCAGGCGCTATCTTCTCTTAGTCTTTAGTGGGAACATAGCATTGTGCAGTGACTTTGTATCAGGGGAAAATATCTTGAATGAGTGCAATATAAGTGTTTAGAACTTCCATTTTCTTTTACACCATGGGAATTGTTTGTGGATAGGAACACTTGCAAATTTATTTTAATTAGCAGGTCATTTTATCTCTGCAAATAAGTTCAGTTCCAGGAAGAAGACTAAGTAAGCTATTTGATAACACTGGAACAGCCAGGCAAGGAAGTGTAAAGTCAGAGACCAACAGGGTTTGATTAAAACTAGTACAATAGCAATAAAGCCTTCAACTCAGTTAAAACTTGTCGAATCAATGGTGGTCAAACTGCTCAAGGGTAGACGAGAACAGCTCTCAAGTCACAGGTATGAATTACTTTTCTTAGTGCTCTCTTGGAACAGAGTTATTATTTGAAATTATGAACAAGCACAGAAAACAGAAAAGAATTAATCAAAAAACAGCATAAGCCAGAATGTATCTCCTAATTTTCAAAACCTTTACCAAAACCTGTCTTTTTGCCAATTAATAATAGAAAAACTAAAAATAAAATCATGTGAACAAGACAGCAATTGATTAATTAAAATTACAGGTTATCCTATAATTTAAATTCTATTGCAAACACTTTGCCTCAACTAGGTACCAATGAACAACACAGTCTACTGCAGCCTGACAAGCCCTCATGTTCATTTATTCCACATTCCAGAGACATGTTCTCATTTTCAAAATAATTAATACTTTTTGTAATGTCGGCAACATAATTCTCTCAAACAGCTAACAGCTACAAATGTATTTTATAGGCACGAGATTACAAACGACACTTAATTGACACTTAATTGCTGTACAAAATGTAAAACTTTCTAAAATGGGGATTATCTGCGTGAGCATAGTGAATACACAGTTCCTAAGTTCTTGCTTTAAAGCCAGCACTATCTCAAGTGCAGGTTCTGGAATACTTCGTGTTTTCAAATTAAGTAGCACAACAGTCTGTCCACAAAGAAAACTACAGTCTCGGAGCACAATCTGATCATACATGCATGTAGCTCCCAATTTCACCCATAATTTAAGATGGTCTGTTCCTAAACCATCTCTTCCTTGGCTGTGCAGGAGAACTGCCATTCCCATCTGCTGTGTCCAGCTAATCCTGCTGAACCACCCCATACTGCAGTGCAACAGCCTTGTGATTAATGGCTACATTTTGTCTGGTTTCTAGCCTCAGTTTCCTATATAGCTTTGGAGAAGTTATGTAGACAGCTACTTGCTATCTAGATTCTCAGCTTTTGCTTTCACACTTTAAGTTTTAATATTATACTAAAACCATTATTGGTCCTTAAGGGATAGATGCCTAAATAACTTAAGAGAAACCAAGTTGTAACATGTGTCCTGTTCCTTACTTAGCGTATGAAATTACTGTGGCCTTCTTCACCTTTTCCACTTTATTATACAGAATAAACCTTCCTGGGCTTGATCTTTATAGAACCTACCACAATAGGATTTGATCTCAGGTCTCTGCTTTTGATACTACTCTAAAACAAACATATATTTAAGAGGGAACTGTGAAAAGATTCAAATGAACAGCATGGTCTATTCTATCCAGAAAATACACAAAATAACGTGCTGCCTACCAGCACTGATGCAAATAGCTTCTAATGCAACAGAATATGAGAGTCTTGAAAATCATGTCATGTTACCATGGGAAGAAAGGAGGGAATGGGAAGTTACAAAGGCAGGGCTCCCAAAGACGATTTTGTCTTCAGTGATGGTCCCCAGAGCTATGAAAGAGATGTTACTTCTTGGAAAGATGATACTATAAACTCTCTTAGGTATTTCTACAGTCATCCACTCTCCTGTATGGTTCTCCTACCACCCAAAGTAGACAGCACTGTTATACTCCCATCATGGTACAAAAAAAATACATATTTAAATGGGGAGACTAACTGGGCACTCAGATGTTTCCTTTGTTTTCCTGCATGAAAAAAGAGGTGAACTCTTACACACCAAGCACTAGTGTCTCCACCCCTCTGGGCAAGATTTGCACAGTGCTTGATACTGAAAACACCAGTTTACTGCCTAATCCAATTGTGTTCCAGCTGGAACTACCACTCTTCATCCTGAAGTATCAGACTCCTAGATTCAACTGTTAGCATAATAAATGCCTGTAACAGAAAGTACTGAAGGCACACAAGTTCTTTGGAAAAATGTGGGTTGGAACATGGCAGTATCACTGTTATGAGCAGTGAACTGGTCTTTTACTGACAAAGCAAAGTCTGTTAATGAAGTATCATCGCCAAAGCGATCTAAAAACAATTCAGACACTGTTTTGTGCTGACATGGGCCAGTATCCAGGAGAGTAGTTTTCTCAGCACATGTTGAATTTAACAAGTACTGAAGAATTTAAGAGGGGTGAGGAGTGAGGGAAATGTTTGCCTAAAACTAGTATTTTACTGGCACAAAATTTTAAAGTTAAGTTTTTCTAATCTCCTTGTAGTGTCAGTATACCAGAGAATTCTGAGACATCTAAGAGGAGACTATGGGTGATATTTAACCAGCCTATAGGCACCTCAGAAATGCAGCTGTTCTTCGGTTAATGCACAACTTGTTTTTTACTTTAGGCTTAAATAGCCACTACTTTCTAGAGGAGTGGATTCTGCTCTTAGGTGCTCTGCTGTAACTTGCACTAGGATTATAACTATAAAAAAAGAAACAACTTTATTCAGTACTCAAAAATAATTCTTTAGGTTTTAACTGCTTCAGAGGTTAATATTTATAAAGCAGCTCCGAAAAATATCATCATAGAAAATGAGAGATAGTTCCCTGAAGGGTCTCAGATGCTTGGTTTACGATACATGCTTGTATAAACACTTACTTAAAACAAATGAAGCACTGCTATTATTACACTTTAAAAACAATTCCTAAATATACATTTTCCCTGAACATTATTTTATAAGATGATGATATTGTTTTACTTGGTATGTAAATTCAACCATTGGACCTGGGATGATGAAAAGCAGTTCAAACTCCTTTGCTTTTAATTTATAAATGCTTTCATGAGGAAAAGGCCCCAGTTCTTCGAGCTTTTTGGCATAGCTTGTCAGGCTGAATTAGAAACAAGACGAAAGGTAGTATCAGAATTCCTTAATTCCATCCAGTTAGTTCCTATATAGTGTTTTAGTAACTTATTTGAACAGAATCATTACAGTGTGGAAGAGATTTCAAGAAAAAGAATATAAAAGCAGGTATGAAAAAGATTCATGAGAATCTATAATTAAAGCCACATGCAGGAGAACTAGAGCACAGTGTTCTTGTGCTTCCTTTCAATAATACTTCATAACTCTAAGGATATTATCTCAGTCAGGGGTCTGTTGAGCAGGACAAAAGAACATCCATATCCCAAACCTCTTTAAAGTTTGTTTTTGGCAGGATAAGACAAGGGAGTGCTCTTCAACACTATTTTGTGCACAGGGTGTGGGCTTATAAAGACATATAGAACTGAGAGCCAAGCCTTGTGCTTTCATAAAGGAAGAATTCAGAACTGCAAAGAAGGTCTCTGAAAAAAAGAAGTTAAAAACTAACAGCCTACACGAGAACATGAAGAATTTTGAGCTCTTTTTAACAAAGACAAAGTTCTGGGCAGCTTTGCTTTTTTGTGGTTTTGCCTGAATGGTACACCTGCAAACCACAGAATGCACAGCCTCTTTAAAGGCAACAGCAAATGTGGCATCAACATCAGTAAGAAACAAACATATACAAGATCTCATCAGAGAGGATGGTACCACATGAACACACCACACAGGAAGAAGCTTGAGAAAATCTTTCTGAATAGCAGTTTCTGAGAATGCATAACCCTTTATGGTGCAAAGCAGGCACAAAGATGTATGTTGAGCCCACTACAGGAGATGTAAAAGGGGAAAGAAAACAGTCCTACAACTAGTAAATATTGTGTCTTAACAAGCTAACCATATCACCTTTTTTCTTCTAGAGGAGGCTCATATTTTCCTTAGTTTTCTTTATTCACCAATATACCTATAGAAGCTTTTCTTGTTGCCCTTGATGTACCTGGACAGATTTAATTCTATCCAGGCTCTGGCTTCCCTAACCTGATCCCTGGCTGACCAGACAATTCCTCTATATTCCTCCCAGGCAAAATGGGAGCCCTCCAGATAGATCTTTGCACATTCTCAAGCTCCTCTGTAAAGCCTAGGCTTTTGGAAGTCCCTGGCAATCAGCAGCAGGCTCAGGAAGCTGCCAAGGGGACCACTGCATGGACAGTGAGTACCTGTTCCCTGCCTGGCCCAGGCTGCTGGAGTAGGAGTGGAGTTCAGCCCAACTAAGACACAGACAGAAACACGGTTTAATACTGTTGTACTTTACAGTTTAGGTATTTGAAATTATTTTACCTCTATCTCTGCCATTTCACAGCAGGTTCGTGGAGTAGCACAGAAAGGACTTTATGTACAGTGACCATAGGAATGTCTTTCTGGCCTTTCTCAGTCAATGTCATCCTCTGAAAGGACAAATAATCCATAACTTTGGTGTTAAAACATATATGAGTTCATTTCTGCACTCTGGGCACACCACATATGTTCTGTGGTTCAAACTAAGAGAGTAAAAGCAACACTGTCTCCTACTGCCCTCACTTGTGAGAACAAAAGGTTTCTCTGATGCTGTATTCATCCAGGTCACGTCAGTGCCAGAGATTCATAACACAACAAAAGAGTAAAAATATGAATCAGAGAAAATAAACTACAATTCAACTAACGTAGTATCCAGTCAGCTATTTTTGCCAATGAACAACGCCTTATTCTGGCAAGAGAAGGAAAATTAAAAACAGAGGTGCTGGGTAGAGTTGCAGCTCAGGAAGAACAGACCTGTCTGAAACTCCTAGGTTTTGAGTGTAATGAAGGAAAACATATTAAATGACAAAGGAAAAATTCCTTAAACTAATCTTCGGAGTGGGTGTCATTTGTGTGCTGTTGAGAAGGAACTACGTATTGCCACTGCTGGTTTTTTCCACCAGCACTTATGAGGGAGCTTAGTCTTTCAGACATCTGTTTTGGGGTAGAAAGTGGTGTAGGGAAAGGGGTCAAGATCTTACGCAGGGTAGACAGAATCCTTGAAACGAAACACAGCAGCTATTACACTTCTTCAGGGAAACAGAATGCCATGGTTTGTAGATGCCTTCTTGAAGCATTACAGTTTGAGGAGTCTAAGCTCTAAGTACAGTCTTAAACCAAACCTTGGTGTTATCAGTCTGAAAAGCCTGTGTCTGATCAGTCACATGTGACAAAGGCTTTTTGCAATAAATTTGTGTGGATCTTTCAGAAGAGTTCATCTGCCTTTCAAACACCCACAGGAGAGCCAAATTTCCAGAAATGCTTCATCTGATAAAGGCAAAAGTTACTGACAGGCACTCTGTTAAAAATCTGGACACTTCCATGGGTTCCTAAATGGAATACAAATTCTTTTTCTAAATTCTGGCCTGGAAGTACCATGTTTCTGTGGTTCAGATACAGTGGGAGGAGAACTCTTATCCATCACTACTATGTTCTATTTCTTGCCTAAAAGCCTTGGTATTTCACATGTGTGTTTACACGAACCTAACACGGCTCTCTAATTCCTTTGGAAATGGGTCATCTCATCGAAACTCCTAACTAATTATGTCTTTATGCTAACCCAGCCCTTTTACTGTTGGAAGGACAAGGTGCATATTTAGCTGCATCAGTGTTTTCCTCTCCTGCTCTTTCTGTTATTTATTGAGATATTTACTGGACAAGGACAAAAGATTCCTATTCACAGATCTGGCAAGCTCAAGCATTTGAGCTACAAACGTAGAGAAATATAGCTCTGTACATGTAGAAAACAGAAAGAATTGGAAAAATGCCCTGGCTTTTGTTCCATTTCTGAAACTCCCTTTATTTCATTATCTCTGCACTTTTAGTGTCGGAAGTTTATGACCTATCAATCAATGAAGAGTAACTATTAGGGACAAGTTTATGTGAGAACCATGTGTAGTCCTTGGCATCATATAAAGCCTTGGACTCCCTTTGAGCCCGCTCATTTGTCTCTGAGCATTTTATTCTTGAAAGAATGGCCTAGTGTCAAATAAGTTATTTAACCATTGACAGAATGCCTGCTTCTCTGATCTTAAATTTGTAATCTGTGTAGGAATAATTGCTTGACTCAGGCACTTATGTGGGTAGACAGCTTTACCCAATGAATCGTTAATGAAGAGTGAAATTTAAGCACAAAAATCATCAGAGACACACCAGAGTTTGCCCTGGTATTTATTCCTGAAATGAGGGGTAGACTCTTTGGCTCTATAGCTTGTTATTAGATGAGGGTCTTAGATTTTCTGATAGACAACACGCATTTTTTCAGTCTAATCCTTGCAATAAGTCTAAGTTGAAGTCTAAGTCTAATAAGACTAGTTGAAGTCTCTAGCAACACACTACTGTTTCTGTAGGTTTTATGATTTCTGATTTCTCACTGACACTGTCTGCATATTATAAAATTATTTAGGTTGGAAAATACCTTCAAGATCATAAAGTCTAACCATTAACCCAGTTGTCCCAAGGCCACCACTAAACCAAGCTCCACACCAACATGACTCCCTGGGCAACTTGTTCCAAGGCCTGGTAACCATTTCCATGAAGAAGTTTCTCTTGATGTGTAACCTAGACTTCCCCTGGCATAACCTCAGGCCATTTCCTGCTGTCCTACCACTCTTTATATGTGAGAAGAGACCAAGTCCCAGTTCTCTACAACCTTCTTTCAGGTAGCAAGGTCTCCTTTCAGCCTCCTCCTCATCAGTTTAAACAGCCCCAGCTCCCTCAGCCACTCCTCATATGGCCTGCTCTCCAGAGCCATCATCAACCTTATTTCCCATCTTTGGACCTGCTTCAGCACCTCAATGTCTGTCTTGTTTTGAGGTGCCCAAACCTGAACCCAGCATTCTGACAGCACAGCTCCTGGCAGAGCAGGGAAGCACAGCACATGTGCCTTACAATGCCAATATGTCCTAGCAGACTTGCTAGATTTTACATATATATTATAAATCTTATCTTTTCAACATATTTCTTCTGGAAGTAGTGTATTAAGCAATATTTAGGTTTGCTTTCTTATTTTTTTATTCCTTTTGTTTTAACCCCATGACACCAGCCCTCCTGCCTCATACTCTGCAGCACATCTTTTCACTCAGGCTGTAACAATCTTTGTGATGCGATAGGAGAGAGAGAAGAAACGAGTGAAACGAGGGAAACTAGTGAAATGAAAGCCACACAGCCACATTGCCTCCTGTGCTTACAAGAGGCAGAAGATCAAATATGAATTTTAACAGTAGCAAACTCAGACCCAGAATTAATAGTTGCAAATTGTGCCAAGTCCTCAGGACACCAATGTGCAGCAACACTCAGAAATTAATCTAAGCAAAAGCTGCTAAAGGTCGGGGGGAACCCACCAGAGTGCTAATGCATCATGGAGAGCTGTCACAATAAATGAAAGTACTGGAGCAATTAGCAGACACAGTACTAAGCACTGTGCCACTTTCCCCATTTTAATTGTGCTTCATCTTAGTCAGAAGTTAAACTCAAACTGAACTCTGTTGGATATGGCAGAATTGACTCATTTTGAAGAACACAATGGCCTAACAGTTAACTTCTACTTTTCTAGCAGAATAAGGAGTAGGAGTTTGAAAAAAGAAATGTAGGGAGGAAGAACTGGGAGTAGTGAATAATTTGCTCAGAAGAATGTTCATTTTCTAAAGAAATCCCTATAAAAATATACTAAATCACTCACATTACTAGCTAATAAATGCTTTCTTTACATTTACCTTACCTAAGATACTGTTAAGAACTCAGTTGTTACTGTGAGTCCAGTACAGGGTGACCAGTAGTTTTTATTGATACCTTTTCCATGTTGGTTGTAAAAGCCTCCTGACCTTGCTGGGGAGTGAACTCTTTAGAAAGTCAGGCAATACCACTGAAGCCAGACAGGAGTCTTTGGGAGAATCATGAATTCACAAGAGTACCTTTCTGGTAGAAAGGCAGGACCACGGAGCTCAGATGTGCAACTGAAGGCTAACACTGCCTTATAGCAGGGATGTTCCTAAGCCCTCTCCCACTTCTATCTTCATTGCATATGGCTTGCTTTCATGACACATATGAGGACTTCTTTGGTGGCGAAACACACACTTGTGTCTTCTCAGTCCGTTCTTCTCCTTAAAAGGAAGGTCCCGGGATGGGACAGCAGACTCAAAACTTACTGTCTTCTCTTTGTACCAGGACAAAATTGAGAAACTTTGTGTTTTAAAATAAATCCTCAAAACAAAGTTATTTCACACTTGCAGTATAGCAGAATGTCATGGCTAGTTACGAAAATGACCAGTTACCTGAGTGGCTACACTCATTCATTAATCCTCTCTCTTCTCAATTACCCTGTAATCTGCAATAAGAAATGAAAGAAGACAGAGTTTCTGCATCACCTTTACGCTGTTGAGGGCACAAAAGAAGTAACTGTAGGCCCCAGAAAAAGATAGTCAAGTCACAGAGCTATGAAAATACAAGAATCATCCTGTCCTGGTACATCCTCAAAAGCACAGACACTGGACCTCAACAGCCAGGGAAAAAAACAACAGAAAAGAGAAATGCTTTGCAATACCTGTGTGAAATGTTCTGTAAGGATATCACATCAGTTTTGATGATGCAAATGTTGTGAGACAGAGCTGTTTATTTCATTGTACCTACCACTGGGTACCTCAGCAATGCATTCTGCCTGTGGGTTTCTTCAGATGAATGGATGGGATGTGCAAACTACACAGGATTGCTCTAAGGAACAAGATTCACTTCCATATATTTCGAGGAGCTCCTCTGCAAAGCGTTCTTCCCTGGAGGTATTATTTTCATGAGGAGATGATTTTACCTTTTGTCATGGGACACTGATTTGTTGCAATTTTTACACCCAGACTAACAATTATATAATTCTTGATGCTACATCCTACTTTTTTTAGTTTTCAATGAGCCTTAATACAAGAAGAGCAAAGAGAAAAGATGGACATTTTTGACACACTCTGATTTCTCACAAGAAACAATAACAGCTTTGGCATCCTGAGATGTCAGCTCCATGCTCAAATATAATTCATTTAGCTTTGTGCAAAGCTGGTAGAATTATCATCAGATCTAACAAGTTTTTTTTAAAAAAAGAATGGTACTGATATGAGACCTCCCACTGAAGAGCTATTAGAAATGTAGAGATCTATTAGATATGTTAAGTGTTTACCTATGCATCATCAGACATGTGAGGAATTCATTGAACCAAAGAGTGACCAAGAATGAAGAACCAGAATCTGGCATGTCTGCCATAAAGTTCAGTAAATTTACATCTTCTGAACGTTAAACACTTCCTGCTATCCTTTTCTTCAGATTTCTTTGCCATTAACAGAACTTTTTTTGGAATTAACTTAATAAGCTCATAATACTCTTTCAGGTGAGAAGTCTAGGTCAAAATATGGCTAACAGTGTATTATATGTACCAGCTCAGGATGTTAAATAGAATCATAAAATCGTTCAGGTTGGAAAAGACCCTTGGGATCAAGTCCAACCATCAACCCTACTCTACACACTCACCCCTAAACCAGATCCCCCAACACTACATCTAAGCATCTTTTAAACTTATCCAGATGGTGACTCAACCACCACCCTGGGCAGTCCATTTCAGTGTCTGACCACTCTGTGGTGCTACTCAAGATCAGAGGTAGCTTTCCTCCCGCGAGTGTTGGAAAGTAGTTTTAGCAATGATTTTTCCCATGACTCTGCATGCTTACATTAACCAGCACGTTATTTGTGCACCTAGACTGAAAGCAGACATCCTCTCTAGTCTTTCAGTGAGAACTGCGCTACTCAGCTCTCTAGAAATAAAAGTGCAAAAGGCACATGAATGGGAGAAGTTGGAAACGTATCTTATGCAATGTACATCTGTACAAATCTTCAATAAACAGGGATTATAAGCACAATGTTCCATCTCCCTGTTATGAGGAGGACATGGGAAACCACTACATGTACCACAGCACACAGCTCACATTTCATCCAAAGAGAACACATCTACTTCAGAAGTTTATGTCTCCTGGAGACACAAAACTGTGGGGGCCTGCGCATTCTGAATCATTCCCTGACACAAAACCCTCATCTGGCTATGTAGCACATTCCTGTCTAACAACTGCATATCTGGTTATGAAGAGTAACAGTTTCAGATTTGCAAAGACACTGTTTCAGTTCCTTTGGTGTCTAACAGACCATTAGAGATGCTGCTTCTTTAACACACACTCTTCAGAATGGAGCTGCAACACTGATACATTGCAGGAAGGTTGGATTAGATGACATTTGAAGGTCTCTCTCAACCCAAACCATTCTATGATTTTATATTTCTTAGTTCCTGGTGATGGAGGTTGCTTACGGTCTAGTCTATAACAGAAGCAGTAATAGTCTATAGCATCTATACCAACCTTCACATCGATAGATCAAAGTGTAGCACAGTAACGAGTGTGTTATTTTACAGCTACATGTTGATTGTACAATAAAGGTTTCACCATTCATACATAGCTGGATTCCTCATTTTACTTTAACTCATAAGAAATTCCATTCACATATCATCCTCCTATATGAAATTTAGGAATGCGGTGTGTAGCTTAAGTATGGAAGAATATTTAGAGTCAAAGTAGTGTGTCTCAGCAGATCGTTTCTCCTTGCTTCCCATGCATCCTGAAGAACACTCCTAATTCAGGAGCTATGCTAGGACTCATAGCCACATGCTGTCTGCCTTCATTAATTATTATCGTTTTGCTGCTCCAGGCCTTTGGAAGCTTTGTGGATTTCATAAATAAATTACTTCATGCAACCATATCTCTCTAAAACCAAAATCTAGTAAACACAGCACAGAAAGAATTAAAATTTTAAAACTTGCATTATGCTACAGGCCTGGTCTCCAGGACTGCTGCACATACTCAGTTCTGTCTGGTCAGTAAAGGC
Source organism: Phoeniculus purpureus (assembly GCA_028565055.1). Taxonomy (NCBI): domain Eukaryota; kingdom Metazoa; phylum Chordata; class Aves; order Bucerotiformes; family Phoeniculidae; genus Phoeniculus; species Phoeniculus purpureus. Next base: position 9,614,137 of record JAOXOE010000848.1, on the reverse strand, counting down.
AATCGAGAGCTTCTGCAAGTGAACAAGCTCAAACTGATTTATTTCTGCCTGCAGAAGTCTTTCTTGTCTTGTACAGATCCATCAAACTTGATAAATGGAATGTAACCTCTCAACTATGGTTCTGAATGTGCTCCTGGGCAGCACAGAGGCAATGACACTAGTTACATAAAAAAAGCACAGCAGCCCTCCTGATTGTGTACCTGACTTGCTGGTACTGTTGAGCTGATTTTTGACTGAAAGAAGGAAGTAAGAGATAGCTGGGAGTCCTGTAGGTATGCCTAGGACAGCAGGAATGAATTACAGTAACTGTTGCACGCCAGTGTGTCAAAAGTATCATGGAAAACTGAAGTCTGGGTATTAAAGAAAACCAACAATGTGAGAGCAAGGGAAAAGGAGTCATCAAACTTGAAACAAAGATTGAAGCTATAACATGGTATTAAAACATCTTAACTCTTATGGATCAGTGAAAACAAAACTCATGGTGGGGCTAGAAGAGGACGATGGAAGGATTTACTTTGCCTGTTGTTCCACACTACAACTCCTGAAACAATACCTTCCACTGGCAAAGAAACATCATCTTGGGAAGAGACAAACATGTGTCACAGCAGTGTTAGGTTACGCACTTCTTGAAGGCAAAAGGTGCCACATAGTGCTTGAGCTCTTTTGGCTTTTGGAAGGACCAGACTCTCTCCAAAAAGTGCCAACATCTAAATTGCAGCCTCAAAGGTGAACATTCGGGAGGCTGTGACAAACTATGATACAAACTATGAAGAGTTTGGTATTTGTTATTTTACAAATTTCATAAGTAAACTTTCTGTCCCACAGAGAACACCAGACAGTACAGAAGTGACCATAAAGAGCTACTCAGAATGCAATTCTGTAAAGGGCAGGAACTGCGTTGTGCTTCAGAGTGTTTTGAGTCACCTGGCTGGATCACAGCAAACAGCATTGAAATCAAGAAGCTGGGTTCATGAACCCTGAGAAGTTCATAGCAAGTCTACCTCCCTTCTTTCTCCACTCACACAAATGAACTGTGGAATAATTAAAGTTGTCAGGTTTTACAAAACCAATGACCTTTCCATTAGCTGCAGCAATTTTAACCTCTTGTCTAAAACCTGCAGCTGAGAGAGAATGAAGGAAACTGGAACATCCATATAACACACATGCAGCCTACAAATCCAGAGCAAAGTAAAATATTTTTATACCAGATATATCAAGATGGCTGGACAAGTCTCATGACAGCTTTTTTAATGAGGTCAACTGTAAGAGATTTGAGAAATATCCAACAAATAAAAAAGAAATCAATCAAATTACATCTCTTTATAATAGGAGATCACATCCTGAAGTCTTCAGTCAGTTTTCATTCACTAGGGAATCACAGAACATTAGGGATTGGAAGGGACCTCGAAAGATCATCTAGTCCAATCCCCCTGACAGAGCAGGGTCACCTAGACCAAGTCCAAAGCTGTATAAGACACTTATAGTTTAACTTCTACAGTGTACCTTCAGTATTTAAGCAATCTGGCTTCTCTCACTCAGACAATTTGTACAGAGCATGAACAGATTTGATTTTTTAGGAAGCAATGGACACACTGATGTTTCTACCTTTCTACTGATATTGTAAGATGTCACCATACACTCGGTAAGTGAGAAGACATTTTTTAATTCACTTGTGGGTGGCTTTGTTTTCAGAGTGATCCCTTCATATATTCATCCCTTTTCTAGTTTTTAATGAAGCATGCTAACTGTCTTCTTTTAAGAGATTGTGAACTCAATTTTCTGCCAGGTTCCAACACTTTATACCTAACTTTTGCAGATTTAACTGATCACCATGTTCAATTTATCTTTTGCAAACGCATTTTTTTTCTCCTTGAAGCTGGCTGGGTGTGCACACAAAATGAAAAGAATAAAACTGTAAGCCAGGTGGAGAAATGTGGGTATCAGGCATAAGAAAATGTGTCCACTGAATTCAGATTCAGAAATTAGGGTTGAGGCTGTAAGGTCTATTTCTTGCAAATAAAAGTACTGTTTCTGGAAAAACTCCACATAAGTTAGTAATCTAAAACTCATGCTGTACAAATGGGAAGCTCATAAAGCACAGCCCACTATCTATTTGAAGAAGAGCACCTCAGAAAGGAGGAAGCATCCTGTACAAACAGAACAACATTCCAATTATTTTCTTTTCTCAGGAAAAATCAAAACTAGGACTGAAGAGACAGGAAAGATTCTTAAACGAAAGCATGTTTCAGTATAACAACAAATGGACTATCAATAACACATTCTTGTCTTGTGCCTGCTCTATGCAGTTTAGGGTGTATTTACAAACCAATGAGCAATGAAGTGACTGTTAGGTGGTTTTTTTTTTTACTTAATACTGAGTATCACCTGCAAGGATAGCAGCTCCTACATTGCCCCCAACTAACACAGTATGAAGTATCAGTCAGGATGTGCACAGCGGGGTTCTGGAGTGTTCTTCTCTGGAGATGTTTAAAACCAGCCTGAATATGTTCCCATGTGACTTGATCTAGGTGATCCTGCTGTGGCAGGGGGATTGGACTAGATGATCTTTCAAGGTCCCTTCCAAATCCTAGAGTTCTGCAATTCTGTGACGAGCAGGAAGAACTTGCTCAGCAGAAGCCAGAGAGACAAGGCAATTTATTTAATAGGGCATCCTTCCTCATCCCAAGTATCATGCAATAGCTCACAGAAGTACCACATTTAAGTGACGCTGGCACAGAAATATTTCCTAAGGATTGTCAAGGAGGAGAAGAGGCAGAGTTCAAAGAGAGTAAAAGAGTGATTAGAGAAAACTTGTCCATTAAACTAGTATGGATAAACTTCTACATGAAGAAGAGATGTGAGGAAGCAATATGAAGAATGGAAGAGTTTAGAGAACTGGAGCTGAGGGAGCACATCACATTTTGGAAGCTTTGAAAGCAAGGGAGGGAATTCCAAGCTTAAGATATTTTGACGTAGAGGATGCTGGTTCCGCTGTGACTGAGCTTTCTGGAGTGCGAAAGAGTGCTACCAACCACATTTGGGGCAGATGATGCTAAGAATGCAGAAGAAATATTTCTGATTTAATTGCACTATATTCAAATGAAGAGGCCAAACTCTATTTGTATTACCACTGACAAAGACTGTAGTGGACAAACATGGCCAGGGAGCAGCTTTGAGAGAAATAGATTTCTGCATCCATGCTGTAATACACCTTTTCTGAGTAGTTAATGTCTGATAAAAGATCACAAGAAAGGATTAGAGTCTACATGACTACATCGATATAGGAAAAGCAAATCTACTCTCCACAGATCAGCGGCAATATCCTCTTTCAAGTGTGAACTGTTGATCTTGGCCTCATATATATCCTCAGTGATTGCATGTGCAAACATAGTTGTACAGATATATAAATAAGAGGAGATTAAGAGTTATTTCAATTACTTGAGGGCTGTGTTTTGGTTGCTTTTTAATATTCCTGATGCAATAGATTGCATGCACAGCACATGAAAGAAAGTGGCGCAAATAAATCTTATAGATAGACTTAACATTGGGGATGTAAGTAATCTTATTTAAGTCAATACTGGTAGTCACTTGCATAAATTTAAATATATGCTTTGCCAGAAGTACAGTCTGGGTTATGAGCAAAACCAAAGATTATCAGAGTAACTAAAGATAGTAAGTTTCTATGTTGTAATATATCCCATGTTTCCAGGATGCAGATACCTCATCAGTTTGTTCAATAGTAATTGTCACATAAAATCCAGTGTTTTTTTAAATCTATGACCATGCCATTCCTAAAATCACAATAGGATCTTAGTTCCTAAACACAAATGCTAGGCACATGAGCAACAGTATTTCATATCGATGTCAATGAACACACATTTGGGAAACTGAACAACTACTTCTTTCTAATTCCTGGTGTTCAGAGAATGCAGAATAAGATAATACAGATGAGCCATTCGAAATGCATCATTCCCTCTGACATAGCCACAAAAAAGTATTAATTCTTCCTACTAACCACTAGAACCTAATTTGACTGAAACACCGTTTCACCCCAAAATCGTCATTTTTTATCATCACTATTTCATATCAGCATGAAACATCAGATATCAACAAAGAAGCAAAGAAAGAACACTTCCAAGAAGACAATAAAAATGATTCAGAGCAGAGGAGGTTTTAGACTGGCCCTGTTCATAGACTTGTAAGCAGTCAGTTTATGTTAGTAACATAAAAAGCTGTTAAAGGTCAGACTGATCATCAAATGTCAGTTCTACCCATTCCATTGGACCAATTCCCTAGGTTCCTGACTCATTTTCTGTTCTGGCAGAACCAAAGCCCCATGAGGAAGAAAAAACTTGCATTCACATTATGAAGTCGGTCTGAGACTGATCTCCATCTACAACCAACAACAACCACGTATCTTCTCCTATGAGAGTTTCTGTTAGGTACCTGTGCAGCTCAAGCAGTCCTGTGAAAATACCAATATCCATGGTGAAGTTGCTCATACGGGAGGCATACAAAGAAAGTACCACTGCCGTGACATCTGCTACTGCCATTGGCAGAGAGTGGATACTGGAACTGACAGGCATTTGAGCTGAAACAGTACAGCTGCTCGTATATCCCTGTTTCTACAAGATGTTAAAAACATGTTTAATTGTTGCTTTTAAATTCTCATCTGTGACTTGACAATGCACTGAGCAACTCTAAGAAAGAGAAGAGCTTACCTACCAGCAGGTTCATCAAGACTTGCAGATTTTCATGCTCTCTGTAAGCTACTTCCCGAATAGCCTCTTGACTAACTAAAATCACACTGAGAAAACAGAAATGAACAAAAAACCAAAAAATTATGTTGACTTATGGGAAATACCACATCACGCTTGCAATAAAGAAAACACTGGTTTGGATTTCCTTGACTTCATTAATTCCACTATAGATATATTTGTTTTAAATGAGGCCACAACTAAAATCAGGTCGTAAAGGTAAACCCTCTTATCTGTGCCAACTTATTGTCCCAACTGTGGTCCATAAGTGAAGGTTAAAAATCTGCAGTATTCTAAGTTTCATGGGTGAATTCCTTCTGAAAGCTTTTTCATAGAATGAGCCCAGACAGGATAAGAAATGTACACCAACTGCTAGCCGAAGAATAAAAGCATCCACGCTACAGTTAAATAAATTCAAAATAGCCCCATCATGACTAGCTACTAGATAGCCTTCTTCAGTGAAATTATTGCTATTGTGTTTCCCATGGAGAACTCAAAGTAAGAACCAGATGTCTCTTTCTTTTCTGTAAATTCAAACCTAACTGAAGTGACAGCTGAATAACAGTAAAGAAGCTATTCTGAGAACTCTCATGGACAATGTATGGAAGCCACCTCCTTTGTTAGCAGGTGTCTAGATTGCTTTTTCACATGGCTGATAATTATGCCACTGTGACAAAAAAAAAAAACCAAAAACCGAACAAAAGCATGCAACCCTCACCCACCCCAAAATCCAATTCTAAAGCTAAGAAAAACTTTTATTACACATGTCTGTCTCCAATGAAATCACCGGAATTTTGTCACTGTTACACAAATGAAGTCAGCACAGAACTAGCACCAATCCCTCAAAAGAGTAAAATTTTAGCAGGTGCCAACTATAAGAAGATTAAATATGACCAGTGTGAACTTCACAACTAAGTCCCCAAATTTCATTTAACTGTGCCTCACTTTTTCTTCTTCTTGTACTTGAATTATAACTATAAATTGCAAACACTTCCCAAAGCTCAGAGTGAATTAGTCACCCAAGGGAATAATGTGCGGAGTTGTCCACCTTACCCAAACTTGTTAAGAAAATGTGCAAGAGAAACAAGAATGGAGGAAGTAAAGAAACAGTATATCCTATTATAACCATTCACTTCCTCAAAGAATGAGTGTTCCAAAGAGAATCACAGAACATTAGGGATAGGAAGGGACCTTGAAAGATCATCTAGTCCAATCCCCCTGCCGGAAGAAGAAAAATGTGACTTGGAAAGCAAACACCATGCGGTTTTTTTCTGGTTTTGTAGATATTCTAAGCCCATATGATTTAGAGTTCGTTGTCCCCAAAATTCTTGGTTGTATAGTAGACAAAAAGCATCCAGATGTAGCCAAAAATATCTGCCTTGTTCCACAGACTGTACTGTACATCACTCTTTTATATGCTGCTGAGTTTGACATTGATTCAACAACCCAGCAACAGATGGTTGAGTTCTATGTTTCCAGTGTGCTAGTTGAATTCTTTTTTTAGGAGATATTGGGACAATTCTCAGCATTTTATTTAGGCTAGAAATTAAATCAATTCACTGCAGGAATATTTAAAATACAGAAGATGGAATAGAATGTTGATGAGCTTTTATTTTATTTTCTTTTATTCTCAGAATTCATTAGAGTTTTTGTTTTTATTTAAACCTAGCAGCCAACATTCATTGTGGCACTACCCTTCCAGGGACTAGAATATATTTTTGGAGTGCAAAGCAACCTGTAAATTTATGGATGCTATGTAAATAAATAATCCAGGACTATTTTCTAACTCCAAAGCATGTTGGCTTTTTGAAATCCACATGACAAACCTGGAGTTGGGCCTAGGTTTTTGGAACAACAGTTTACATATTGTTGCATTAGTTCAGGGTAATTCTATGGGTACAAAGACATAGAAAATTCAAAAACCTGCTTGAGCACAGTGGTGGCTGAGGCATTTAGTATGGATGAAATTACCTCTTTTCCCTGAACAAGATGTTCTGGGGTTTGGGGTTGGGATTTTTTTTGCTTGGGGTTTCTTTTTTTTTTAATTTCCCTGAAATTGCCAGAGGGCTTCAGGACATCACAAGAGGTCCCTGTTTAAAGCAGAAGACTAGTAAAACTTAAATACTCCAACTTCATTTTTTTTGTTCAAGCTCTATGAGGCAGCAGTCTGATGGTTCTTCAAAGGCCTTAAGTTCAGCATTAAGGTTCTAACTGCAAATGCAACCAGAATTGTGATCTACACAGCGCTTTTTGCTCCGATTTGAAGGAAGAGACAAATTTGTTGGGTGGAGGCTTTTTAAACTAGATTTAAATCTCACAGAAAATTCTTAGTGGGGTTTTTTTTTCCACAGTTCACAACTTATTAATTAAGGTTTCTCCTGATGGAAGGCCAAATTTTTATCTAATCTTACTTCAACAGAGTTTAGTAGTTACTCCAGGAAACAAGTTAGTCCGTGAACTTTTAATTAGCCTCCTACCAAGAGCCTCCTTTGCGCAAGTTTATCTCTAAGAGAACCCAGTAAGGAATTACTTTAACATAGTATCTATTCTTCACTATGAAACACTCATTTCAAGAGTGGTTAATCTGCTGCAAAAGAATTGAGACTGAATGTAGCTCATGCACATCAGACATGATTAGGAGTCAAACAGAAGGTTGCAATAAAATAATATATACAACTCAGCCAAAGCCAAGAAGCAGCGCTACCATTGAAGAAAAGTGGATAAACAGTAAAGGAGGAAGAAAATGGGATTTCACTGCAAGTTTGACCCTCTCTGAAATTTAAATTAAGAAAGTGTTAACAACGGACTAAGATTTTGGTGATCTTAGGCCTGTTACTTACGCATCCCCATTGGTTACTTTCATTAACTGCACTGAAGCCATCACATCCTTGTTGCGTTGTCTTAGGGATCATCCCAAGTATCATTAAAGAACAATTTAATAATTTAAGAACAATTCTGCTGGAATGCTCCATTTCAGCATGGATTTATGTAGAGGTAAGCATTGAGATTTCTTTAATTTCACCAACAATATGGAAAACCTTACTTCATGGGATTCCATGAATTGACACTGATGCTACCTTTGCCTAGTGAATGCTGAGAACTTGGTCCTTTCATAACTTCCAACACTGTAAAGCAGAGATGAAGACAACAGTTTCAATGATATAAAGGTCTCCTTGGTATTTATACTACTGTTACCTAAGGAATGATATGTGAATAACTAAATAAGATATTATTACTAGAACTGTAAGAAGAGTTCTGGGTTGTTTTACTCTTGTAAATACAAAATGCCAAGTTTGTTTTATTTGTTGGAGTATTTCCCTTCCAGTATATACAGCTTAAAGACCAACAATGCTTTTGCTGAACTATGAGTTCCTCACAAAGTAATTTTCTCCTTAGTGATGTTCATTGACCAAATTAGAAGACTTGCCAAGTTTTGTCTGGCAGGTAACATTGTTAAGTACTGTAAGTCAGTATTTCTGTACAAGGTTACTATCATAACAGCTTTTCTAAACAGTTTGCTAGTGCCTTGCTACAACTCTGCCTAGCTCTTTTAAGGAAAAATACATCAACATTTTTGTAAAGGTAAGAATTCAGACTCAATAGAATTTTTACTCACAGTAATATTCTTAGGGCTTCAAGCAAAATGTGCATGTAAGTCCTGATAAGCTGAGAATTATGATGTTTACAATCTGTTTCAGTGTTTGGAAGACTAGGACTCAAATCCCAATTTTGGCACAGATTTCTTTTGTGACTGAAATACAGCTACCCAAGGTACTATGGTATGTAAGCAGGGAAGAAGGAAGTAAAGTGTTTCTCTTAACTAGTCATATCTAAAGGTCAGTGTCCACTGTGCAGATTCCTTTACAGTCAAATAATATAAATTAGAAAGAACATCAGGAGACAAAAGTGAACACAGATATGGTAACTCTGGCAGTAATCCCAGAGATGCTTTAAAAATATCACTGTTTCCAGCTCTCTGCCCTTGACCTTAAGAAACCACATTGAAAATAAAGACATCGCTTCACCCATCACGTTCATAGTTTGGTGTATCAGCCTAAAGTGCAGACTGAGGTGGTTTTTTTGCTTCCAGTTCGATTTCAGCATGGTAACTTTGAGCTACCAAAGAGAAAGACAGGTGGGAAAAAATGCCTAAAATTGCCTTAGTAAAAAGTAGTAGAAAACTCAGAACTAAAACTAGAAAACTAGTCAGAATTCCTGAGTGCATGCATCTTTCTGTGCCTTATTTCTACAACTGTACAGTGCCCCCTGTTCTCTGCACTAGTGAGGCTTCATCTTGAGTGTTGTGTTCAGTTTGGGTACCTCAATACAAGGAAGACATGGAGGCGCTGGAGCAGGTCCAAAGAAGGGCAATAAAGCTAGTGAAGGGCAGGTCTTATGAAGACAGGCTGAGGGAGCTGGAGTTATTTAGTCTCCAGAAAAGAAATTTGAGGGGAGTTATTGCTCTTTACAACTACCTGAGAGACTCCAGCAGGATACAGGGTATCTCCCTAGATATCCCCTGGTTCTATAAAACAAGCTTTTCACATGCTGTACCATGTCTACACATACAAGTGTACCATGTCACTGGGAAACAAAAAGTAGAAAAGGATACTACATTTCGTCAGACTAGTACTTTCTGTTTTCCACCAAGTACAGTACTTATGTGCAGGATAGATGGACTTGTGTAGGAGGGAGGAAGATGAAAAGCAAGACTGATGATGCAGGCATTAGCATACACTCATGTAAGAGGATATCTAAATTGTCCAGTTTGGGGCATTACATTAGCAAGCAGTCAGGATTCCAGGTTTCCTAAATTGCTTTCTTGAAGCTAACTTGTTGGTTAGAAAACCTAAAACATTAATCTACTTTTCTCATCTGAATATAGAGTAATCTGTGTTCCTCTCTTTCCACGTTAGTTACCAGAAAATAGATTAAATGAGTAGACCAACATGCTAATATCCCAAAAATCGTCAAGGGCAACTCATTTAAATCCATTATTTTTGCAAAATAGCTTGTCAAAGCACTACAAATTCCCCAGACCTCTGGCCAAAAATGAGACATCTCCAGTACAGTTCAGGCAACATATAAAACATTCAGGCTGCACTCATTTGTTTCAGAAATACATGTACTCACTCACTTTGAGTTTAAAGCTCATACTCCCTGTATTTTCTGTTATCAGTGTTGCTTCTGGCTCATGTCACACCATCTAACTCAAAAGCAGAATCAGATGTGGGAAAGAACTCAGTAATTAACCAGCAATTTATATAAGAGGTAGAATATCTTTGTAGTAGAGGTATAATGGAATCATTATTGAAAGCTGTGTAAAAGCAATACATGAAAAATAGAAAGAAAGACGTTTGACCTCAGCTACACCAATTTCACAAATAAAACCTTAATAATAGCTTGCAATCACACTTGGCTGGGCATTATTTCCCAGACACGCAAGGTCTGCATTACAGGGGCAGAAGCAGTGACTCACTCTGCCAGCTGCTGTGATAGCCCAGGGCAGCTTGTTATTCTGTCATAAGTTGTTTTGTGCATGTTGTAAAAGCTTTTATACATCTGACCCTAAAAAAAAAATCCAAAACCCAAACCAAAAACATCCACTGTGTATAAGCAAGAATGTCTGAAATATTGTTTAAATCTTCAAAGATGAAAGAAAGAAGTCACATTATCTTTTACTCAAACAAAAAAAGACTTAAAGGTTACTTTTTTGAAGATGCAACTGAGAAAAAGAGGGTTGAATATTTCCACCCAGGGCAACATTAACACACTCATTCGATGTCATGTGTACGTCTGCATCCATCTGCACTGCAGGCCAGGTGTCACTGTGCACTGCTGAATTGCAAGCCATGCAGACGATGCTAAAAGACTGTGCTGCTTTTCTGTGATGGTCCTTGTCAAGATCCTCGGCTCTGCAAATTTTCACAAGCTGAAAGCAGAAACTGGAAAGCTAGTTCTGTAACCACAGACTGGCTAAGACAGACTGCTATTTGTGTTACGAAAACAAGTAAAGTCAACATTACTGTTCAAAGCCCTTGAATTGTCCAACCATATGATCAGTGACATATTTCAGAGACCTACATTCATGCCTTTTTGCCCTCATGTAGTATCTGCTGTTTTCTCTAACAAGTATGACACTAGCCACACTTTCGCAAAAGGTACAGGTTTATTTGCAATGACTCTATGAGGGTTTGTAAATAAACATAATTTAGCAATGGAATACAACTGCAGACAACTAGTAAAAACATCATCAGTTTGGGTAGTTTAAGTTTCTCATAAACTGGCTAACCACAAAAGATTATAGAAGTCCTAATTTCTGAACTTCCTGGAGACATGTCTGTCTTTTAGCTTGCTGATATTGCAGAGTCTAATCCTGGAGAGCACTGAGACTTTTGGTAGAGCAGTCTATGTTGAACATATTTTGCAATAGCCTCTTCAACATTCAGAGGGAAATCAGCAATATTTTTTTATTGCAAAATTATTAGATGAGGGTCTTATATTTTCTGACACACGTCATTCATTTTTTCAGTCTAATCCTTGCTATAAGCAAGTAATACAGTGGTCAAATTCTTCAGCAAAACAACACAGTTTCTAACATTTTTATGATTTCTGATTTCTCATTGACACTCTCTTCATATAATAAAATTATTTAGGTTGGAAAATACCTTCAAGATCATCAAGTCCAACCACTAACCCAACTACACCAAGCCCACAGCTAAACCACGTCTCTAAGCTCCACACCTACACAATTTCTAAACACATCCAGGAATGGCGATTCAACCACCTTTCTAGGCAGCCTGTTCCAAGGCTTGATGAGCCATTGTCAACCTTATGCCCTTCTTTGGACCTGCTCTAGCACCTCAATAGCTTTTTTGTATCAAGGTGCCCAAATCTGAACACAGTACTCAATGTGTGGCCTCACCCAAACTGACTACAGGTGAGGATTATCACTTCCCTTCTTACAGTTTCTGATACAAGCCAGGATGCCATTGGCCTGTTTGGTCACCTGAGCAGACTGCCAGCTCATATTTAGCTGACTGTCAATCTGTATAATACTCCTAGATGGCTTTCTGCCAAGCAGCTCTTCAGCTGCTAAGCCAGTAGCACTGCATTGGGTTGTTGTGACCCAAGGGCAGGACCCAGCAGTTGGCCTTGCTGAACCTCATACAATTGGCCTCAACCCATAATCCAGCATGTTTAGGTGTCTCCATAGAGCCTCTCTACCCTCAACACACCCAGCCATCTTGGTGTCATCATCCAAATCATCAATAATGATATTAAACAGGAGTGGCCCAAATACTGAGCCCTGAGCAACACCACTTAAAACTGGTTACCAACTGAATTTAACTCCATTCACAACCACTCTCTTGTTCCAGCCATCCAGCCAGTGTTTAACCCAGAAGAGTGTATGCCTGCCAAAGCCACAGGCAGTCAGCTTTTCCACAAGAATGGCATGGGAAACGGTGCCAAAGGCTTCACTGAATTGTAGGAAGTGAAAGTCCACAGCCTTTCCCTGATGAACTAGGTGGGTCGCACACAGTGTTTTCATCTCTTCAGAAACAATGTGAGAGACGGTAGAGTTAAAAAACTTGTACATTAATCTTTCCCAAGAGGGAAAACCACCAATGACAATTTCCTGCTTGTGAGTATAAGCTAGCCTCCACATCCCTGAGGTTAGGACACATGGTCCCTTTTGAGCATATAATGCCAGGATTTAGAGTTTCTTTGCAACTTTGTTCTGTGGGACAGGCCATTGTCAAAGGTACATATTGAACTAGATGGCCACAACCATCACAACATAATAGTACTCTGCTAGTCTCAGCATTGTAATTAATTTGTCATTTTATCTGATATGATGTCTCCTTAAATTATAATAAACTTCAAAACTTATAGCTGCCACAAGAACCGTTTGGTCTCTAGAATTAGCAACTATTTGTGCAGAACTGAGGTTGAGGCATCATTTACCACCAGTCTCTCTCCACTGCCACAGAAAACAATACATGATGGGTGAGTCGTATCTGGGGTTTGAAGCTTAAGTTTCTGCTCAAATTCTTCAAAACCAGGGAACTTGAAGCAATAGTTTTGCAGATCTTGGTAAAAGTAGAATGAACATTCCATCCTGAAACTTGTAGCTAAAGAAAGGACTCTTTGCTTGACTTTTAGTGCATCTTCTGCTTGTAGTTTTCAGGCTGAAGATGCAGAGAAAGCAGCAGAGAAGGAGTGGTTTTCTCATGAAAGGACTATTGCACCACTGCAAAATTGCATGTGATGCAATTCAAAGCACAGAGCATCAGGAAAGGGAAAAGACAGCTGAGACAGGAAATTCACAATCACATCTCAGAGGTTTTCTTCAAGGTGAAAGAATAAGAAAGAGCAAGACAGTGAATAATATTGAATTGCCCAAAATTGTTTGATTGAATTCTAATAATGAAACATATGGACACATCTTCTTTTAAACTAGGAATACACATGGAAGAATCCCATTTTAGTTGTTTACAGAGCTGAATGCTGAGATCCATAAAGTTTACATTACATTTATCGCCCTTCTTATTTAGTCAGCAGTCAGATATGACAGTCTTATTCTGGGATGATAGAGATCAGTACAAATCACATTTCATAACAAACATTGCTAGAACATGGAAATCCAGTAAGAATTATGCAAGTATAAATAAATACTGTAAATGGAACAATTAGAAGTGTTCCATATTCCCCTAAGCTTCTCAACATCATAAATGTAGCAGACATCCGCTGGTATCTGAACATACATTGAATGCAGAGCCTGAAAGATTCACAAGTTTGCAAGTACATCTATTTGCAGTATATAAACATTCAGACTGTAACTGTGTGTTTAAATCTGATACATGTGTACCCAGGAACAAAAACAAGACAGAATTTGGCACATACTAGATGCTTACCTGCTTCTGACCTCAGTGGGAACTTTGCTGGAGTAAAGCATTTCAAGGTATGAGCAAGTTTGTGTGAATATTCCTTTATGTCATGCACATACGACTTTCAGATAGCTAAATTCTCTCAAAGATTTTACATAATTATAAAAGATTTTTAAACATTGGCCCATTGTTTACCTGACAGATATGGTAGACAATCAATCGCACACCTTCTTAGCATTTACTGCCTATGACATGATCTGAAGAACCTAAGATATTAAAGTAGGTTGCTTAAGAAGAAAGAATATTAAAAGAACTTTAAAATGCTTTTGTGTATCAGAGTCCTTTAGCTGTAATGCAGTATACACGTATCTCTAACTGTATTTAGTTTATCTCCTTTTATAGCACAGTATCATCCTCCAGTTTATCCAAGACATCAGCAAGGCTGCACGTAAAACTGAGTCATAAATGCTCCCTGGAACACACCACTATAAAGGATCTTACGGTACCAAAACTACAACTCTGTGGTCTCTGTGGTGTCTGCAAAAAAACCCACAGAACTTGTAACATTTGTAGCCTCTCATTCCCAATGAAATGTAACGCCTTCATTCAGAGTCTTATTCATTCAGGTCTTCCTCAGTCAGGCACCACTGACCAGTTGCTAAGCAGCTCTTGTCATCTGCTGAGACAGGGTCTCACCAACTGGGCAGGTTCCATTAAACCTATGATGGGTAAAGGGACCGTTCCCATTTGCACCAACACTGTCAAAGGCATGGGTACAAATGCATCAGGGATGGGATGGAGTAATTCATGTACTGTGCTAATACTAGGACAAACTTATTTTAATCCTTGTTCCAAATGCACTCCTTAACTTTCTACCCTCTGTATTACTGTCTGCTCTATCTTCTGCCACATTTACCCTAGAAATGAGGTAAGATGTCACCCTTATTGATTTAAACACACTAACATGAAAGCAAGGGCCATCTTCTTACACTTGAGTCTCACCCATGATGTTGACTACAGTTCTCCCAGTTTTAGCACACATTGCTGCACCTTCTCAGGAGAAGGCCTATAGCTTCTACAACTGTACAGACCAATCTGTTTCTCAGAGCTTAGACCCACTCCTCTGCTTTTGTTTTGCCAAGAGTGAGGAAAGAAACCTATTTCATTTCCTTGCACAGAGCAAAGCACTTGTTCTCAGGCATGCAGGAGCAACCCTGGACAGTAAATAATGCTCCAAAATCAGGACACAAAACATTGCGTCACAAGCTGTGCACTGCAGGAAATAGTTGTATGCTTTGAGTAAGATCAAACAGAACAAGGGTGAAATCACTCCTTTCTCCCTTTCATGGTTTAGTAATAGTCACATCAGCCTAAGCAGAAATAAACTGTTTGCCTAAAACCATCATCCAAAGCACACCACAGCATTTCCACAGTATCTGGAGCCAAAGAACAACTGGTAATATTTTACATTCTGGCAATCAAGTACTTGGTGATAAATTCTGACTGCATTTTAAAACAGTTGCTTTCAGCTCATCATTTCATACTTAATTCACATTAACATTTGTCTGAATTTCACATTGATCCTAAAAAACAGGTGCACAAAGTGGAAACAGACTAGAGTTTGAAGAGTGTAGATATTGACATCTAAGTAAGGATCAATACATAAGGCCTCTCATGAAATAAGAGGTGCTTTATTCCTCAGCTTTTACGCTTAATTTCTAAGATTTATTGCTGCATGGATAAAGTTTAAGCTATTTGCTTTACCCTTTTCAAGGACTATAGAAAGTAGGGAAGTTATGAGCACTTATTAACTGTCCACTTCATTTAATTGTAAGTTATGGTGAGAGGTTTCAATCTGATATATTTAAAGCAATGGAAAATATACATGACTGATCACATAATTTTGTTAGAGTTGTGCTAATTCTTCAATGACTATGTTAAAAGATTGGTCTTGATTTATGTTGGGTTTTAAAAGAAAAAGTACATCAGCCAACCATTTTAGTTATGCTGCTCTCACAGCTGGAGAAACACTGAAATGCAAAACATGTATTGATGAGCAAAATTTTAATTTTGAGATAATTCTTCGGTTGTTTCAGCTTTAGAAGAAAGGCCTGTAGTCCACACTGAATATAAAGTACCCTAGTACACACGGACTAGCAATGGCAAAGCCATGCTAATTTTACCATGATTGGAATGTTTTGTTCTCCTGTGTCTTATTAATCTACTTTCCATTCTCCTGTTATTAGCACAGAGTACACAGGATGACATCCGTCCTCAAAAATACACAGCCTTCTCCATTTCTCCACACAGTTCCATGAAAACATTAAGTACATCTCAGGCAAAAGCAAAATCTTCAGAATATCTGTGTCCCGACAGCTGTTTCAGACAGAGGTAGTCTCTTGCTGCTAAAACTTACTAGTCTGAACATTTGCAATTTAAGATGATTCTGTTGTGCCTTAGGTGAGCAGTGCAAACGAATGCTCATGAAAGTTCAGTAGACACTCAAAACCCTTTTGCATCATTTTCTCTCGAGTTCTTAACAAAATAAACATCTCAGTCTTCTACACAAATTTTTATTTAAAAAATAAATTAACGTTACTAATTCATACAATGTGGTGTCAGGTCAGAAACACAAGCTGATGTAAGGTTTTCTGGTTCCCCCAGCTTTCCAGGGCACTCCTCTCTTTCTACCTGAGGTCTAGGAAGTTCAGAGTATCTCTAAGTATCTTAAAATGACTCCACAATAGATCTCAGAAGTTCAGATAATTTTTATGTCTTTATTTTGATTTCACAAAGTTGACAATGTCAGGCTTTTTCTCTCATCTCATTACTGATGAAGCCTTTTTGTGGCTGTTTTGCTGCTTCTAGCACTGTTAGCTTTTCTCTTTTGTTCTATCTCTCAAATGACCTGTCCTTTGCCATGCTGGTTTATTGTTTTGCAATTTTAAAATGAATTCAGGGAACTGAAAATAGTGACTCACAACATGTTCTGAAGGTCAAAGCTAGAAAGAACTATAAGGTAAAAGTAAGATACTTCAGGACCAATGTGGTAGTAGCTCAATACTTGTCAGACAGCAATGTAAACTTCTACACTTAACAACAATATTGAAAGTTACTTCACATAATTCTAATTCAGATCTTCCCGCTAAAAGACTACCAACCCTGGTTTAGGACCAGTTTCTGCTGTGCTAACTGAAGCCGAATGGTGCATTAGCCCTTGAGAAGTCCAGTGGAGCAAATCATGAAGGCAGCACACAGAATAAAATTATCACTTTAGACTGTATCTGTGCTGCACAAGGAGTACAGGTGAAGAGTGAGAAGTTATTTTGCAAGCCCTGAAATTTCTCTGTATGAGAATTCTCAGGCAATTTTTTAGTTTTAGAAACAAGATTTTCTTCATTTCCATCTTTCTCAAAAAAAGAATAGAATACTTATTATGCAGTGACCTGACAATCTATTGGAGCACAGATAACTGCATCCAATCAGTACATTTTTTACTGTAAGAAAAATACTTTGTGCAGATTTATCTGCAAAGAATAAAGCAGGAGCAAAATCAGTAGTTCACATTAGGTAAACACGATGGCGAACTGATGTTGTACTTGTGTTCAAATATATCTAGAATGCGTAATAAAAATTATTCCCAACTACTCTGAGAGGAATTTATGTTGGAGGGTAAGGAGGGGGGACAGAAGACAAAGGAGTTTAAAACTCAGAAATAAAAATTGCAATCCAGTACACACTAGAGTTAAATCTGTTGAGGTCTTTATATCATAGAAAAGCATCTTTATTCTGGAGATTATCCTTGTCTTCTTACAGACAGTTGTCTTCAAGACTTTTTTTCCCCACACAAAAATGCCTCATATTGATAATGAAATTCAGTGACAATCCTGTGGGTTCTCCAAAGACAGATTGCACCTTTTGGTGAATTATTGTGTCTCCTAAAATGTGAACACAGACTGTTTAGCTCAACAATTCAAATAGATGTCAGGAACACGGTAGGTTTCTGTATACTATTTCTTCTGCATAACGCAGACTTCTGTTACACGCAGGAGTATATCTCTTTCTAAAATGGATTTTTTTATCAATTTTTCCATGATTCAACACCATAATTCAAGTAATAAAAAAGACACACAGCACTGATGTCCCACAAAGAACTCCAATAGTGTGCTATTATGCCTTGAAATTTATGAGATTCCTCTAACACTCTTTGCATTATGGAAAACAATTTTACCAAGATTGCATACCAAATTTGATACTTAAGTATGACTGGGTTCTGTTACTCTCTGTTGGGAAGCAATGACTAGGTATTTTTCCTCAGCATTAAAATAAAATTGACAGAATTCAGCGATGCGTATAATCAAACAATGGCCCTTTTATCTTCAAGGAATCTTCAGTCTGACCCCTAAGTCTGCACTTCTGACAAGGAAAGTTGAATGGTGAAACATATCCTGGTGGTGATGATGAAAGGAAATTGATTGTTAATATGAAATAGGTCACCTTTATGACTACATGTCAGCTGCAAGTTATAGATGCCTGGGAGAGATGTTTTGCTCTACAGATGTGAGTGATACTTTAAAAATTTCAGGCAGAAACTGTTTGCATAAAAGCCAAAAAGCATAATAAAGAGGAAGTGGTATCTGACCTTTCGAGGAGACAAAAATGGAGAAGGATTGTGTAGCTGATCGTGTAGCTACTTTGGCAAAAACAGAAAATAAAAGTTCAAGCTGTGCTACAGACATTCTGGGACTTGGGTTTTCTCTGTACAAGAAATTACTGTTTTATCTGGGTCTCCAACATAACATTAGTTGAAGTAAGAGGTACAAAAAGGATGGAAAGAGTCACAGTATTACCCTAGGACTCCATAAGTAAAGACATTTCATTATTCTTCCATGTATTTTTAATGAGCATGCATAATTTGCTGCCTGTATAAACAATAAATGATTAAGGTACTTCTAGTTCCTTCTCACACATTGGTTATCATACCTAATTACATGCCACGCTTTGATGATCTGGATGTCTCCTACAGTGTTTGTACAGTGCACACACAGTGCATACACAACAGCTTCCTGCCTTAGGCCACAGGAAGAGAGGTAGAGTGTACCCATGAAACTGTGAGATGCTCAAGGAACAAAACAAGCTCCTACTCAACCAGGCTCTCTACTGGCCTCAAATTTAAGGATAGCCCATTCTTCCAGGGGACTTAATTTATACTATTTGTCAAGAACAAAAGTATGTACACATCAGTAGCTTAGTGATATTCAGCTGCAATTAGACTCCTGTCATTCTACTCTCACTATATTGAAAAGCCCTTTCAAAGAATCAGTGCCTTGGAGCTCTGGGTAATCATGATTCAGTATTTGAAACCACCATTCGGAAGGCACGCTTCTATCAACATGTCACTTTACATTCTAATAAAACAATGTTTCTTCTATCATACTTGAACTTAAGAATCTCAGGGTATTTTGGAAACAGTAAGCCTTAACATTCTTAGGTAATTCTTCCCATTTTCCATTGATTTGGGACCTGATTTCTGGTAAGAACTCTGTTCTGACCAGTGAAAATTATTTCTCTTTTAAAAATGTTTAATTTAATGCTTAACGCATGAAACCCCAAAGTGGTTATTCACTTTTTAAATTTAAGCCAAGGTCTGTCAGTAGTTACTCATGCTGTGTGCCGGATCACCTATTAGACACAGAGCCCTCAGAGAACATCAGACATATCTCATGCAAACAGAACTTACAAAATGTGTTATACTCAAAAAAGTATTGATTATATTTAAGATATAAAGAAAAAAAAATGCTAATGACAGATATCAAGACTGCTGAGACACCAACATTTAAAAGGACCTTGCTGAGTTGAGTTTCTTTTAATCTGTCCAGAATGACTTTTCACATTTTTACATTCTAAAAGTACAAGATGAACTGCATCTGTTAGATCAATAGCATAAAGTAGCAATGCTGTCTTCCATAAATACCCAGTCAGCTTCACGAATCAGAGTATGAGTAGTTAAATATTTAAAGATGCTTGCCCTTTGGATCTCACTTTGATGCTTGCAGCCAGAAAATACTATCTTCCAACACCACTTTCAGGCTCCACAGTGTGGGAGGAAGATTTTGAACCAGTTCAAAAGCAAAATTAATTTTCCATCCTAGACATAAAAAGAAAACCAAGAATGTGTTCAAAAACAATATGGCACATTCTAGCTCATTAGAGATGGTCTTCAAGGAATGATGCAGCATGAACCATATGAGAACAGGCACAACAAATTTAATAGGACTGACAATTCTGCAGGGTTCAGTTATTGCATATGAGAGTCCTAACACACCCAAAGTAACAGCACAGTAAGAGTGACTTAACCAATAACACTTTTCTTTGTGTCATTCTCTGTTTTCATTGCTTTCTCTCTCCTTTGCAGTGTTTGGCACTCAAATCCTTCTCTCTGTCTTGGTCACCATATCTCAATCTTACCTGTGATTTGCTCTTCCTGCCTCATTCAGTTTAAAAGTAAATGTGTGCCAGGAACCATCTACTACAAGGAACGTCTCAAAAGGTTACTTCAACTGAATTAAAATTACTGAATATCCACAACCTAAGAGGGCATGGACTGCATCAGATTTGGAACTGTTTATTAACAGGATTCATAGTACATTAGGGATTGGAAGGGACCTGGAAAGATCATCTAGTCCAATCTCCCTGCCGCAGCAGGATCACCTAGACCAAGTCACACAGGAACATATCCAGGCGGGTTTTAAACATCTCCAGAGACGGAGACTCTACAACCTTCCTGGGCAGCCCCTTCCAGTGCTCTGTCACACTCATCATGAAGTTCCTTCTCATATTGATATGGAACCTCCTCTGTTCCAGCTTACACCCATTGCCCCTTGTCCTATTGTTAGATGACACCGAGAAGAGCCTGGCACCCACTTTTCATATAGTTATAAACATTAACGAGGTCACTCAGTCTCCTTTTTTTCCAAGCTAAAAAAACCCATCTCCCTCAGCCTTTCTCGTAAGGGAAATGTCCCACTCCATCATCTTTGTGGCTTGCCAGGAAGTGGTTCAAGCATCCCAAGTAAGTCTATGCGAGAGAGTCATCATGGGATAGACTCGGTAATGGTCATGCTGTTACATGGCAGTTTGTCTGATACTTTCATATAAAATAGGGTCCATACAGCAGCAACCAAGGAATAGCATATATAACCTGGAATCAGGATTTTTTCCTAAAATTTTGCCTATTTCACCAGCATACCTTTCAGCCTCTGCACTGAAGAACAACATTTGGTTTCAAACAAACTAACAGTTATACCTCAGTGAAATTTTAATGGACTCAAATCCTGACTGATTGCCTTTCACAGTAACCAAGGAACAAACCTTGAAGAGGTACAGAGTAAAGATTAAAAAAATTAAAGCAATGCAATACAAAAATACAGCATATTGCTAATTCTTGGTATCTACTTGTATTTGGAAAGATCCTTTTTAATTTATCTTTTTCTGTTCCTTCAGTAGCAAACTCATTGTTGGGGCACACCAACATGTCCAAACTCTCAGGTAGATGGACCATGACTCACATCCTCTAGATATAAACAGTTAAACTAAACATCCAAGGCAAGGAGAGCACTGCACTGAGGTGCTGGAAATGTTGATTATAGAAATGTATTTACAATGAAACTGGTGAGGCCATACATTGAGTGTCGTGTTCAGTTTTGGGCACCTCAATGCAAGACAGACAACATAGGAGATTTCACATCAATATGAGAAGAAACTTCTTCCCAGTGAGGGTGACAGAGCACTGGAATGGGCTGCCCAGGAGGGTTGTGGAGTCTCCTTCTCTGGAGACGTTTAAAACCTACCAGGATGTGTTCCTGTGCGAGTTGGTCTAGGTGATCCTGCTGTGTCGGGGGGATTGGACTGGATGATCTTTCGAGGTCCATTCCAATCCCTAGTGATTCTATGATTCTATACCACAGCAAGCGAGCACGCCACCTGCTACTATTGACTGAGGTGTAAAGATGCCCACACAGTATTAAGTATTTTTCCATCCAGGTGCACACAAATGAGTTTGTATGGAATAAAAGCAACAGAAAGAAAGAGAAGATTATTTCTTAAAATTTCTCATGTCAAATCTTTTTGGGCTACACCAAACTCGGTATTTTGTTGTTTGTGGGTCAAACACGCGTATCCTCACGTGAGCCATGCTTTAGCAGTCCTTTGTCTTTGACACAGAAGGGAAGCTTTCGAATGCTTGTTATATTTTGACCACGCTTTAGGCATTTGAATACCCAGCCAGCTACAGGAAAATTACCTTACTAGCTTTTACAATAAATGCAAAACCCTGTACTTGAGAAACCACCCACCTATAAAAACACTAAGACAAATGCTGACAATCAGTCTGACATCCAATCTGTTCCCAACCTACAGCCACCGAAATAGAGCCCTGCGAATGCCAAAAAAAGATCCCTAACATTTTCCCTAGTTTAAAGTACTCTGAAACTTCATTTTTTATGACTCAGAAACTTTGCCCCCCACTTGGTTCATCCTTCCTCCGCCTCATTAACACAGATAATTAAAATGGAACCACGTAAAGTTTTTGTATTGTGCTTTTCATACAATGGCAACAGGCTGCCTCTGAAATTCAGGGCACTGAGTTCTCAGGAATTTCTAACGGTGGAGGCGGATGGGTTGAGAGCTGATTTCCAACTAGCCAGTGACAAAAAAGAAAAAGAAACAATAAAATCTTACGATACCAAATCTGTCAGATGAGAGACAAATGAAAAGCAAAAGGAAAGCGAGAACAATTACACACCACAGGTGGAGATCCGCACAAACACCAGTGCTGCAGAGAAGTCCAAGCCAAGATGTTTTTTGTGCTGCAGCACAACCAAAAGGTTTTAATGAAAGAGTAACAAAGTGCTTGAGGAATTTGCTCTGCACACTGCAGAACCCCAGTAAGATGGGACACTCACAGAATACAGGTTGAGGGCTTGGAAGAAGATAAAAACAGACTTTACCCACTGCTCAGAGCAATGCAAAACCTACCGCTAAAAACACAGGAAAGCAATGAAGGCTAGTAATGAAAATGATGAAAACAGCACACAAGGAACACCAAGTGGGGAGGAACAGACCCATGTACAAGCACAGGCTGGAAAGCAGCTTCTGCGGAGAACGATATGAAAGGGCAAGTTGAACAGAAGCTACCAATGGGCCCTTGCAGCATCCTAGGACTTCAGCATCGTTGCTTGTTAGAAAGGAGTTGGTGAGCAGATCACAAGGAAGGGGATCCTTCCCCTTGAACTCCGCTCTGGTGCGGTCACACCTGGAGCATTGTGACCAGTTCTGTGCTCCCACCATGAGGGAGATGGAAATACTGGAGCTGTCCAGCAAAGGGCCAGAGAGATGGTTGGCTAACAGGATGGAGCATTTCCTCAGCACAAGGAGATGCTGAGACAACTGGGGCTATTTAGCCACAAGTGGATCTTACCAGTGTGCATAAATACCTGATGGGAGAGAGGAAAAGACAAAGGCAGACACTTCTCAGTGCTGCCTGGGCAAACAGCACAGACTAACAAGCAGGACATCACATTCAAAGGAAAGAAAACTGTGTCCACACAGGTTGTGGGGTGGCTGTTTCTGGAGATAGCCAAGACCTGCTTCCTAGGTACCTGGTCCCCAGTTAGCTGATGCTGCTCTGTGCAGAGAAGGTGGATTCCAAAGGTCCCTTCTAACCTCTGTCATTCTCTGATTCCATAATATTAAAGCTCAGAATCTTCTACTGACTTCTGGAATGGAATCACCAGCCACTTACCTTTCACAAATTTATCAAACACATCTAAAGCTATTCACGGCTCTGGGTTTTACTGCTTTTAAAAAAACCAGTTACAGCTACTCCTGATAGCCAGAATCGACACCTGCCTGTCCTCAAAAATTAGCATTAAATACACAAGAAAGCAGCAAGAGAAAGCCATAAGGAAAAAGTGCACTGGCATTATGGAGCAAGGATAAGGTACTGAAGTCTGTGAAGTATAAAGTGAAGAATGAAAGAATAAACTCAGCCGTAATATTGGCAAATTAAAATATTTCATTGATGACACACAATTCAAATCCAAACGAGAAAGGTTTTATTGTAGGATAAGCTGCCTGATGATTAAACTCCAAAAGAACCACAAAGATCTGTGTGTGTGGGTCTTTTTGACAGAAACCCCTTGAACTGCACAATTCTGCGCTGTCAAAACCATTACAATTTAAATTTCAAATTCCTCTGCTGCTGAAATGTAAATATTGATGATTGCTTCTGGTTAGTTCTTCTCTCCTCAGTGATTACTGAACCCGACAAAACGGACCTGCAGGATTTAAATAAGAACCAAGACAGCAATAATCCTCTTTTGTCCTGCCCAACTCCAGCTGCCACCGCGCTCTCACTTGCGATTCCCTGCGCTCTGACACCGACACCTTTTCAACAGCTTCAGCACGCACTGAACGCAAGACACACACAGGACACTGAGACTTAAAGTGGGGGGGAAAATCCTTTGGTTCCGAGGCAGATGACAGCTTCTGAAGTCTTTTCAGCTTCCTCCTACCCACTGTGTTTCATTTCAGGATCCAGCACTACCACACAAAAAAGGCGGCTTGCTCTGTCAATGGGGGAGCACGCTGAACGAACCTCCCTCAAAAGCCTCTATTGTCTGCCTTAAATTGGCTCTTTGCAAGTGTGTTTGACGGCTGAATCATAAAAACAACCTCCCGCGAGCTTTTTTTAAGCTCTCGAAAGTAATATTTTAAGTCTACAGCGTACTTCAAATTGTCTCTCCCTTTCGGATCGATGTTTCTTTAAAGTGATTTCCCTGAATTAATTAACACTTTTACTGCAGATTTACTACTGTTGTATTTTCAGTTTTATAAAGAAGGGATTTGGATTGTCCACAGGATTTCTGCTTTGCACAGATATTTCCAGAGAAGACACTGAAGTAGAAAACAGATAAGAACATTAAGCTGGGACACAGGAGGTGCCATATAAATATCAGAAGGAACATCTCCCCAGTGAGGGTGACGGAGCACTGGAACAGGCTGCCCAGGGGGGTTGTGGAGTCTCCTTCACTGGAGACGTTTAAAACCCACCTGGAT
>JAOXOE010000848.1:9553143-9576104 GCA_028565055.1 Phoeniculus purpureus | reverse complement strand
AGATTGATGTGGAACCTCCTCTGTTCCAGCTCACACCCATTGCCCCTTGTCCTATCATTGGATGACACTGAGCAGAGACTGGCTCCATCCTCCTGACCCCCACTCTTTACACATTTATCAACGTTAATGAGGTCACCACATTTCATGTAACCTCTCACTACAAGGAGTGTCTGGAGTCACTCAACTGTCTTTCCTAACAAGAGTGTTTCTTCACAAATCAGGAAAAGCAGCGCTATATGAATATTTCAACAATTGTTGTGATGCCCAGGTTCACATAATTAAATTTCTCTTTGTCAAGACACAACTGCTAATGATTCTGAAGAGGGAATGAAGAAAGGCAGACATTAACATCAAAGCTTAACTGGCATTATAAGGCAAAAAACAGACCATCACACTGAACTATAAGATTCTCCATCACTTGAACAGACATACCTACTGCTTACCTATGTCCTCTTCCCTCAGCCAGCCCTAGTCGTGAGCACATATTGTCTGTTAGAGTCCACGCAGAAATGAAGTATAACAGAAGAAAGCAGAAACATTGTCAGCTAAATCCTATCCCAACTGGAGTCAGTGGCATGGAGTTCAAAGGTAGCAGGATTTGGCAGGGTTTAAGCGTTCCAAATGGCATTCAGACAACAGATGGACATTTGCTGTAGTACAAAGGCACCAAACATATCCTGGGTCTCACAGGTGTGCAAATCTTACTGCAGCTTACAGAAATTATGGAAAGACCACTGCTTCTAAAAGTGGGGAACAGGTCAGCAAGAGCACCTTTTGCACCCCCCATCCATCTGCTGTGAAGCTATAGCAAAAGTCAGCTTCCTAGAATGGAGGAGAAAAACAGTGACAGTGGTCAGAGGATGCCCATGCCCAGCAGCAGTCTGCAACAGATGCTGGGGAACATGGATGAATCATCTCCATCCTGTGTTTCTGTTCACTCCAGACGTGAATTTACACTCAGCATTTCATCCACACTGGAAAAAGACGTGCGTGCTTATGCCGAGCTCTGGCTCAGCTTTAGTTCATCAATAAAGGACTTTATTTTGTCCTGTTCTACATAAACCAGCTATGAGGATCTACATGTTATTAATGACCACCTGATGAACAAACATGTTCATATCTAATTAAAATGAGAAATTAAGTAATTTAAAAGAAACCACTTGTTGCTGCTCTCCTTTACGCTTTTGGCACCCTTCTAGTGTCAGGAGAATGGAGCCAGGCTGTGCTCTGTGTCATCTAGTGATAGGACAAGGGGCTATGGGTGTGAGCTGGAACAAAGGAGGTTCCACATCGATCTGAGAAGGAACTTCTTCCCAGTGAGGGTGACAGAGCACCGGAACGGGCTGCCCTGTTGGATTGTGGAGTCTCCTCCTCTGGAGATGTTTAAAAACCTCTTGGATATGTTCCTGTGTGACCTAGTCTAGGTGGTCCTGCTCTGGCAGGGGGATTGGACTGGATGATCTTGAGGTCCCTTCCAATCCATAAAGTTCTGTGATTTCCTACAGATTCTAAAAATGTTGTTCATGATTTGTCCACTCCATTTCCTTCAAATGGTACCTTGAATAAAGTCAAGACTATTCAGAATCACCCATCCTGTAGAGAGCAGTGTCTTGTCATTTCTAGGAAAGCTGCAAATTCCATCCCAAAGACAGAAAACCCAGCCAGCCTACCACCACCTGTGTGCAGAGTGCCCAGGTACTGGAGTACACAGACTAAAGGTACAGAGGCATCTGTGCTGTCTCCAGGCAGAGTCAGCTTGGACCCAGTATCCAAACAACCAGGGCTTACACAGCAAGTGTCCTGGTGGTGCAGGTGAGCATTACCTCACTGACATCTCATCTCCCTTACAATTTCGGTGGTGTAACGTGTGTTGTTTGTATTACTGGTACGTGCTGCTCACAGCCTCCTATTTCTCCTCAGTGCCTCACAGAATCACAGTACATTAGGGATTGGAAGTGACCTCGAAAGATCATCTAGTCCAATGTCCCTGCCACAGCAGGATCACCTAGACCAACTCACACAGGAAGGTATCCAGGCGGGTTTTAACCTGACACCACAGGTTACTAGGGCTCTTGCATAAATGAAGCGGCATTTGCCGAGCGCTAGGGGGCGAGTTGAAGAGAGCTCTGTGATATTTCCATGAAACAAAACAGCTCCGCTGAAACTGAGCATAAATGAGCTTCAAGCTGTTCCTTGCTCTGATATTTACATCAGCTCTTTTGTAAATCTATTCTTATATTCACAGTGCACGGAAACCAGTTCAGAGAGACCACAGGCTTCCAAAGAGTAGCCCAAACTGCTTCATACCAAAAGAATTAAACAACTTTTGTTTAATCCTTTTGTTTTTGAAGCCTCTGACTGAGAAATGACTTGACCTTAAAAGTCCCTGGTTTTGAGCAGGCACAGTTTGGAAGCCAAGTACTCTAAAATCAGGAGGGATATTAAAGGCTCTCTGGCAAACTGGCAGATTCTGTGCAAGCAGCCCTAAGAGCAAAACATTTCACCAGCAATTTGATGATTACATTTTAAAATTGAGGGTTATTAATACAAGTTTTCATTCACAAATGGTCACTCTAAGCATGTTCCTTATCACAACATTACAAAACGAGAATCAAAGGTGTGCATTACAGGTTCACCAGGCAATTATTTTCCTGTCCTCGTGCTCAGACAGATGTTCGATGACGTCTTGTACAGGATATAATGAAATCATTAACCAAGAAGACATGCCTGTGTGCTGAGTATAAGACAAATCTAAGACATCTTTCACCCCACAAGATGTCATACACTCCAGCTGAATCTGCTTTGGGGAAAAAAGAAGCCAAAACACATTCCTCCCCCTCAAAAGATACAACAACCCAATGATATGGGCTACAGCATCTTAAGATCCCCTGTAACACTGGCTGGTGGTGAAAGATGTCAGTGAAAGAGCTCTCATATTTCACTGCTGCCCTGGCAAGGAAAAGCAAACACAAACCTATGTAGATAACACATTTTTCAGCTTGGTCAATGAACAAAAGCAAACCCGAATACAAAGCATCACAACCCTTTTGTTTGTACTCACACCAAATGAAAGTTTCTATGGTGTCCGTACATACACGTTTGAGCACTTGGAGAGAAATGAAGGGTGCACAGAAACACAGAAGTAAAAGCACCCGTCATTTCCTTTTATCCAATGTACTACTGCTCAGAACACTGCCTCAGTCCAAGGTAAGCCAAGACCCTCTACACCATAGGAGAACAGCTCAGTGCTGGCATATGAGTTTTTCTAGGGTGGTATGAAACTGAAGATAGAGTTCCTAACATTGCTGTTAGGCTGGAGCAGCTATGCGGAGCAAGATCTTCAGCTTCTCAGATAGCATCAATATTTGCTGGTTTGCTTGATAAGTTTTTCAGTGTGACAGAGTTGCAAAACTAGAAAGATAACCCTGGATGAGAATATCCCATCCTGCTTGTAGCAGAAGTCAGAACACAGACATGGATTCTAGCCTTTCAGGTAAAAGCAGCATTGCAGCTGATGTCTTTTGTTCCTCCAACACATCAGTCCCCAGCCAACACTGGTACCTGGGGTTGTTCTTGCCCAGATGCAAGACTCTACGCTTACCCTTGCTGTATTTAATTAAATTTCTCTCTGCCCAGCTCTCCAGCCTGTCCAGGTCTCCCTGAATGGCAGCACAGTCTGCTAGTGTGTCGGCCACACCTCCCAGCTTTGTGTCATTAGCAAACATGCTGACAGTGCTCTCTAATCTCTCATCCAAGTCATTAATGACTAGATTGAATACGACTGGTCCCAGCACTGACCCTTGGGGGACTCCACTAGATGCAGGCCTCCAACTATACTCTGTCCCACTGACCACCACTCTCTGGCTTCTATCCTGCAGCCAGTTCACGATCCACCTCACTACCCGATCATCCAGTCCACGCTGCCTCAGTTTGTCTGCAAGGATGTTGTGTGAGACCATGTCAAATACCTCATTGAAGTCAAGATAGAGCACATCCACTGCTTTGCCATCATCTATCCACTTGGTTGTGCCCTCATAAAAGGCTATCAGGTTGATCAAGCATGACTTCCCTTTGATGAAGTTATGCTGACTGTGTGTAACAACCCTCTTGTCCTCAATGGACCTGGAGACAGCCTGTAGAAAAAAAAAATCATTTCATCACCTTTCCTGGGATGGAGGTGAGGCTGACCAGTCTGTAGTTACCTGGTCCTCCTCCTTACCCTTTTTGAAGATTGGAGTGACATTTGCTATCGTCCAGCTCCTAGGCACCAATCCTGATCCTCATGACTTAGCAAAGATAGTGGAATGTGGCCTAGCAATCACTTCCACCATCTCCCTTGGCTCTCACGGGCCCATGGATTTATGTACATCCAAGTTTGCTCAACTTATGCCTAACAGTCCTGATCAACCAACACAAGCTCCTCTCTTGTCTCAAATTCCTCTGGAGCCTCAGCAGTCTGGGGCTGGATATCAAGACAGCCCCCAGAAGTATAGACAGAGGCAAAGAAGGTGTTCAGTATCTCTGCTGTCTCTGTACCTTCTGTCTCCAGGCACCCACCTCATTCAGCAGGGGGCTTACATTGCCTCTAGGTTTAGTTTTACCTGCAATGTACTTGAAGTCCATGGTGTGACGAGACAAAGGAAAAGATTTCTGTCTGTAGCTCATGGAAGAAAACATGCTGGAACAGGGCACTGCCTTTGAGAACATGGAGCAAGCAACTTAGCCCTAAGGGAAACTAAAGGTCTCTGAGGACAGGAAAGCCAGGCTGAGCTATAAACATCACTTTTTTGCAATGAAAAGAACCGCCAGAGGTTTCTTTCCCCTGAGTAAAAGGAGGTAACAGCTCAATCCAGTTATGTAAAAATGTGATTAATCTCCATATGTCTTTGTGTTGGGGTTTGTGTGTTGTGTGAATTGTATTTGATTTGTTGTTTTTTTTCCAAGCTGAGATAATGTTTGGTTTTGCCTGTGACTTCATAAGAGGTTTTGAGCCCTTGTTTTAGCTTGTTTTGGCTCGTTAATCTCAGTTCCAAACCTGATCAAACTGACCAACCAGGGACACCACTTCCCACTAGAAAAAGTATTTCAGAGAACCTTGATCACAGAAGGCCTGTACATGCACTTGTTTTCAACATCCTGTTTTTATACTCATATATTCCTTATTCTGAACCACCATCTAGACTTGGATCACTTCTACAGAGTAGGTTGGCCAAGATGCATCAGCATAACAAGAGGCAGCTCTCCTTGGTGGAGGACATCTCAGCCCTGGCAACACAACACCAAGCAGCGTGCCTGCCTTGCTGGATGCATGACAGTGGTGTGGCACTTCAGGAACCCTCACAATGTTTCTGACCTTGGCTGCTCCCCCAAAAGGCAATGGTGCCAGGTGCAGCATGAGAACAGTTCATGCAGCTGCATAGTTTAAACAGGTTGTCCCCTTATTTATCCCTGTGCAGCCTCACAACAGCAAAACATATGCCCTGGTAGCCACAGAGCCCAGCTATTGTAATTCTCTCTGTATTGAGTTTCCTTGCAGGGTTTTCCTGTCTCACATGGTTAGAGCAGCATGCAGCAGCATGTTGGCCAACAGGACAGAGCCATGGTGATTACGTTACAGCCACCCAGGACACTGTCCTGTACTCAAGCAAAAGACTGCCTTCAGAATGAAGGTCTCTTTCAGGGACAGATGTCTGAAATAGGAATTATGATGCCTTCTCTCTTCAGCTTCAACTCAAGAAATCATAGCATTAAGTGCTGCTCAGCTGTAAAACCTCACTACTAGGTGTGATATTCATGCTAGGCAACAGCCCAAACGAAGTGCTTACATACTATGGGAGCACAGAGTGAAGATCCCGTAGTGCATGTAGAGAAATAGCTGGGAAAAGATTGCATGGGTTCCCATTCCTGAGCGTGCCTTCTGTCGGTGACCAAGGTGTACTTGGTAGAAAGTGCAGAAGGATGGAGAAATTCAGCTTGCATCTCAAGGAGCTTTAACCTTGAGGAGAAAACAGCCAGCATGATTTGAGTTGAATGTTATAGGAAGTACTACAGTAGAAATCACTTGAAACAGAGGATGAGCCTCACTAGGAACAGAGCTAGCCTGGTAATGACTCAACACACAATCACAGAACTTTAAGGATTGGAAGATCTAGACCAATCCCTCTGCCAGAGGAGGATACCATAGATCCAGTCACACAGGAACATGTCCAGATGGGTTTTAAATGTCTCCAGAAAAGGTGACTCCACAACCCCCCTGGGCAGCCCCTTCCTGTGCTCTGTCACCCTCACTGGTAAGAAGTTCCTTCTCAGATTGATGTGGAATGTCCTGTGTTCTAGCTCATACCCACTGCCCTTTTTCCTATCATTAGATGACACTGAGCAAAGCCTGGCTCCATCCTCCTGACACCCACCCTTCACATATTTATAAACATTAATGAAGTCACCTCTCAGTCTCCATTTCTCCAAGCTAAAGAGACCCATCTCCCTCAGCCTTTTCTCATCAGGGAGATGTTCTACTCCATCATCTTTGTGGCTCTGCACTGGACTCTCTCCAGCAGTTCTGTGTCCCTCTTGAACTGAGGGGACCAGAACTGTACTGATATATGTGAGAGTGCCCATTACTGCTCTGGATAATGTTTACTTGTTGAATTTGGTTTTGAGCCAAATTGTCAGACTTTATTTCTCATCAATTCAGAATTATGGCCCACTCCACTACAGCACAATACACAGAGAAAGGGGAAAAAAAAGGAACTCTCCATTATAAAGTAAGGATTAGGGAAAAGTATTTCTGTAAAGTCCTTTAACCCATTCTGGTTAGATAGGAAAGTATAAAACATTAATTATAGTGAGATAGAATACCACTATTTTGAAGTCTTAAGAAGCTAAATGTAGTTGCTAGGGTTTTTGATTAAGAAATCTCCAATTGGTTTAAGTTTCCTCTCTCATCAGGATCTGTTTTCATTGTACCCAAGACAATCTTATCTGTTCAACCATATTCAGTGTGTATTATTTTACACTTTCCTCATACTAACCAGGTAATTATCTTATACATTCCTTTTTTTCTAAGAAATAATAAAATAAAAGGTTTGCTTCCTACTAACCCACCTACTCAGAAGCAGTGTCTTCTCATGTTTTGCTTGATAAAGCACATGTGGTCCTTTCAAACAGTCTGATTTGACATCTCAAATACATTAGAAGTCATATCAGAAATCTATCTGTTGAGTGACAACATAAGTACTTATTTAATAAGTATATTAAATACACATGCAAGGCTCTATACTGTACATGCAAGGGTTTAAATATATACCCTAGTTAACTGCCATATGGATATGTTGTTGTGGAAAAAAAATATTTATAAAATGTTTTTTCCAAATGTTTAATCTACAGCAGATGCGCCTTGCATTCATCTGTTTGGCTTGGCATTCACTACAGGGAGATCTTATTAATCATACAGACCTCCTGTAGTAGAGGAAACAGAGGCTATTATAGGATTCATCTGTTTATGACTAAACAGAAAAAAAGGATCTTCATCAAATGAGAGATCTCTTTCTGAAAGACCTCTGAAATGTAGAAGGCTGTGAGTAAGCCACATGCTGTTTTTCATCTCCCGTTGTACCCTTACTCCTCCTCTTTAGATTGAAATAACAAAACAAGACAGGCTGTTTGTATGTGGGGAAGGAGAGGGAAACAGAGGAGCAGTAACTATGGGGACAGACCTGGAGAAATCCTGATTTTACTTGCTTCCTTTCCATGGTAAGATTTTTCTCCTGATCCATTTGTTTTTCCATTATGTTTGGAAAAATATATAGAAGGATTTATGGAAAGTGCATCAACGTTTAATCTTACTCTCAGCACCTCTCTGAGCGCTGCTTCACGTGGGAACATCATGGCACTGCTTCAGTACCAACTTTTACAACAAAACTCTCATGATTTTATTGCTTCCCATAATTTTATTTGTTCAGTCGTGACAAAGAGAGTAGCTGTGGCTGACCTTTTGAACTGAGCAGGGAAGAAGCAGAGAAATCCAGTGAGGAAAAAGCATTAATTGGGTTCTAGTGAGTAGAGAAGGTCAACTATCCTAAGCACATTAGCTGAATGGAAACCAAACAGGAGGCAGCAGATCCCAGGCGTTTGAAGGGTCTGCTTTGAAACAAAAGAAAACTTCTTTCGCCTTGCCATACTTCATAAGCAAAGTGTCGGTCCTAATGATGAAGGTCATGTTTGCGTTTTCTTTTCCCTTTTACTCCTTTTAAGCTTCGCTGTTATGCAGACATGTTATTAGCACTAAACATCTAATTCCTAACAAATTGCATCTCTAACAAACAGACCTTTGTCCTTATTTCTGAAATGCACACTGACAGGTCACCAGTTCTGGTGGTCTCTGGGCCATTTGAAACCCCTCTTATCCAGGATCAGAGACATATACATATGGGACAGTTTCATCACAAAGACAGAACTAAAATGCATTCAGAGAAAAACACCTAGATATTTGATTTCAAACAACAGACTCCAAGACTGTAGATTAACTGTGGTAACCTTTGCCTTTCCTTTTGAGTGTGAAAAGCATGATTCACTCTTAAACTAACACCCTGGTTCAGCAGTTTTAGTCAGCATAGGATTTGTAAGATGTTTACTGCAATAAATTAATTTGAAAATTCTGTTTAGTGTCTTTAATTTTTAGTGCAAGACTTGTCCTGTTTTGACTATTGATAATGAAAGTCCTAGGTTATAAACTTTGTTTCCTGGCTGAATAGAAATGTGGCAGATTGAGGATGACAGAGTGAAAAAGGGAAGTGGTTGCCTACGAGATTTGAACAAAAAAAAGATTAGGTTTGAGTTCAGAACTAAGCGGGCCCTTATCTGTTCTGCTGTTTCAGAAGAGATCAGGCTGGCACGGGTTGGGAGAGCTTCTGCGGTCCTACAGGTCATTAAAGCTGAACTGCCCTATTCTTCTGCTTAAAAAGGAAAAGGTTGTGCATGTGACTGAAGTAACCGCAAAAGGTGACTGCGATTTTATACAGCACATCTACTTTCCAGTTGTCCTTAGTATCTGCAGACAGGTGTGATTAGAAACTGTACTTGAGGTTGTAGCCAAGTGACAGCTATTCTCTGCCCTCCCTTTGAATTACCAATACACACCAACTGTAGAAGTAGCTCCCCCAACAACCATTCCTTGTCTCTGACACAGGCTCATATGTGGTAAGAACAGTTTCTTGCTCTGACAAATATTGCCATCCCTCAAATGATATACACTCCCTTTTCAAAAGGTGCTTTTCTTTTCTTTATTTGTAACTCCCTTCTTCTACAGCTCCTCACTCATTGTCTTCCCTGTTTCTCCTTCACCTGTAATTGTCTCAACTATCTATGAAGTTTCCAATCCCAGGCAATCTCAGTCCAGATTTTCGTGTCCTCCACTGATAGCTTTAAATAAAGGCCAAGAAGCATCACTACTGTTGCAGTGCTGAGTCAGATGCCGCAAAGACAACTCTCCATTGTTGGAAAAGGAGCTTCTTATTTGCCATAGTCCAAGAGGTGAACTTTCTCTACTTTTGGCCCACTCACCCAGTTTCCTGACTGTGCAAGTGTAAATTCTGTGGCGGACAGTGTCTCACATATTTAATGGAACACAAGATTGTTATTTATTTATTTTACACAGATCATCCATATTTGATTTTGCCATCTCTTGACTCTTAACTAATTCCACACACTGAAAACTGCCCTTTCCAGACTTGTCATGGCACTCTCAATTTTCCATCCTCATACCAAACCTCTGAGTCACTCGAAGAGAAGATTATAAAATTGGTTCTGAAAGAACATCATCCTGTTGGAACTTCTAAAATAGCTGGTTGCTTCAATAAAGCCTCCTGTAATATGCATCAGTGGCCACAGTAAGCCAGGCACCCATATGCTTCAAATGCAGAAGAGGACATCACGGAGCAGATAGTGACTTTACACCACC
The DNA here is from genome assembly GCA_028565055.1 of Phoeniculus purpureus. Classification (NCBI taxonomy): domain Eukaryota; kingdom Metazoa; phylum Chordata; class Aves; order Bucerotiformes; family Phoeniculidae; genus Phoeniculus; species Phoeniculus purpureus. Next base: position 9,566,146 of record JAOXOE010000848.1, on the reverse strand, counting down.
AGAACCAGTGGTGACCAAGGACTGAGCAGTGGCACATCCTCTCCACACCTTGGAAATCAGGAATATGCATGGCATATAGTAATGATAAAATTTGTGGGGACAGAGAAAGAATAATGGGTAGGATATAGTTGCTTTATTTGCATGGCTAAAACTTTGCCAGAGAGGTCACTCTCTGGATTCAGTCAAGGCAACAGCTGCAAAACACAGCATGTACTAAGAATCTCCCCAGCTTCTGCACAGATGACCTAAGAGCGAAGTGCAGCTTTGGCTTAATGGTAAGATGAAGGCCAACACAAAAGCAACAGAACCTGAATCACTATCTTTACCATCACCTTATCAGCCCTTCAAAGATCAGTATTTTTGCAGCAATAAAATGACTGTCTTCTCTGTTCAGCCCAGCTATATCCACCATCTGTGTTCTGTCTTAATGTGCCCATCTTTCGTATGTGACTGGCTCTAGTCTTTTGCCCCACACATTCATATAGTTTGTGATTTATGTCCTTGATGTGAAATTTTGTCTCAAACGTGGCAGTTTACAAGTGCACACTATGGCATGGTTCTAAAAAGGATAATCAGCAGTTGCAGCTGAACATAATATCCTGCATCACCACCCACTACTCAAACCCTTTTGATACAAACAGCAGAGAGTGTTATAAATAACAATCCTTGCACAGTAAAGAACATGTCAAGTAACATGCCAAGAGCAGGTAATTTGCTTTATACAGACACTGACAGGTCAAAGCCAAGTGTAGAATTTCAGTGTGCACACTCTTACATTTATGTCAGAGCAATTCTTTTCCAGAACCCTTTTGGATGCAAGTGAAAACTCTAATGAGGCTCTCAGACCACCAACTCATAGAAATAGTCATGACATGCCAGCTGTCATTCATAAGATGCTCAACCTGTTGAAGATGGAAATTAGAGCTTCCATAGGAGCATTGGCTTTTACAGATCTTTACCAAGATTCAGTTTGAACCCAGGTTTTGACAGACCTGGGTAAGAGAAATTAATCCCCAGAACTAAACACACAGGTCAGCCTCGAGTAATCCCCTCGCAGTCTTAGGCTCACACAACACCTACACTGTAAGGCAGAGAAGAAACATTTATATTTATTTATATAAAAAGAATTTCAATAACTAAATTCTTTCAAATGTGGACATTTTCCACAATAAGAGTATCCAAAAAGAGGATTAAACTAAGGTTCCAGTATCACTTTTTTCTTTCTCTCTATAGACAAAACCCCATAAAGGCACAATAGGAAAAGTTCTACGTAGTCCTAAAACAGGGTTTTGTTTTGGATCGTTGGTAATTCTTACTTGAAAAAAAAATGCTATGGGAGGTTCTGAAATTATTTTTTCAATCACGTTGCAGGGTGCTGGGAATTTAATTGCTATTCTTCTGTTCCACAATTTCAGTGACTGAGAGTTTAGACTAATCTTCTTAGTCTCAGCCCAGTGCCCTATCCTGTTAACACTCTGCTTGGAAAGGTTTAGACAACGACTTCTTATATGGAACAATGTGGACGGGCAGAATAATGTGTGAAAAGTATCAGTGGAATCTTATTCTAAACTATGATTCGTTTTAGATCTGAGTGTCCTACATAATGTCCTGTAACACAGCCATGTGTTATAAAAATGTTCAAGTCAGAAGTAAAGAAAAACCTGGGTCTTGCAAAACACTACATTACAAAGAAAAATATTAAACACCTTTCTTTAATGATCTGTATTGACCTACATGTTCTTCGAGCTATGAATTCCTCAGGATGTGATGAGATCCTGTCAGAAAGCCAGAAGCAGTACTGCAGACCAGCACTAGAGGCAATGCATTTCCATGCTGATGTGGAGGTCTCATTCCAGCTGAGGATTTGTATCATTCATGAATCTAAACTAGAAACACCCAAGAGAAGGACCCACAAAAGCAGTGATGTGAAGGTAATGGTCAGCGTATCCCCAAAGCCTTCACTCCTTCTGAAATTATTTTCGAGTGAATATAATCTTGTCTAAATTCTACTTCTAGTTGTCATCTGTGCTTCTGAATTGTTTTGTTTTCAGAAGTGTCATATATGGGCCAAATACCCTATAAAAACAACTCAGTGCTTTAAACTGAGTGAACCTATACCAGTTATATTATCTGAGCATTTTCTCAGTGAATCCAGGTTTTCTCACTGAATTTTCTTGCTTTAAATCCCAATATGCTTCTCTCTACATGTAACTCTTGAATAGCCCAGAGTAACCAGACCAAATGAGCTTAATTAGCTGGTTAATGTTAATTCAAGTTCATGCAGCATCCTCTGTTTAACATGGGTACAATATTTGACAGCATCTGAAAAATGGCTCAGCTCATAAACTGATGGAAGAAAAGAATCTTTAAAAAGAATCAAGAGACACCTCTTGAATCCTGACTACAGCAAAGAACATCTGCACACAAATCCTTCTTCAAGGCAAGTGCTGCACGACAAGCAATTCACCAACAAAAGAATTCTAGTAGTATTTAAAATCCTTTTCTTGCTTCTGCAGTGTCAATCAGTGTTCTCATCTACAAATACTGAGCTTAAATCCCATACAGTTGTGTTCCGCTTTGCAAGCACCAATCCTGTGGCAGTGCCAATTCTGTGCTGCGTATCTTGTCACTGTTCTGCATCTCTGTTTCTACCTGCCATCTCTTTTGCCTCACTGGTACAGACAAGTGCTGGTTCAGTGTGTTTAAGACACTGCAGAATGAGCTCGGTGTATCTAGAAGTGTGGTTCACTCTCAGGCTCATTTCCTGAAACACCGATGTCCTATAGGTAACAGCTTTTTTCCAATATTTGGTATACACATGTCACTGAAGTTGGTTAAACCAAATGCCCATATTTAGACCACTTGTGACTTTTCTAATTTGTCTAGATTTATGTTATGTAACTCTATGTATCATATACAGCTTTTAATGCCACATTTTGAGCGATAGGAAGCAAATCAGCATGCTTCAGCTTTGTTTTTCGTGGTTCAGACATGTCTGAAATATAATGAGAGCAGGGATTTGTCTGCCCTGATTTAATTACTACAATCCAGATAACTCTGTCAATCAATTTTTCTCCTTGTGACTCCTAGCAGGGTGAAAAATGCTTTCATTATGAGGACTGATCATTAGTGGATGTGAAGTTGAGAAGATGATGAAGATGAGTTGTTGGCTCTGGCAGAGAATTGACCCATCAGTGTCATTAAGTGAACTCCGGCAAGCCCAGCAATTCCCATGGGGCAAATCATTGAATTCCTCAGGAGCAAAGGTCTGTGTCTGTCTACACCAAAGCACTTTGAAAAGTACACACATGCAGTTTGCAGTAATCTGATGGATAACTAAACAATTACACAGGCAATAACTGATTTGTCCTTTCCTTTTCACTATAGAAATGACTTTTAAGGAACCATATTTTAGATTTTTTTTTCTGTAACAATTTAAATAACAGTTACATCCATTGCCCTTTCAACTCCATATTAAAGAGCACAGCTCAGGGCTGCATCAACCTTCAGAGCTCCAATGCTCTCTATTAACAATGTAAGTCTCAAATCTACATCGTAAGGAAGTACCCTTCTATATGTTGAAGGACGAGTGAGTCACTCCAAGCACTATATTACGGTGGGATTTTTAATCAGTGGTTTTAATCCAGCAGTAAAAACAGAAACATGAGACGCTTTGCCATACAACAGCCTAACTTACAAACAACGGAATGCTCAATGCTTTTTTTCCTAAATTATGATTTAATTGCAAAAGGTAATTTCATACAACTGACAGATTAATCGCCAAAACCTAAGAAAGCAAATGTAAACAAAGTGCCAAAGGCCTGCCAACAGGGACGTTCTCACAGAGAAAAGCTTTTCCTAATGTCTAATTTAAACTTCCCCTGGTACAACTTGAGGCCTGTTGCTCGTTACTTATGAGAAGAAACAAACACCCACCTCTCTACAACTTTTTTGCGGGGAGTTGTAGGCAGCAACAATGTCTCCCCTCAGCCTCCTTTTCTTCAGACTAAATAGCCCCAGCTCCCTCAGACAATGTTGGTGACTGAATTAAGAGCCGCTGTGATTGTAAAGGTTATGAACACAATATGAATTCTGTAGTATTGAGTAAAGTTGAGTCAGTGGAGATTCAGGGCTGACAGTATGTTACAGGCCCTCATGTGCCTTACTCCAGCCTCTTCAGTTGCAGCTGCAGCTTTGAGACTGCTGAATTGGGCAGTTCTTCCAGCACCTAGTTCATCTCCCCTTACTGCATTAAACAGACCCCTTGCACAACAGCATCTGTCTGACCTGAGAATTATCACTACTAAGTACCCTTGGACTATTATTTCTTTGGAGGACTACAAGCCTACCAGAATGGGCTGCCCAGGGTGGTAGTTGAATCCCCATCCCTGCATGAGTTTAAAAGGCGCTTAGATGTAGTGTTGGGGGATCTGGTTTAGGGGTGAACTTGTAGAGTAGAATTGATGGTTGGACTCGATGATCCCAAGGGTCTTTTCCAACCTGAATGGTTTTATGATTCAAAGTATTCATAGAATCATTAAGGTTGGAAGAGACCTCCAAGATCATCGAGTCCAACTGTTAGCCCAACCCCACCATGCCATGAGTTGGTTTGACCGTGAGGATTTTGATTTCTAGCAGGCTCCAAAGTGCGGTTTGAAGGGAACTTAAGAATGGAAGTGTGGAAGTAGGGCAAGGTGAAACATGCAGTCAACCCTTGGCAGGAGTGGTTATGGAAGGAAATGAAGCTTCGTGTGTTTTTGTTATTGAATCAGCTCTTAAAAGAGAGCAAGAAGGGAAGGTGTTACTTTGATGGGAAGGGTGCTGGGTGAGCTAATTGATTCAGCAGTGAGACAGTTTGGAGCAGCTTTTTAGTGCTATGAGTCACAAGAGCTCAGCATTAACTTTGCTAAACAGTTGGAACTTTTCCTACAGCTTACAAAATCTCTGAAGTATTTTTCCATCTTGATGCCTCAGATGTGCTTAACCACTGAGAAGGCTCTCCGGAGCACTACTGTCACACTGACATTGGCCAAGCTCTTTCTTTCCTAGCCTGCAGTTCCTTTTCAGAACTGCCCTTGTACTCTCTTCAGCTTTAGCTCCTGGATGGGCACTATTTAGAAGACATTCCCTTTTCATAGGATCATTAAGGTTGGAAGTGATCTCCAAGATCATCCAGTCCAATCACCATGTCCACTAAACCACATTCCTTAGGGCCACATCTATGTGGTTTTTTTAACACTTCCAGGTATGGTGACTCCACCACCTCCCTGGACAGCCTGTTCCAATCCCCGAGTGCAGTGATATCACTACAGTGGCTCACAGCTAGAATCACAGTGGCTGCCCATGGTCAGGACTTACACAAAGTGGTATCTACAAAACAATCACCAACTCAATCCCTGATAGTATTCACTGAATAGAACTCACTATGCAGCTTCTAGGGCTTGAATATCAAATCACCATTTAAGAAAACAAGCTGTTTCCCAAATATGATCAAAGAAAAAGAAAGATGAAGGAAAGGAGATAAAAAGCAGGGACGTGGCAGTCAAATCTTCGTTTTGTCATTTCAGGTAAATCTTTAGTGTGACTGCAGTTGAGTTTTCCACTGCAGCGCCAAATAAACAGTGTACTCTTGTAGGTTTGCACCTCTAGTGGAGACTTCTCTTTTTCCTTCTGATCACTTCTTCCATATAATAGGTCAGAGTGGAAAATTACTTAAAAAAGTAAAAATTCATTTCTTTTCTAGACCCCCCCCCCCCGCCACCCTTAAATGATGAAGGTTCTCAACCAATTTTCTTCAAACTTTCCAAAGCAAGTGGCACTTTGGCAGAAGGTAGGCATCAAAAGCTTTGTCCAAAAGTACTTTTTTTTTTCCAGAAAGGAAAAAAAGGGTGAAAACATTCCTTCCCTGACTGAGCCTGATATTTATCTTCGTAACCAACGTCACTTCCAGCTCTCTACTCTGCACCATGCTGTAAATAAAATATTAGAGAAAAAAATAACCTGACATCACAATGAAAAAGGCTTTCCAAAAGGAGCTGATGCTGAAAGCTCAACATGGAGTTATCACACAGAACCACAGAACATTAGGAATTGGAAGGGACATTGAAAGATCATCTAGTCCAATCCCTCTGCTACAGCAGGATCACCTAGAACAAGTCTAGGCATATGCAAAAGAAGGCCAGAGTCCTGCCAACAGTTGTCATAACTATGCTCCATAAGCAGTTCCAGTGGAAATGCCTGAGACCATTCAGTGAGGCAAGGTGCCTATTAAGGTCAGCATTTAGGACCAGCACCCTGAAGGACTTCAACAACACCTAATTTCAGAGAATGTTAGGAACACCAGGAAAGGAGGAGTATGGAGTAACAATATGGCAGAGGTGTTATATGTTTTCAAATATGTGAAAGAAAGAAGAAATGGCCAAACTGAGTGTTCCTTTGCTTCAGTTGAGACAGCAAGCGCCTTCCCAATTTTTGCCTGCCTAAATCACACGTATACCCAACTCTGTGGCTGCAATCTGAGATGGCGTGTTTGAAAGCTGTGCCCTAAATCAGTCATGGACTGGGAAAATCAGAACTGAGAGACTCTTAAAGCAAACCACTAATCTTTGGCAAATATGAAAGCTACATAATTCAATATATTTATATCAAACAAGTCAACTAAGATGCAGCCAGAGTGCATGCTGATACTTCAAGAAGCACTTGTGGTGATGGGTCAGACTTACCCATGGTGTCATTCCAGCAATTCTAGTGAAGTTACTGTGGTGATGAACGCAGCCCATTTCCAAAGGCACAAAGTCAGTCAGTCTGCAGTGGGATTCTGATAAATGCTGCCATCTGCAAAAAGTTATATCCAGTGTAGGGCAGAAACAGATGAAAAGCTTTTCAATCCAGTGTACCAACCTAAAATAAACATCCTTAAGTGTATCTGTTCCTTCAATGGGTATTGAAGGACAGGCAAAAATAAATGAATGAGGGAGGCTTGGCTTATAAATTCTTTTTTTCACAGTGACTGAAGTAAAAACTCCTTTGCTCACATAAATCTTCCGCATGCAGGGATCAAAAGCTTCTTGTTTTCATGACAAAATGACTATATAAGACACAATGTTTCCTGAAGGTGAAAAACACATGTACCTGTTCTACTTCATACTGATGAGAACCCTCATTTCCCACCTACTTATCCTCACCTTAACACGTTCCAAAGACCCAAGATTTTGCAACCTTCTTTAAAGCAGCTGCAAATTGTCTTTCCTGAGCCTATTACTGCTGAGATTTCAATAGATGGCTAAGGTTGGCTATTAAGCATTACAAAGGGCCTCTTTATTTCCATCAGGATGCCCCAAGTATGTTGCCTCTAAGAACCAGGAACCCAGATTTTAATGGTAGAGTTCTGTATATAAGAAGGAACTTCTTCCCTGTGAGGGTGACAGAGCACTGGAACCGGCTGCCCAGGGGAGTTGTGGAGTTCCCTCTGGAGATATTTAAAACCCACCTGGACATGTTCCTATGTGATTTGGTCTAGGTGGTCCTGCACTGGCAGGGGTATTGGACCAGATGACCTTTCGAGATCCATTCCAACTCCTAATGCTCTGTGTTTCTGTTGGTTACTGCAGATATTAGATCCTAAGCATGGGAAACGGCATAAGATACAAGCCTCGGTCCAATGCACTCTTTCAGCAAGAGTAGAGAGAAAATATATTGCCAAATGGTTAATGGTTCTGCTTTTGTCCTTTATGTCAAATGCTAAGGGAAGACTTTGCATGTTTGTGTACATAGATGCGAGTTAGCTCTGAGCCCAGGAGAGCAAGCAAGCAAACATAATACTATCCCTGGTTTCCAAAACAAACTTTAAGTTTGGTTGCCCTTCATTATAAGACACTGTTTTGCCTATAAAGTCAGGATCATTTTGTTTGAGAGAGCTGCATGTCTCAGAATGTGAAATAAATGGCTGCAGTCACAATGCTGAAAGGATTGACTTGGAAAATTGCAAATTGAATGAGGAGAATTACTCTGGCTAGACACACACGTCATTAAGAATTATTGGCATTGGGGTTTCAACAACACTGGATGTCTGAATGAGAGAATTTCAAGCTTAGAGGAGACAGATTTAAAAGGCTTTAAGATAAACTAAATGGGCTGCAGATTGCTTTATCTGGCAAATCGGTGTGCCATGGAAACCTGCAGTACACAATGAAACATATGTAATTGAAACCTAATTTTATGGAGGCATTCAGGAAGGTAACTTGGACATGCTTTCAAAGAGCTGAAACTGAACTGAAGAGCAGATGTAGTTTTACCTAGCCAGTTGTATCCCCAGGATCTAGGAGATAACTGACTGATGCTCAGCATTTGAGTCAGCAAGACTTAAATGCTCCCTAAAGAAAACAGGATGCCTTTGTCCTCAGCCCTCTCCAGTAACTTTCTCCCTGTGCCATTTGCAAAGTTAAATCTCAGGGACAAATCTTCAGCCACTGTGAAACTGGTGTGTCTCCAGCACAGTGAACTGATCTGCACTGATATTAACCAGCTGAGGGACTGGTTCCCAAACTTCCGAAATAACCCAGAGGCTCTTGTTGTTACAGCTGTATTTTGTAGCTATCTTTGTGTTGGTTGGTGTACAGGCAGGGCAGTGGGACAATACAGAAAAATTGAGGTGTAACAGAGCTGCACTGAGATAAACTGGAAACTGCTTTAGAATTAATGACCCAGAGGCATCCAGGTGAGACCCTTAAGTCAATGGACTCGTACTTGAAACACTGAAAAGAAAGCAATAACAGCCTCAATGGGTATCTCTAGAGGTTCATACGTTGTCTCTCCTTGTGATTAGTGACTTTTCCTTCTCTGCAAATTCTGGCATAAATAGGAGTGACTTCACAGAAACCAATGGCAACATCTGCAATTACATGAAATCTGAATCCAAAAGGCTGGGACAGAAAAGCAGAAGGAAGCGTGAGAGCTAAAGGAAACAAGCAAGTTTGTGTAAGCAGCATTCTTGGACGCTTCTCCTTCAGGGTCACCACAGACTCACATCTCAACATGCAGAACATCAGACTCTCTTTTTGAAGTCAGGATGGCACAAATAACAAGCAGCAACTTTTTGAACCCTCTCAGATCCTCTTCCTTAATACTTAAAACCATCATCTTTGTTCTTTCCAGCTCTTCTCCCCAACATCTAATATACAATATAGACTTCATTCTCTGTAGGGCTAAACTTCTGACAGTGTGTCATACATCACAGATACTCTTTGGTGCTAGCAGTACTAATGGAAAAAACATCCCTGTTGGAGGAAATTACTGTGGGCCAAATTTTGCTTTCTATTACACCACCATTGCTCAATCTTTTCCATCCTGAAGCTGTTCCTTTCATCCTGGCATTTAATATGCCTCTTATTCTTGAAAAATGTTAACAGAAGGTGAGAAAGGCCCCGTGGACATGCGTTCATGAAAATCCATGGCAGCCAAGCATCTGGTCAGAGCGAGGACTGCTGTGTATCTGCAATGCAAATGCAGAATAACACATTTATTCTGCTGTAACTAAAAACCGGAAGCTGGCTCTGCAGATTCCTCCCACTCCTCCTGGTGCTTCTTTCCATCCGTAACATTTTTTTCCAGTAAGCACCTGCCTGACTCCTATTTAATACAGCCACAGCTGCAGTTTCCATAGCTGCCTTCTGACAGCACAGTCCAAAATGAATCATTCTTTCTGTGAGAAAATTTCTCCAAAATGCTTTTTTGTTTCTCGTCTCTTCCTTAACCATCTCTGGATTCTTATTATTTCTAGAAGGTATATTATTAAATTCCCATTAGAAGATCACCTGTTCCCCATCCCTTTCCAACCACCCACTCAGAGTCAAACACTGCCACAGCACTGCGCTGTCTGGTCCTTTTTTTAATAGGCTCTTAAAACTCCTCGTACAGCCATCTATCATGAGACACTGACAACTCTGTTAAAGCCCCTATATGGATAAAATAAATTCTGTTAAAAATGCTTAGGACAAACTGTACTTTGTCAAGCACCTTCATCTATTTGTGCAGAATATTAATCTTCCAAGTACTTAAAACATTCTGCCAAGAAAGCTCCATCTTTTCAATGTGGGAAAGCAGTGCACAGCAAGGTTTCTTCTCTTTGAATTTATTTTTGCTAGTCACTAGCTCATCATCAGCACTGGTTAGCTCTTCCCCTGCCTATGTTTTTGAGATATCCAACAATAAGACACTCCGGTGCAGGAGTACCCTACACAGTACTCTTTTCACTTCAGTCTTGCAGCACACTCTTCTATTCTCAGGTGCTCACACTCTCATCTGCTCAGTTCTGGTCTGAAGCAGAAGCTGTTGTGGATTCATAGGGGCACACAGAAAGTAGTCTGTAAGAGAATTCAGAGTTAATCCCAAGATGAGAAATACTGTCCACTAGCAAATATTCGCTGAATCTCTTTACCAACTAGCTACCTGGTTTTGATTTGCAACTAGATCAGAAGTCACCATCCAGACCTACTCACACTGCAGGAATTCCCTGAATCAGCCATAGTTTGAACTGCATCCCTCTTTAAAATATATCCTGTCCCAAATGCAAGTTTAGGTGACTGAGAATCCAAACATCGAGCACCCTCCTGGCTCAGTGCTCATTTTCTATACATCACGGCTAGGCATTCACATTCCCTCAAGTTCTTTTCTAGACGTCACTTCCACCCAAACCACAACAACTTATTTCAATTGCAGTTAAATTTTATTTAACAACTACTGCCAAAATTCTGGATAAATCAACTCAAGCTCTCAGGTACAAGCAGAAAAGCTCTCAGGACATGGTTTAACTTGGTTCTCTCTTCTTCACATTAGTGCAAACAGTCTGTGTTACTACATTGCAAGAGGCTATGCACAACCCCAGAGGGAGAGATTTGGAGAAGAAACAGGGCAAAGTCAAAGCAGCTTCCAAGGCAGTGTTTAGCACAGAGCTGTCTCTCACAGTCACTCACACGTGCCAATTGCTTCCTTAGGAACAACTAACATTTCAGTGATGTGAAGTGTGCACTAGAGAAGCACGTTTGCTCAGGACTGAAATCAGTATCAAGGGTAGTGTCCTTTTACATGTATCAGTGACTACTGCTGGAAGCTGGGGGAAGAGAGGAGCATATACAAGCAAAGTAATTGTCCAGTAACTGAAAATCCAGTCAGTAGCTACAGTAAACTCACCAGCAATTACTTGCATTCCAAAGATTTAATCTCTGTCAACAGAGATGCAAGAACAGGACTGGGATAAATGTTGCTGTATCTACTGCATGTTTTATCATTCCTAGTAAGATACATTGAGTTACAGCAATTACTTTTGGCAATGGTGTAATTAAACTAAAAAGAAAGCATTTTCTATGTACTGGAGATGAAGTTGATGTAAAAGCATTTACACAATAAACTGAGGAGAAACACAGTGTGCAAATCACAGAATCACTCTGCTTAGAAAAGACCCCTGGGATCATCGAGTCTAACCATCTACCCTACCTTACAAGTTCACCCCTAAACCATATCCCTCAACACCTCATCCAAATGATCTCTAAACACATCCAGGGACGGCGACTCAATCACCTCCCTGGGAAGCCCATTCCAGTGCCTGACCAACCTTGCTGTGAAAAAATTCTTCCTAGTATCAAGTCTAAACCTACCCTGTTGTAACTTGGACCCCTTCCCTCTTGTTCTATCACTAATTGCTTGTGAGAAGACACCAGCACCAAAATCTCCACAACATCCTTTCAGGTAGCTGTAGAGGAGCGATGAAGACTCCCCTCAGCCTCCCCTTCTCCAAACTAAAGAGCCCCAGCTCTCTCCGTCTTTCCTCATCAGATTGCTTCTCCAGGCCCTTCACCAGCTTCGTTGCCCTCCTCTGTACCTGCTTCAGCACCTCCACATCTCTCTTGTATTGAGGTGCCCAAAACTGGACCCAGTACTCAAGATGTGGCCTCGCCAGTGCTGCGTACAGGGGACGATCACCTCCCTACTCCTGCTGGACACACAGTTTCTAATACAAGCCAGGATGCCACTGGCCTTCTTGGCCACCTGGACACCCTGCTGGCTCATACTCATCTTCCTGTCTATTAGAACCCCCAGGTCCCTCTCTGCCAGATGACTCTCCAACCACACCTCTCCAGAGAGCAGCAGTGAAGAAAAGTTGGCTTCTTCAAGGAGCTGCGTGATGACCGCTGAAATCAGTTTCCGATGCACACCACAGAAAACCTCACAAAATTACTCCTAACACCAAGCAGGAGGCAGAGAACTGACCGGACAGAAGGAGTCGTGATGTCTGCAGCTGGAAAGACAAGAAGTTGCTCTAGAGCTTTCTACCTCCTTAGCAAGAACCTTTACCTTCAGCGATGCAGAAAAACCCATCCGACAAAGAAAATTGTGTTCACATGTAGCTGAGGTGGGGCTGGAGAGGCTGGATTAGAGTTGGGATCTGAAGAAAACATTAAAGAATCCTATTCCTTGCTTTGCATAGGGCAGTGCACATGAAAAACACAAACCACCTAAAGCACAGAAATAAGCATAATTCATTTGCTTTGCCCTAATCTGGTCATCTGCAAAGAGACCTGGATGGTACCAGACACACGGCAAACCCAAAATGTAAGAAGTCGAGTGCAGACGATGGTTTGAACAACTAAATGAAGAAATTCAGGCAGAATGAGATGAAGATGAAAGAGAATTTCCAAATGATGCCCTTTGGAGTTGCTCTGCAGGGTTCTGCAGCATCGTTGAGCTGGTTGGGTCTGACGGCGGGTCATGAGATTTTACCACTTGAGTAGTTTTCCTTCATAAATGAGACATTAGAATGGCAGAACATGAGGGGTTGGAAGGGACCTCGAAAGATCATCCAGCCCAATCCCCCTCACACAGCAGGATCCCCTGGATCCAACTGCACAGGAACATATCCAGGTAGGTTTAAACACCTCCAGAGAAGGAGACTCCACAACCCCCCTGGGCAGCCCCTTCCAGTGCTCCATCACCCTCACTGGGAAGAAGT
>JAOXOE010000848.1:9520477-9547214 GCA_028565055.1 Phoeniculus purpureus | reverse complement strand
TCCAGGGATGGTGCCTCCACCCCCTCCCTGGGCAGCCTGTTCCAAGGCCTCCCCACTCTTTCTGGGAAGAAGTTTTTTCTAAGATCCAATCTGACCCTCCCCGGTACAACCTGACCCCATTTTCTCTGGTCCTGTCACTAGTCCCTAGGGAGAAGTGGCCAACCCCCACCTCACTCCAACCTCCCTTCAGGCAGTTGCAGAGAGCAGTGAGGGTCCCCCCTCAGCCTTCTCTTCTCCAGACTGAACAGCCCCAGCTCCCTCAGCCTCTCCCCATCAGACCTGTTCTCCAGGCCCCTAACCAGCCCAGTTGCCCTTGTCTGTCTCCTCTCCAGCCCCTTCATGTCCTTCCTGTACTGCTGTGTGACCAAAACTGCCCCAAATACTGGAGGTGCAGCCTCACTAAGGCTGGATATAGGGGCAGGATCACCTCCTTGGTCCTGCTGGCCACACTATTGCTGATGCAGGCTAGGATGCTATTTGCCTTCTTGGCCAGTGGGGCACCCTGCTGGCTCCTGTTCAACCACTGTCAATCAGCACCCCCAGGTCCCTCTCTGCTGGGCAGCTCTCCAGCCACTCCTCCTCAAGCCTCAAGCCTGCAGCCCTGCTGGGGGTTGTTGTGACCCAAGGGCAGGACCCGCCATTTGGCTTTGTCAAAACTCATGCAGTTGGCCTCGACCCATTGATCCAGCCTGTCCAGATCTCTCTGCAGCACGTCTCTACCCTCCAGCAGACTGACACTCCCACCCAGCTTGTGTCAGCATGGGTTGTGCAGCACTGCCTGGGGTGAATGGGAACGCAGTACTGGCTGCTGTGAGTCAGGCACATCTGCAGTGGTGACTGTACACAGGACGACAGACGTTCAGGCCTCTTTGGAGTGAAACAAACACACCATCAGAACAGCACCATCCCACTGGCGCATCCTTCCAGCTCGCTTCATCGTTCATTAAGAGATGGCCTTTAGGGGAGGCTTTAGGGGAGATGAGCTCTTTGCTGTAAAAGTAAGACCTGCCAGCTGTTGAGCAGCAAGTGAAAAATCAGTGTCATCTTCGTCACTCAGACAGGAGAAAATGTCCTCCTTCCACACTCTCCCAGTTGTTGAGGACAATGTGTGTGTCTGTTACAGAGAGGACAATGACCCCGATAGTAAATATTCCCTCAAGAAAACTCTTAAGAGCTGTATTTTCTCTTATTTTCCTTTTCTGGTTTATCATCTGGTATTTAACTGGATAAAGTCTCAATTGCGTGTGTGTTTTAGCCTTCAGCAGCTGCAGCTCGTGCTGTAGGGTGTGTGCTGTTGTTCTGTCAGATGGTGACTACTGTGCTTGCCTCTGAGCAGGAGCGTAGAGCTTTGCATCTGGGCAAGAACATCCCCAGGTACCAGCACAGTTTGGGGACTGACCTGTTGGAGAGCAGCATGGGAGAAAGGGTCCTGGGGGTCCTGGTGGACAGCAAGATGACCGTGAGCCAGCAATGGGCCTTTGTGGCCAAGAAGGCCAATGGCATCCTTGGGTGGATCAGAATGGGGGTGGTTAGTAGATTGAGAGAGGTTCCCCTCCCCATCTACTTTGCCCTGATGAGACCACACCTGGAGTATTTTGTCTAGTTCTGAGCCCCTCAATTCAAGAAGGACAGGGAACTGCTGGAGAGAGTCCAGCACAGAATCACTAAGATGACGAAAGGAGTGGAACTGATGAGTCTCTTTAGCTTGGAAAACAGGAGGCTGAGGGGTGACCCCATTAATGTTTATAAGTATGGAAAGAGTGGAGCCAGGCTCTGGTCAGTGGCACCCAATAATAGGACAAGGGACAATGGGTGTGAGCTGGAACGTAGGACATTCCACATTGATATGAGAAGAAACTTCTTCCTAGTGAGGGTGACAGAGCACTGGAATGGGCTGCCAGGGGGGTTGTGGAGTCTCCTTCTCTGGAGATGTTTAAAACCCACTTGGTCATGTTCCTCTGTGACTTGATATTGGGGATCCTGCTGTGGCAGGGGGATTGGACTGGATGATCTTTCGAGGTCCCTTCCAATCCCTAATATTCTGTGATTCTGTGATTATCCATTTGATTCTGTGAAGGTGGAATCCCTGACTCCAAATTGAACTTCTTTTCCAGGGGAGCCCCACATTCCCAGAAGTAGTCTTACTCTAATTTATAGTCTCTACTTTGAATTATAAAATAAATGTGAGGATGATGGATAGCTGCCTTTCTAGGTCAGACAATTGTACAAAAGCCAGGGAGAGGCTTGAGGTTCAGGAATGCCTGCTCAATCAAGGAAGCTCACTAATGATTTCTAAAATGTCTTAATTGCTTCAGCACAATCTACAGGCATCCCTTTCATGCTTCAGACAGGACAAATAACTCAGCCTAATATTTCAGAATTAGCAACTTGCTGAAGTAACCAGACTATAATCTTCCTAGTCATGGGTTAGAATTTTTGAGGTCTCATCAGCACACCACAGCTTCTTTCTTTAAGTGTTTTGTGTAACTGCAGGCTTATCTTCAAAGAGCAGATGTATGAACTATCATTTTTGATTAAAGCCATCCAGTCGGAATAGAAAAAAAAAATCATCTGTTCGCTGTGGTTCGAATCATCTATTTTAAATACATTTACATATTCCCTTAGCTGTCCAACTATTTTTTCCCCCACTTTCCCTTCTTTTTGCAGCTTGGAAACCTGCCACATTTATATTTTGTACTAACTACTCAGGGTCCTAATTAGCAGAAATGGGATGTCAGCAGGGTACCAGCCAGCAAGGGAGGCTTTTTGCTTCATTGGGAAGATGTGCAGCATGTGGCATGGATCAAAATCTTTGGGTCCCATGCAGAGAACAGCATGATGTGAATTGCAGAGCAAGGTAAATGGCAGAATTTGGCAATCTTGGAAATTTGTGAATCGGGGGAAGGTACCAATGCACTTATTGTAGCTATAGGGAAAATGAAGGTGGTTTTGACAGCAATAAGGCAAATGAATCCAGATTTATTATTTGAGCATGTGACATACTCAACAATAATCCACGCTTCTGGTTTCTGACCCCATAACTGTTCTGCCCAGCCCCAGTCCCATTGACAACTAGGGTTAGATAAAAATAGGGCTCTGGGTGTGAGCAGATATTGTAAAGTCTCACTTTATCTGCCTGGCCCCCATTAAGAAGTACAGAGTCCCCCAGAAGACACAGTTTGCCTACACAGTGCAGGGGGAGCTAAATATCAGGTAAAGTCCAAAATTAACAAGGAAGGAACTGGTTTGGCAGTAGTACAAGCCACTAGCAAGTGGCAAGAAGAGACGTATCTCCTATTACATTCCCTTCAAAGGCTTTGTCGTCTACTTGGTGTTGTCCCATACCTCCACCACGTGGAAACCACAGCACATTAAAAGATGGTGGGAAGATAGATATCCTTCAAGTTGGATGTCTGTGGAAGAGAGCTGGGTGTCAATGTCCTTCATTACAAGAAACAGACACAGAATGTACAACAGACAGAGACAATAGAATAGATAATGTCTATTCCTATGGCTATTTCTCTCCATTTTTCAGAAGGTGTTTCTGCCCTCCCTATCTCTGAAGACATCTGAGGAATTAGC
This sequence comes from Phoeniculus purpureus, assembly GCA_028565055.1. NCBI lineage: Eukaryota > Metazoa > Chordata > Aves > Bucerotiformes > Phoeniculidae > Phoeniculus > Phoeniculus purpureus. The sequence goes on along the minus strand of JAOXOE010000848.1, from coordinate 9,543,632 downwards.
AAGACATGGTGAATTCTACAATATCAACCCTATGGGTCCCCAGTTCAACATTTGAAGAGAGCAAGCAAGATCTTACTACCCATACTTCAGTAGGACTATGATATAGCAGGACAGTAAATCTACTGTGGACATTTGGGAGAAAAGGAATGGTGTGGAATGTTCTCTAGAAATGATGACTGAAATGGGTGCTTATCTCAAGATATGAATTCAGTGTACACCAATCTCACTTGCACAGAGTGAGATTCATTAATCCATGCGAAGAATTTTCACCCAAGAGTCTCTTCAAAATCATTTAGGTTTGAAGTAGCTTCTGGAGGTCTTTTAGCCTAGATATCTCCTCAAAGCAGAGCTAACTTCAAATATAAACAGAGAGCCTCTCCTTCATAAAGTGTGCAATAGGGGACACTTCTGGTCTTGCATCATGTCATATTGGGATATCTTTGCAGGGCTAGGAGCCTCATCTTTCTCGCTGCAATAGGGCTCTGTCCAGCCAGAGTCAGAAATCACACTGCTGAAACATGAAGGACAGCCAGAAAAGTGCGGGCATTAGGGAGATACAAAGGCACAAAAAAACCATCAGAAAGGCAAAAAGAGACTGATAGCCAAGCAATGGAGTCATGCCTAGGAAAAGGCCAGGAGCAAGCGGACATAAAATTTACAAAGAACAGAGAAATATTTCTACATTTCATGATGCCAACTGTTGTGCTCATTCCCAGCACGTTGGTTTTTGTAGCTCACATGTACCAGTGCACAGACAGCAGTGCACTGGAGATGGCAAAGCTATTGATCTGCATGTGTCCAGGCATCTCCTGTATCATTAACTCTATTATTTGTAAACATAATGAAAGAAAATCACTTAACCCTTCATGGGCACAAACTTGCCATTGCAGTGCTATGTGTGTTTCTGACTCGTCTGTCTGACCCTCTCTTAACAGAAACACAGCAATAACAGAAGATGCAACCAGCAAGGTAAGAACTGCCAAAACCACATGGGCGGCAAGGTCAGACTGATGTAAGAAATTGTCTGTCTTCTTGCCTTTGAAACACTCATTCTATTCAACAGACACTCAAGACTAGTGAGCTGGATTTCAGTTCTGCAATGGACAGGAAATCTTTGAGAGCAGACAGGATTTCGAAATGCAATGAACAGCAATGGACACTGCCAAGGGCAGGTGCATTTTCTCATTTAAAAGAATACTACATGCACATATATGTATTTGTTTGTTTAACATGTGTTACCACAATTGCCTTATTTCTTCTGCTTGTTTGTTATTCTTTACATCTGCTTGGAACATAACTGTTAGAGGTTTCATTTCTAAACAGAGGGACAATGTGCTGTTCGTTCAGGTGGCATAAGCTAACAGCTCAGATCCCACTCAGCTCCTAAAGGGAGCTCAGAAGGCCACTGCTTCTTTCTGTTTGTGTTTAAGGACAGAAGGGGCACAATCAGTGAGACTGACTGCATTGTACAAGCCACAGATTTCACCAAGTGCTCTCTACAGCATGTGCTACTTAAGCTATGCTTTCAGAAAAGCATCTGGTCTTGCAGTAGCAACTCTGAGGGAGAGGTTATATCAGTGCATAATTGCCTTCATGGTAGATGAGTAGACGCTGATTTTCACAGTTGGGCAGTAAAGTGCTGTTTTTTTCAACAGTTTAAGTGAAAGATATTTGTCAAAATATCCAGACTTGGTGGAAACTGAGTGGCTTTTACCACTGGTCAGACTGATGGTCTTGGTGCAGTTTGTTCATACACTGTCAGAACGAAATATGATGCTTGGAATTATAAGTACAGTCCTTTAAAGTTTCAAATGTGGTGCTGTCAATGGCTTTCCAGTTGAATGTTGCTCACCAGTGAAACCTGAGTTGTGATAATGGTTTGTAACAATAATTCTTAGTGTGACTCAGTCTAGGTGATCCTGCTTTGGCAGGGGGATTGGACTAGATGATGTTTCGAGGTCCCTTACAATCCCTAATGTTCTGTGATATCCAGTATTAACATCTTAACTAAACACTGAAAGGTGCTAAAAGATGTCATACAGCAGGGCTGAAGTTTTAATCTGTGCTGATTCTGTTTTTACTGCAGATACAAGAGGAAAAGAAAGACAGGATTCTGCTGACAATGAACAATAAAAATAGATAATTATCTTTTTTCTTTGATTCTTGAACAGTATTGGTTCTGCTTTAAATTCTCTCACTTTTCTGTTTTTATTGTTTAACTTCAGAGTTTATGAAGTGACAGAGATTTGTTTTGCCTTCTGCCATTAGACAAACACTGGCGCTGTTTTGAAACATAGAGTGGCACAGGAAAGAAATGACAGAATTCACTCTTCCTTTGTGTCTAGGGACAAAATCAGTGAGAGGAAAGAAGCAAAACAAAACAAAACATTAAAATACCAGAACCTTGAGAATGTGAAGGGAAAATCTCAAAACCCAAAGAATTAAAGAAGAATCACAGAACATTAGTTGGAAGGAACCTCGAAAGATCATCTAGTCCAGTTCCTCCACCACAGCAGGATCACCTAGATCAAGTCACACAGGAACATGTCCAGGCAGGTTTTAAATGTCTCCAGAAAAGGAGAATCCACAACCTCCCTGGGCAGCCCATTCCAGTGCTCTGTCACCCTCACCATGAAGAAGTTTCTTCTCAAATTGATGTGGAACCTCCTCTGTTCCAGCTCACACTTGTTGCCCCTTGTCCTATCACTAGATGACACTGAGAAGAGCCTGGTTCCATCCTCCTGACACCCACCCTTCACATATTTATAAATATTAATGAGGTCACTCCTCAGTCTCCTTTTTTCTAAGACTTCACAGTTTTGAACATACAGCCCTTTTACTAGTTTTATTTGACAAGCTGCCATAGATGCTACCTGTCTTTGCAAGCTGGGCTGCCCTTTGCTTCAGGATGACCCAACCACAGGAGAGATATGTATTTACACTCTGTGCAAGGCAAACAGTGATGTAGAGTGCAGGAGAGTGGAGAATCAGTCATGTGAGTCAGAACTATGAAAGGAACAAATTACTAAACCCTTGAAAGCCATAAGGTTTTAATTAAAAATTCCAAATTGCATTAAAGCCAAGATTGCTCTACCTGAAACACAGATATTACTCAGTAGAAAGGATTTATTTGACTCAGTTGTACTGACTTTGCATCATTCACTTCCCTCTGGTGTTGTGCTACAAGATACTGTTATCCCCACACATCAGTTGCATGCAGTGACAGTGGTGATGCAACATTGCTTTATATCAGCTGTACAGACACCGGGTACCAACAACCCTGTTTGGCTGCAAAAACAATACAGGTACCTAATGAGAACAGATTCTGTAGCCTCTTTATTACTTTATTCATAGTGACTCTGGAACACAGTAAAAACAAATGGGTTATAAAAACTTCTCTAATTAGAGGTATAAATACTCTGATCAATTCAGAGCTCTAAGGTAGTTGGTTTTCTCTGCCTAGTGGAATGCACCTCCCAGTACTGAACCACCTCACCCAGCCTCTTTGTTTTCTGATCATTTTGTAGGAGGTTTGATACTGTTATACTGTCATTACTTTGCATTACAGCAAACCCCAAATCTCTTGTGACTTTCTTCATGGAAAAGTTAGTCTGAGGCAGGAAAAACATGTACTTGGCAGTGTGGGATAATCCTATGAATGACTAAAGAGACAGACAGAATGAAGGCAGACAAAGCCAAATGAAGAAGGTCCTAATATTAAAGCTAACCGCTACAAAAGCCTTGTGGCCAGTGATAATAATGCCAACACTCCACAGGTTCTGAGAGGGCAACCACGGGCTAGATGGAGTGAAACTTCTCAGAGGAAATGAAACAGAGGGCTCAGTGCAAAAGGTGTGCCTTTGGCCAGGAGGTAGGCAAGAAGAATTTGCTACTGAACAGCAACTCCAGCAAAAACTGGCTCTCTTGAAGTAATTCCCAGTGATGGCCATTGCTTCCAGAAAAAACCCAAAACATTGGGCTCTGCTCTGTAGGGCACTATGAACCAAGAGCACAGCCACTTTCTTCTGCAAGAGACTGCCTAGTGCTGTTCTTGGAGTTACCTAAGTTAATGCCTATCTGTAAGCAAACTGCACAGCTTAAGACAGACAGAAAGAAGATAATTCCCCTCTTTTTTTTCCCTGTTTATTGTAGAAGAAGTAAAGCTCATCAGCCACAATCCCTCAAGGTGCTTTATATCCTCAGCTCTGTCACCAACCAAAAGTCAAATGAACATCACACAAGAAGTTTTGATTTCTGCAGTGCTGAGCTCATCCAAGGGCCTTTATGTCCTGCCACAGGGTATCAGCATCAATGTACTTTTGTCTTGCAGACCCCACAGCATCACAAGCATTGTTATTTGCCATGGAACAGCAAGAGCTACAGCTCCTGGTAGCCAAAGGAAAGGCTGACTCTGGGAGTTACTGTTCTCCTAAATCGTTGCGCAAAACTGCTATACCAATAGGTTACACCCAGAATTATCTGTATATTTTGTGTACCTTAAGGATCTGTCTAATTAACCCAGCACAATGTTAGCACATTAACTACACTTCAGCAGACTAAGAGTATTTATTACTGACAGAACTCCTACCAGAAACCCTGGAATTTTTACAATACATTTTTGTCCATACTTTTTGGAGCAATAATAATGTAATACCACACTCCCTCCTCAGATAGCTGCAGGGTCACTTTTAATGAATAGGAACAAACAAACTATCCAGCTAAGCCCAGAAACATGACCCCTATCAAAAGCAAAATCAAACAATACCCTGAAACAATCTACATATACAAAGAACAAACTTTTCTTGTTCTTCCAAAGACTAACTCAGCAGGTATTTGGCATTCAAAAAATTCTACAAAAGAAATTATTTTGTGTTTGAAGAGGTTTTCTTTCATATTATTGGTGCAATTAATGTGAAAAAAAAATCGAAGTTTTAGAAAGCAATTCTGAAATATTAATTTAGGCAGCATTCTGTACAGCCAGTACTCCTGTGCTCTCATTCAGTGATGGTTTGAAAACCTGTTATGGTTTTAATGTAGAACTTTATTTCAGATATTTTGGCCACCTACTACCAGCTACTATTCATTTATTACTCTGTGGCAACAGTGGTAGTTTCCATTTCTCCATATAAGAGTGTCTAGTGACCCCAGCACTGTAGTAGGCATGGAAGAAAATTACTTTGAGCTCACATCAGAAAGGACAGAGCCATACAGAAATGGTGGGCCCAAGCAGGGACACTGACATGCATGTTTAACCACACTGAATAGGTCTGCAGTCCTTCTAACAAGCCCATACAGGGGAATGACTTGGAAAATGCCTCCACCTCCTCTGGGGTCAAGCAGGACCTTTCCACTGGTTCACCTGTCCCCCATTCAAGGGAGCAAAGAAAACAGAGTGTCTAGCAACAAGGTGATCAAGTTCTGCTCTCCTTCTCTCCCCACTGCACTGGATGCTCCACCCCCTGCCTCGAGACTGTCAGGGTCCAAGTGGCACAGACCAGACCCACTTCAGCCATCCAACTGCCCAAGTTAACCCAAGGCAACTGGGGACAAGCATCCCTCCAAACTTTGCATCCATGAAACACTTCTAGCAGGAGCTTGTGACAACAAGCAATCAAACAGATAACTGTGCTGTTCTGATCTATACCCACCTAGCTACTGAGAAACAGGGGTGGCTCAGAACTACTTCACATCAGCTTTGAACCCATCTTTGCTTTCTCTACATTTCATCAACCTTGGCTGTGCCTTACACTGCTCTGTGACTCTAAGCATATTGTCCAAAACTTATCTTTGTCTGAATATTGAGGCAGGGAGAAGGAACAGAGCAGCACAGAATTCTCTGGCTTGAGGCTGATTGCTGAAACACAGAGGCCTACTAATTTCTCCTGGCTCATTTTTTTCCCATCCCAGTCTCTTGATCATTTCTCTGCCTTGGCTGCTCTTAGAATACAATTGATTAGGCCATAGGAAAGTTTTGGCAAAGAAATGCACATGAGGTGGGATCTCACTTTGAAATCTGCAGTGATGTATTTACTGATCACGGCTGCATAGACTGATGCTGCTTTACACACAGACGCAAAGGCTGTTCTAGATGTTGAAAATACTGAGTATCTGCTTCTGTTCAGGAAGTATAGAGCTTCCCTTTGGTCTCAGTTACCAGAGCAAACTACTAAACATGTCTTTTTCTTATTAGCATGAGGAGCCTTTTTGTTCACTCCAGTGGCCAATTGTCCAGCATGATTAGACCTGCCAAAAACAATAACCCAGGAAATTTCATTTTCCACAACATTTTAGCACTGACGGACTTGGTGGAATCCCAGCAGTGAGCTGTGAGCAATGATACATGAAGTGAAAAATGTCTGTGGGCCCTCCCAAGCCTCTCTGTGCACTGGTTTAGTGCTCACAATCCATAGGGAGGTCACAGCTTGTCCTGTCTGTGTGTGTGCCAGGTGGTTTTGGTACCACTGTGGCCAGACAGACGGCCAACCACCAGCTCAGAAGACACTGTCCCTATTGCCAGTATTACTTTCAGATCAGAACTGCCCATGAGATAAAACAAAAAGACTGGCTTGGGGCCCGGGGTTCAGGATAACTTGCATTAAATTTCTGTTTGCTTAGTTCATGTTATAAGGAAATAGCTACGTACCTAGTCACAGCATATTATGCAGAGCAACCCTGAAAACAGCCTCAAATGCCATATTCCAAGGGAAGCAGAAGGACTGTAACAAAGTTTGGTTGGCAGTTGGGAAGTTTGGGAGTCCTGTAGCAGTGTGCATGGAACAGGAAATAGTAAGTTTAGTGGGTATGACCTGAGTGGTCCTTCTTAAAGCTGTTCACATGGAAAATAAAAACTACAGTGAGGTGGGCAGGCAGAGTTCAGAATAAGCCACAGAAGACTGTCATAAATGGCTTTTACAGATTTTCATTGCTCAGATGCCGTTTCTGCATTCAGAGGTCAGGATATAATGAGATATGCAGATGTATAGAGACTTTGCCTTCTTTTCACTGGCTGATTTGAAGAATAGGAACCACAGGCTCTGTGCCAAAAATGGGAGAAGCAATTCTTCAAGCTTTCATTTTTTAAATTATTAGCTTCAGCCATAAAATGCTGCCTACATTTACATTTACAGAAGGAACACTTGGATATAAACTTTCCAACAACGATAGAGACTCTGAAACACTTTTCTGGGTTTTTGTCTTCCCTCCCTGGCATGGGTAGAATATTTGATAAATATGCAGTGGGTTTATTTTTCGCTCTTAAAATTGCACAAGAAGGTCACCAATTAAACTAATCTTCCCATATGGAATTAAACAGGAGCAGATTAGTAGTTAAAAGTACAGATACTCACGGGGCTTTTCTCTAGATCTTTATGTTTTATTATATTAATATTTGAAGTCTACTCTGAGTATCCAGATTAGCTGAAAAGAAGTCACAGACCCTACAGTGTTTTCAAATGTGTCTGTGTTTTTTTATTTCACTTCTTTTAGGGCACGACAATCCTGTTTATTCAAAGGGCACTGTGCTGAAAGGAATATCTGAAGATAAAAAATGCTGAAGACAGTCACAGAGGTTAGAAAAATATGAGTTCCCTAACCCCTCACCTCTATTCTTTTTTGGCCTGTCTATTGGTTTTACTGACGAAAACAAAGGAAATTCTATTGTCTTGAATTTGCCTCTGCAAAAGAAATCAAATTTTTCAGTTCTCTCCCCCTCCCAACAGAACACAGCAGGTTTTGCAGCAGCAAGAAGGTTTTGGTTTGGTTAACCCTTACATGGTTCACACATGCTCAGAAATCTCAGTTTACATCTCCTAGTCACATACAAATTTCCAGTATTGATGCATTGTAAATGAGAGGCAGTTAGCACTATGTGTAAGGAGAAAAAAAATCACTTCCAATGGTATATTAAAGGAGCAAATTTATACCCTCTGAAATGTTTGATTTATTAAAAATCTTTTCCAAGATTTATTCTTCTATGGCAAACCCTGAACACTTGTGTACATGGCTGGAATAGGAAACCTGTCTCCAGAGTCACAGCTTCTGCTGCTCCAGGTGGCACCTAATGCCCGCAGGACCTTACTACACCAAGTCACATGAATTGGCCAAGGTGCTCAGTCCATAGGGATCCCTTCTTTTTCAGAGCAGTATTATCTATAGCATGGCAATTACCTGGTGGCTGCCAGCAGTTGACCTACTACTGTGTAAAGAAGTATCTCTGAAATTAGAGAAGTCAACAGTACTCAGTATGACTGTTAACATCAAACTACCTTCGTGGCAATTTGACTCTTGGAAGAAGTTTCAGGAGTGGCATAATTAAAGGAGCCAACCAACCAGGCATGGGCTTGCTGTGACGGCTTTGTGGTCTCCTTTGGGTTCATATACAGTTGTGCATGCATAGATATATACAGGCTGTCCATACATATGGGTGCATACAGGTATACATGCAACATCTTTTCTGGACTCTCCATTGCTGGAGACATTTAAAACATGCCTGGACATATTCCTGTGGAATCTGTGGATCTAATGGACCCTGCTCTGGCAGGGGGATTGAACTAGATGATCTTTCAAGGTCCCTTCCAATCCCTAATGTTCTGTGATTCTGTGGTTCTTTTTTCACAGTCTGTAAACGTTATGTAATGCTCTTAGATCAGAATTATTCTGAAACTAAACATTTCCTGTATAGAAAACTGTCTATCCCTTCAGAAAGCAGAGCATAGATTGACAGACTGAGCACACTGGTAAACTTTTTCCATTCATTACACCAATGAAAATGTTTCAAGGGAAGTAAATTCTGCAAGCACCGAACTTGGAAAGCAGAACACAGGAAGCTGACGCACAGCCAATTCAGCATGCGGAAACTAGACATTAATATTTTAAGACTGGAATCTGGGGCCCACAGCTGATAATGTAAAATGCAATACTCTTAGTAACCTGTACATTTCCAATGGAAGCCAAAACTTGTATGTGGAATTGCAGCAGAACATAAGCCATTCCATTGGCCAGAAACAAATGCCTATTAACCATAACCAGCACTAGCCTCTTGAGGTAGCTCTGGTAGGTAGGTGTATCTGTCCCACACTCTCCTCTGAGGCCTTTAGACAAGTCAGAATTTCCTTTGAGCCAACTGATGTCAAAAGCAGACCTTCAGGCAGACTCAGCCTGGTTACAGAGGGATCACTGCAGCACACTTTCTCTCTAACTGAGGACTGCTCTGGACAGGCTCACAAAGAAACTGCTAGCACAAACTGCTTTCTTCCGTTGTGCCTTTGTCAAAGGAGAATAACATTTGTTTTTTCTAGGATTCCTTAAATCTTTTTATTTCATCACAAAACAAACAGACAAGGTCCAAACCCTTTAATTTTAGCAATTTTCAGCCAAAAAATTCATAAAATATGTCAGGTTTTGACCATGCAAGTCTTAGTTTTCCATGTAAAGGAAAGCCCTTTTCTGGGTGTTGCTAAACTTATCAGTTGAGTAGCAAATAAATTCAGCCGCAACCGGATGACTAGGGAAAACGTGAGCCTACTGCTGATGCGGACAAGGGACCTGGTGACAAAGGACATGGAAGATAACAAAGTACTCACTGCCTTCTGTGCCTCTGTCTTTACTGGTCAAATTTGTCTTCAGGAATCCCGGGACTCTGAGGCTTGTGGGAAAATCCTGGGCACAGAAGACTTACCCTGGGTGGAAGAGGATCAGGATAGGGAACATTTAAGCAAAGAGGGACTGGGGGCAGCTTACTCAGAGGAAAGCTGAGGGAGCTGGCTGATGTTATAGCCACATTCTTCCCAGTTAGGTTTGAAAGGTGATGGCTTGAGGACTGGGAGAAATTAAGATCCAAACAAACAAATGAAGGACAAGAAAGTGATTAGGGGTAGTCAACATAGATTTATAAAGGGGAAATCATGCTTGACCAGCCTAATAATCTGTGATGAGATGATGGGCTTGCTGGATAAGGGAAAGCTGTGGATGTTTATCTCAACTGTAGGAAGGCTTTCAGGGCTGTCTTCCATAACATCCTCATAGAAAAACACATGAAATACAAGACATATGTATATATACAGGAATACAAGAGATATAGATATATATATTTGTAAGAAGGCCATGAAGGAAAAGGATTAATGCTGTTTAGCAGTACTAGTTGCACTCCTTTTGCTGGCAAATGGTATAAAAATCTTGTAAAACACCTGCATGGGGCAAGTAACTTGTTGACAAGGCTGAATAAAAATGACCACTTGTTATTGTTTCCTTTCTCGTTACTACCATCATAATGAAAGGAAGGGCATTAGACAGGGTAGCTAAGATGGCAAGTTTCTAAGGCACACACTGGCTGTCAATACTGATATTAACCTGCAGGTTCATAACTATCTCTTGCCTCTCTGCCTCCAAACAGTAAAAGGCTTCCTAATCCAGCTAGCACTGACAATGTACCTGACATAACAGAGGCTGCTCTATCTACCTGAGTGCAGGAGTAGCAGGTTGAAAATAACAGATGGTTTAGGAGTGAGTGGGCCTGAATCCTGGAATGAGAAGGCCCAAGACCTTGCCAGGAATGAATACTGACAGCAGCAGCTCCCTGAGAAGATTGGGCCAAGCACCTCAAAAAGCCATTGCATTGCCTTCCAAACCCTGGGATCAGCTTGCCTGGGGTCTGTGAAGAGATTGTAGCTCCTGTTTGAGCTGTGGCTGCTGAAAGCATTGTACATAGCATGTTGTTGCCTTTTATTTCTGTGAAGGGAATCATTCTTCACAGACATCTAGTGATTTTTGAGAAAATAGCAAGAGCAGTAGTCTACACCTTAGCAGCGCAGGCAGGTTTACAGACCACCATAGTACAAAACATCCCACAGTGCTCCAGTGTCAAGGACCTGCCCACACAGACTTTCTCTGGATCAGCCTCTGAGGTCACAAGAAGTGAATTGCACAGTAGTGTGCAAATACAGATTGGGGTGGGCTAAGCACAGATCTGCAAAGCCAAACAGATGCTAACACTTACAATAACAACCCAGAGCATCCAGGCCTGCAGCTCCAGGGGATGTCCTCCTATGCTGCCGTTTGAAAGTCAGGCTTGTAACAGAAAACAGTGTTTTAGCATTAACAGTTATTAAAAATTTAAAAAGCCTGCCTACCTAATCACCAAAAATGCCAATTTGCAGGACCCATTAAAGCTCCTTTTTAATGGAAACCTCTCCCATTTTTACCTTGAGACTTACAAGAAGTTTTCTGCAATTCTGTAACCCTGCCAAACCCCTGCTTCTTGCTTTTCTTTTCTCCCTCCCGTCCCCTTTCTTCTTTTCCTCAGTCACGTATTATTTACTCGGAATACAACCTAATTACAGTTTGAGCTGCTCTGGAAAACCTGCACTCTACCACTTCAGTTAAGGGGGTAGTTTGAATTAGGACGGATGAAAGATTTTGCTGTAGAGAGAGGGAAAGAGGATTGTTGGAGTAATGAGCAGAAGCCTCTGGGGAAAGTGTGGAGGAAAGTCAGTACCTCCTTGAGTCTTGGATCTAAATGGCTGCCTGCAGATCTGCAGTGTGGCTGATTGTTTGAGCAGGTCAGGCTCTCCCTGTTTTTTTCCCCTGGCCTAATCTTACTCACACTGCAGTAAGTAGTGATTTTGCTGGAAGTTATGCTGTGTCCTTTGTTGCTAACCATAATGATGGTGTTTGCTGTACTTGTAGCCAAGATGCTAAAGAGACTCCAGAGAAAAGTTTTTTCTCCCCATAGTCTCACAGAACTAATTTTACTTCTCTCTTTTTCAAGCCTACGTGAAGCAAAAAAACAGAAAGTGTCTGAAGGAAAAACAAACCCCTGCCCTTGAAAGAAAGCTCTGAATCCCTGCAACACCTGAGCAGAAGACAGGAAATGGGAGGTTAAGAAGGACAGAGCATCTGCTCAGATTGTGATTGCTATCTCCTTCCAAACATCAATCTCTAGAAGGTCACAGCTCAACTTCTGACTATGAATATCTTGGCTTGTGTCAGATGCTTTTCCTATACCCACTGACTTCAGCTGGATTTTTGACATTGATTTCCTTGGAAGTATCATCATGCAACAAAATCTGCACTGGCTTAGTCTTAATATTTAAGGATTAGTAAAAATGATCCCTAACACCTACTACAACAAGTGAAGTAAGTAAAACGTAAGTGTAATGTGCTGGCTAACATCTTTTCCAGCAGCTGGCCTACAGCAAGCAGCTAAAGGTCTTACTCCTTCACTCAGCAGTCAAGGCTTCTGCTGTGGTGAGGAGTCCTGGCCATCCTACAGCAGCTCAGTCAGGAGTCCTCTGGGACTCGTGCAAGAGAGGGAAATACCTGAATTTGCACAAGAGCTTATTTGTCACATAGGTCAGTCAGATAGACACATGAATAACCAAAGAACTCTCTGTGCTGCATTCATCTTGCTGATTGCTCCCCTCATACAGACCTCTGCACATCTGGGACATGGATATCGTTACATTTGAAATACTTCTCAGTGCAAGAATCTCAAATGCTTTTCACCTTATGGAAATTTAAGGAAATGTGAACTGCCCGGAGGAATTTCAATTTGGAGCCCTATGGTGCACCAGAAAGCTCACTACACAGAGCTGGAATAAGAACAATTGGAGACGATACAACTGAAATCCATCTTAACAGGAAAAAGGGCAACAGAGGCCAACAGGAATAAGTGAGGATGTGAAGATTAGCACCAGAAAAATGCAGAAGTCTTTCAAACACAAACAATCTGGGAGGGAGGCAGATTGGGGAGAGTTAGTATGAGAAAAAAAAACAAACCCAAAGCTGGAACAAGTTAAAAGAATAGTTACTAGAGGATAAGAACTTCAGTAGAGCTAGTAACAGCCCTGCATTGCTCAAAACATCTATTCTCTTTAAGCAAAAGGTAGGAGATAATGGTTTTAGTGAAAAATAGAGGAGAAAATTAGGAAAGCCCATTAAATACTTCCATCTGAAACACAGAGACCTCTGTGAGCCCAAGAGGCAGTCTCCTTAGGGAGGCCCACAAACACAGACTACAGCTTCCACTAGAAAGGAGGGTGGATAGAAAACTTTAACATATTTCCCCTTGGAATTGCAGAGCAAGAGACTAGTAGCCCACCAAGTCTTTTTGAGTTCCAAGGCCAATAAGAGCAGGCAAGTCTCTTGCCTGACCATGAAAGCTGTTCCTTAAGAGATGGGAAACATCTGCATGGTAGAGACAGTAGTTTACAGGGATATCTGCCCGGACGCAATTTGAGACGTAATGAATGTTGTTTGTCAGGTTTAATGTGACAGTCTAATCTATTACGTGAGTCAGTACAGCTTTATTGGTGAGAGATGACTTGGCTGTAGAAATCTTGAGAGTTTCCATCTACACAGCTGCCATGACAAAATGAGAGAAATGCAGTAGACAGGAAATAATAAGGACTCAGTTCTGCCTTCACTTACATTTATGCAGTTGAGCTGAAGTCGGCTGGCTCGCTTTTGTCTCGCATAAAATGTGGTTCTTTTCCAGTAGTCCTTCACTAGGCTTAAAGGGAGTTACCTCTCTCATACTGATGGAAGTGAAAGGAGACTTTTGTTCACTGCTCTGTTATGAACACATAAACAAGAGAAGAATTTGGCTGGTGGCTTTGTGAAGGCATTTTTTATGATTTTATTAGAAGGAGTCACTAGTTGAAGAGACTAATTATGCTTCAGGGAATTAAGCATTTCAGTACACAAGTGCTGTCTAAGAAACTTGAATTAGCTACACCACAAAGTCTTTCTTGCCAAAATGGGTATCTCCCAGCTATCTGGGACACAGCATTTGCACTGGTGCTTTACACGCTTTCAGTGTCTGTGGGAAGATTCCCACTGACGTCATTGTGTTTTGGATCAATTCCAACAGCCATCTTGTCTTTTACCTTTCCAGCAAGGTAAAATCATGACAAGGGTTGCATCCCATAAATTCTCACAGATTCCATAAAGCGGTATCACACATTCTGAAAATGAAGAAAAAACAACCGCAGCAATAGATATTCTGATCTTTTAGGAGAACAAGACAGAAAACAGAAAGTGCTGCTTTCTTAGCGCAAACAGCAAACATTTATTAAATTAATTAGATATACAATATGATAGTCAAGAAAGGCAGATTAGAGGGCTATACTATGAAAACCTTTGATATTATCTGTCTGCTATATGGCAGTTATAAAATCAAGGAATAAGGATGGTGTGATAAAAATGAGATCGAAAAGGAATCAGGACAATGATGTAGATGCCATATAGAAGGCTCTGATTCAATTTCGTGGAGAATACTGAGCCAAATTCAGTTCCAAATCACATTGGCACTACCACTCCTTTGACCCCCCAAAGCCCTCAGCACTATTAACAACTGGAACATCTGTTCCATTGGGTGATTTTTTTTCTTTATTTTAATGTTCCAGAAAGATTATTCCATTTATGCAGAAGATGCCACGTGGAGCTAATAAGATAATTCCATGAATTGGAAATATTTCTTGTAAGAAAAACGTGTGATCATGCAGGTAAGAATTTTTCTAATGACTCAGAGAAGGAATCACAGGAAAATCATAGTTGGAAAGGATCTGACCACCGAGTCTAACCAGACCCACAACAAAACCTTAAATGCCTGAATACCTGATTGATTGACAAACACAAACAAACCCCCTCCATGCCTGCCACTATAGCAAGTTGTGAAGCACCATGTCTACATGTTTCTTAAACACCTCCAGGGATGGTGACTTAACCCTCTCCCTAGGAAGGCCGTTCCAGTGCCCAAGCGCTCTTTCTGTAAAGAATTTCTTCCTAATATCCAACGCAAAACTCCCCTGCCTCAACTTCAGACCATTTCTCCTGGCTTTATCATTAGCTATTAAGAGGCCAACACCCACATCTCTACAACCTCATTTCAGGTAGTTGTATAGGGTAATGAGGTCTCCCCTTAGCCTCCTCTTCTCCAAACTAAACCTGCCCAGGTCCCTCAGCCTCTCTTCATACAACTTGTTCTCTAAACCCTTCATGAGCTTGGTAGCTCTCCTCGGGACATGTTCCAGCATCTTAATGTCTTTTCACAATGAGGGAAGAAGATCCAGAATGTTTTGGTTAAAAGGTGATTTCCCAAGACCAAAAAACTTTTGAGGAAAAAAAATAACATACCGAACGGTAAATGCTCACAAACCTCTTACTTCTGTTGGTTTGCTGAGACTGTAACATAGAAACATGAAACTCACAGCAAAGTTTGCTGAAGTTTCCAAAAAGTCTGTTCCTACACATCAGGAATAAGTACAACAGCACTATGGGGAAAATTCATCACTGACAGCACTGCCCTTGACAACTCACTCATGGCCATTTCAGCTTCACACTGCAAAACCTCAACAGTTTCTGCCTGGCTTCTGCAAAGGGGTACAAGCCAATGTATAATTTTCTTCAGTCTGCAATGAATAGCTTGCATTCCCTATTCATGATTTCCATGCATTCAAATTGCAACAAATGCTTCTGATGACAATTACAGCACTTCTTTCTTTACAGAAAAATGGGTACATACAGCATGTAGGTAAAAGCCCAGCTCTGCTCCAACATATATATTTATATATATACATCTAACAATAATTTCGGGATTTGTTGAAAATTCACATGCTGATTAGGAACAATAGCACTATATTGTTTATTAAATAAAGTAAATAAAGAACGTATCTTCATTTTTTTGTCATATTTTATTCATTTAGAGTTATGTTCTCTGATCTGTTGCTTGGTACGTAAAGCCACCCTTTGTGAAGGGAAGGTATACAAATCCACAGAGCTTTAGAGAAACCAGATGCAGGAGTAAAGAAGTAGAGGACAGATGCACAAAGCCAAAAATTTGTGAAGAAATTTGCAAGGAAGAAGAAAGCACACTTTGCCAGCTACACAAAAAAAGAGATGGAAGAGAGGAATAAAAGAATGGGAACAAATCCAAACTCTTGCTGAGACTCCTGGAACAAGGACTTCAGTGGAAAGAATTTCATTTAGAACATAGATTAATCTTAACACTACAGCATCTAGTGACATACATGCTGGTCTGTAAAGCCATGTCTCCATTCTCTTTCAGGCCTTACTAAAAGCAAGAGTTCTTCTGACAGAGAAAGTCAATTCCCTGTCTTTGAAGCCCTCAAATCAGCACTGCAGTAGAGGTTTTGTACAGACGTTTTGCAGCCAGTCTGACTCTGTGTATTAGTTGGTCCAGGCTATGAAGCAAATGTTCTCTTGAGCAGAAATGTTCTCCATAGCAAGAGTGTTCAAGAAGGACCCATCTGGATCAGAGAATGAGTCAGTTCAAGTTGGGATGTGTTCTCAAGAAAAAAGAGGGTTTGTTCTGTACATTAAAGCATTCAGTGGATTGATACAGCCCTTTGCACTGTGAGACAATCTTGTTAGATGCTCTCTGTGTTTGTTACATGCCATTTACAGGACACAGGAGATGGTGATTGAGGTCTTAGAAATGCTAGCACATGGAATTGCTTCTCATGAGCTGAATAAATAATTTTCAAAGCAACCATTGTCCTTCCTCTTTTCTGCACCTTGGCTGGCAGTGGAGAGATATTGTAAACAGAAAAGAAAATACAGCGAACAGGATGACTTTCCTCAGTCTTGGGAAGGAAGCAGAAGGTGCAGAATTAAACAAACATTGCCCTGGCAAATAGCAAACAATGTGTTTGACTAGTAGACTGAGCAAACAGGGCTTGGAAGTCAGAGAAAAGAGAGGATGAGAGAGAGGAAGCCAAGCTGGCCATTTTGCCAGGTGACTTTTTTCATGCTCCAGTAGTCATTGTTGTAATTATGAGGCGCTCTGGAGAACTGAGGAGTCTGAATCTTCACTGCTTTAGAGCATTGCCAGGAAGATATAGGAATTGCTAACCTGGTAAGAACATGCATATGCAATGGAGTTTGTGGGGGTATTTAACCAGCAAAATGTCTTTCATGGAAAAGAAAAATCTGCTATTGGTTCTTTAATCATACAAATTTCACACTCATCAAAAGGGCCAAATGAACAACGGCAGGAACTGACATCAGGTATTCATTTGAAGGCGGGACACAGGAGTAAGAGGGCATGTTTTCCTGCTAACATGACTCAACCCTGCCGTGAATGGCAGCTTCAACATCAGAAGGTTAGGGACCCTTCAGGGACCCACAGAAGCTTCAGCCAAGATGACCATATGAGCAAGCAACTGTGAGGCTGGGGAACACTGACAACACCTCACCATAGCTGTAGTGGGTTATAGATAATGTTCAGATTTACTGCAAGAAGCCTCCAGATCAGAAACACCAAATCACACATTTTATGCTCATGCAGGACACCCAATTTATACAGACATACACAAAACCTGTAAGATCTACCAAGGGCTACATTACTTGCATGAACTGCCATGAGTCTCTTTCTCTGAAGATGTTTAAAATCTGGCAGGACATGTTCCTGTGCAACTGGATCTAGGTTATCCTGCTCTGTCAGGGGTATTGGACTAGATGATCTTTCAAGGTCCCTTCCAACATCTAATGTTCTGTGATTCTGTGACAAGAAAATTCGCACCAATGTAAAATGAAGCAGTACTGGAAAGAAGAGTCCCTTACCCTCCACACTGGAGAGGTGAGTTCTCTCTTGGCCTTTGACAGGTACAGAGTGAATACATGGTTCAGAATAAGCCTTCATGCCCTTTCATTCATCAGCCTTGTTAGAGCCTTACACTGCAGCTGTTAGTAAGGGATTGCGTACTCAGCTGGGCAGACTCTTTAGCACAGCAAAGCAGTCTCCTCCAGCCAGTCTTTGTGCTTTTTCAAAACCACTTCTATGCTGGGTCACAGCTTTTTTTTTCTGTCTTCAACTTTCTTGAGAATTTGTACCTAATTTTGTACTTAGGAGCTCTAAGTATGGATGTTTAAATCAGTTTTCAGCCCTGAACCTCAGCTCTCAAGAAACGATGGCAAGTGCTGAACATATGGCTCCCATGTGCAATGTTTTCTGATCCCTGAAGAGCTCCATATAAGGTGTAGTTTGAGACAGTACATCCATTCAGTGGCAGCTAGAAGCAGTCACTGACCCCACAGACACTGAATACAAGAAACTAAAGTTGGAATTTCCTGTCTTTATTAAATTTTCTCTTTCTTTTTCCCCCCCCCCTTCGCTCACAATTAGTTTCCCATCACTTTTGTATTAGAACAGCATTTTTGTCTATGCTAAAAGCAACACTGGGCATTCAACCACTGATCATGTTCTCATCCTTCTTCATCAGACAGGAATAGTGTATTTTATTGTGACAATGAAATTAATTATCAAAATGTGCAGAAGCCTTTCCAAATACTGTAAATGCTAATCACAGCGGTACTCTTCAGTGGAAATTGCAAAAGCTCAGCAACTACTTCCTTTGACTTTAACGACTACACTAGTACAACAGCAATCATTTTTTGGTGTGCCTCGGTGATTGAGATTTATGACATGCAGGGGTGTATTTCTTGGCTCTCCTGTTTCAGGAAACCTCTGCAGGCACTGAGAGAACAGAATTAGCAAATTGAGGGGAAGAGAAACAGCCCTCAAAGCTGGTGGCTGATTTAAGGTATTCTAGTCACAGAGCTTTTGGTGGAGCATACCCGGTGCATTGCAACAAAAGGAGAATTCCATTTTGGTTTTGAAACGCTGTTATTACATTCAGGAAATTTGCAAAGGCACCTTGACAAAAAATGATCAAATATCTGAACTTCCAGCACAACAACATTTACTTAGTAAATGACATTTTAATGTGGAAAGTCAAATTTGCATACTAATTAAAATTTTCCTTTAAAACATTTAGACTTTTTGGCCTTCTCACCCATCCGCAGTGACAGAGATGATAAGATTTTTTATTAAGTCCTGTCAAACAAAACACACTTTGGTAAAGTGCTACAGTACAAAGTAGCACTTTTAACCTATTTTCTAGTCATTCAGAACTTGGGCAGTGGAAGCGTTTCCACAGGCTTCTTCAGCTCAGCCAGGCAGTTAATGGGGAATATTGGGGTTTTCTCCCGCACAGACTGTACACATTGTGGAAAAACAGCTTCTTGTACTGCATGGTGGGTAATAAAAAGACAACACACTTGTAAAATACACTATCTCTTTACTAAGAGATTTATAGAGGTGCTGAGAGCTAGAGAAAGTAACACTCTCTTTGCCTGGTTTGACTTCCAGGCAGGGCTAGGGGGTAATAGGGGTAAAGTAGGCAATAAATAGTCCAAATGGCAGAACGAGGATGTTGACATCGGATGGGAGCAGGGGAAATAGCTGAGCAGCTCTCTCAGCCTCTGCCCTTTCCACGGAGCCAAGGTTTTCCAGACCAAGGCAGTTTCTCAGTCCTGGCTCTGGGTAGATGCAGCCATGCAGTGACTGGATTGTACATGTTGCTGCCTCACCGGCCTACACCATCTCCAGGCAATGAGCACATGCACATAGCTCCATCAAGATGACAGGGAGTTGTGTGCAAAGAGGAGGAGGAGGAATAATGCAGTCTGCCTACAGCCTTGTTTTCAGGATAGATTTTTTTTTTTAAATCAACCACTAAAGCAAAATTCCTCATACAATTTCCTGGCCAAGCAGTTTCTTACTGTGAAATGACCGTTTCTGTATCTTTTAGTGGAAACAAAAATATTTCAGGAGTATCAAGACAAACTTGTTACACCATTTTTTCCAATCTCCTCTCAGCATGTGCCTGTTACCAGCAATAACTTCCTAAGATGTGGCCTCCCCACAAACCACTAAGATCACTACAAACAGGCCAGCAATTCCACTAAGCTTCAGTGGTATTTTTGCCAAGAACTGAAACCTTTGCTTCTGTTTTGCTTGACAGGACAACTTCAACACTCTTCAAAAGTCAGTCTTCTCTGAGACAATTTATATTCATGTCATTTCGGTGTATGTTCAAACTTGTGTATTCTCTGCTATATTGTGTGAGCAAAAGCAGGTTTACAACAACTACTGGACTGCTCCAGGAAAGGCTCTGAGATAGTTGTCAAGTCACACAGTGTAGTGTGCTGGTACTTCCCCAGCAGGGTATTCAGTATGGCAAAGAGAGGGCCAAGCTACAAGCCTGCTTTGGTCCCATGGCTGGCATCAGCTTCACCCTGAGAACTGGATGAGCTCAGTCTTGCAGTTCTTCCTCCCCTGATCAGCCAGCAACTTAGGATTGTGTTTTCAGTGCCTGTTCAGTCTCATGTACCACAGCAGACAGATCTACTGCACTTAGGATTCACTGGAGAGAGTTTTACATCTCACAAGTTTCCTCTGTGTCAGTAACATGTTCCTATAGCAGTTAGGGAATTTACCAAGCTCTGCTAAAACTCCAATAGGACAATTTCAAAGACACTTGAGAGGCAGCTGCTATAGACACAGAAAGGCTGCAAACATTTAAATCATTGGAGGTATCACCCTCTTTCGAGCTCCGTTCCAATCCCTAATGTTCTGTGATTCTGACATCACCCAGGAGCAAGTCACATCAGTGTGGATTCCAGAACTGCTAGCACAGTCTTTGAAGACAAAGTTATGTGCCTGGTCTTTTTTTCCTGTAGATACTTAGGCCACTGCTCTGCCAGATGTCTTAAACGGAAGCTAAATTGCATTTAACTTAAACACCACCTTTGAGTCTTCCCACACAAATACTATCGTGCAATGGTGCAAACAGGGCAGTTCCCATTGTCTGGAATTCATTAGATCATTGTGAAGAACAGAACTAACAAGACATACCTTGATCTGCCCTAATAAAACCAATTTCTGTCAGCCCTTAACCTTCTCTTTGTTCCATGTTTCATACCTGGGTGACATGCAGGAACAAGGGTCATGGTGGATCTGGAATAGGAGTAATTTGTGACACCCACTCACACCAGTGCAGCCTGCCCTTTCCATCATTATCCTCTGATGCACAAAGACCACACAGAGCTGTTGTCAGAGAATGGGGAAATTCTACTCGAGGCACTCTGTAACTTGTGTAAAGACTTCCACGGAAGGGCTTCCAGTGACATGAATATCTCATTGAAAATTGTAACTAAAGGCAAACTACACCCATAGAATGTACTATCAATAGATTCCACATCCTGAAAAATGTTTAGTTTCACTCAAAAGCCTTACCCAGGCTATTTTTTTATTCAGTTATGATTCAAAGCTCTGAGAGGATATTTCAAATATGAGCACCTGCTTTGTTTATTTCTTTCCAAGCTCAGGGGCTCAACTGTGCACTTATCTTGTCCCTTTCCTCCTCCCCTCTTCCCACTTCCCCCCTTACAAATTTAACCAAGTGATGTCCTCTACCCATTTGGGACAGTTTTCTATCTGAAGGCTACTGTAATGACTTATTCAATCCTTTAAAAATGGATGTTTTATCATGATGTTCTGACACATATTCAGCTGCAAGGTGAGCAGCAATGGAATCACAGAGAAGAAAACCAAACCCTTATTTTTATCATTTAGAAAGAGCTCTGTTTGTCTTTAAAACAGAAAGAGGAGCTTTGCAAATGCTCCTAATATGTTAACATTTAACTTCCATGTAGAGTACTGTTTGTAACTTTGCTGTCTCTAGAGGGGATCTGAACATCAAGATCACAGTGTCTGATGATGTCAGCTGCAGCCAGGCATCTACAGCCCTTGGGCCTAAAATCTTAATTATATCTGCTACTGTTTACAGCTTATAATTATTGATGTTAATTTACTGAGTGATGTTACACTTCTAGCCTCAAGTTACGTTTTTGGCATGTTAATCCATTTGCACACAGACGCCTCTGATTGTACAAGCTCAAATTAAAGGGTATTTTTCATTTTCATTTTCATTTCATTTGATTTTTGCCGTGTTCAACATGATTTCAAAAATGTAACTTGACTGTTTCTAGTAATGACATAAATATTGTTGGAATTACACATGGTGCTTTAACACAACAGCAAGAGAAAAACACTTAGCCCATTGGCACAACATAAAGCCGGGTCTGTGCCCCGTGTTTCAGCAGGCTGAGAAATCAGCAGAGGTCAGAGAGTCCAAAGTCCAACAGCTCTCCTGCACAAACCACCTTCCCACTTGTGGCATGGAGCAGCGTGAGGCAGTTCCAGGTGGGAGATGGAAAGGTTCATAAACAGCCCAGGAATGTGCACTTTGCTGGGTTGTGTTTCATTCCCACAGGCTGCATAATGAGCCCTGGTCCTGCTTCATTACTCACAAGCCACAACAAACATCACCTCATCCTTTGTCATTTCTTAACCAGATGGCAGTAGCTGGAGCAGACCACGCACATGGCATCTTCATGTCATGCATGTGACTGGCCTGAGCTGTCATGTGCTTCAGGGTAAGAACTTGCTTAAGCAAATTCCAAGAGGGGATTTATACTGACAGAGCTGCATGGGGCTTTCTAAGAAGTGGAGCCAGCCATGTCAAGCATTATTTTACACAGGGCATTAAAGAAATTGCTTTTGAATTAAAGGATTATTGCTGTGACTGACTTATCCCTTTCTAGGAGCTTTGATTTCAGTGAAGACTAGATAATTATTCTTTAAGAAGAACAATTTATTTTAATGTTGGAGGACCCTCATTGTACAACATCTTTAGGCATGAGAGTATGTATAAACTCTTAGATTCCCAGGAGCTTCACACTGCCAATGAGCAGCAGGATGTGAGAAGCTGCAAAGAAGAGTAAAGTAACCTCAAGGTTAAGACAATGTGCAGAAGTGTAAGTTGTTTACTAGACTACAGTAAAGCCAGTTTAGGGGACCAAGCAAACATATAACGGGATGCAGGAGTGTTCAACTGGAGGAAGAAGGTGGTACAGACCCTGCCTTAGCCTTCTCACTTTGGGGTAAAAAATCCTAACATCCTGTAGGAATTATCATAAGAGGAATAAGAAGTGTGCATTACACCAGCATATGGAGCTATTCCTGATCCTCATCAGAGCTATGTCGGTTAGCATTGTCTCTAGTCATAGCAGCTGCAGCCGCTGTGTCAGGACAAACATCACTCTGAAGTGGATCACATATGTGATGCACAAACTCCTACGTTATAGCAGTGTTGTGTCCAGGCAGCAGCAATCTCATCTCTGGCACAATTTGACATTACAGTCCAGTTTACAGACAATTTCCACAGGGATTAGGTTTCTACCTGCCTTTTATACCTTTCAAAATCTCTCCCTAAGTGTCAGAAAAGAACAC
>JAOXOE010000848.1:9494520-9519461 GCA_028565055.1 Phoeniculus purpureus | reverse complement strand
AGGCAGATTCTTAGATTTCATCTCAGAACTTCATACAGGCTCATAATCACAGAATCATAGAAACACAGAACATTAGGGATTGGAAGTGACCTCGAAAGATCATCTAGTTCAATCCCCCCGCCACAGCAGGATCCCCTAGACCAAGTCGCACAGGAACATATCCAGGCGGGTTTTCAATGTCTCTGGAGAAGGAGACTCCACAACCTCCCTGGGCAGCCCATTCCAGTGCTCTTCTCACCATGAAGAAGTTCCTTCTCATATTTATGTTCCAGCTCACATACATTGATCCTTTTCCTATTATTAGATGATACTGAGCAGAGCCTGGCTCCATCCTTGTGACACCCACCCTTCACATATTTATACACATTAATGGGGTCACACCTTGGTCTCCTTTTCTCTAAGCTCAAGAGACTCAGCTCCCTCAGTCTTTCCTCATAAGGGAGGTGTTCTACTCCTTTTATAATCTTTGTGGCTCTGCGCTGGACTCTCTCAAGCAGTTCTGGAACTGAGGTGCCCAGAACTGGACACAATATTCCAGAATAACTCAGGTTTTGTCCTGAAGTCACTCAGAATTTGTCCAAAAGCAAAAAGTTGTTTTGTGAATCATTGCCAAACGACCTTCCCATGGGAGACTTAAAAAAGGGGGTTTCTCATCCCTTGCTGGGGTGAATTTCACGAATTATGTGACTAGATGGGGGAATTTCTTTCTGAACAAGACCATTCCTCCTGGAGGAACAAAGACATGCAAGAACATATTTCTTTGTGCTGCTGCCAAATAGTGGAAATTTATCATCATAATTAAAGAAACAAATTGCCAACAACAAATATTATTTGCAGATGGATCCCTCTGTCTTCTGTGAAAATTGTCTGTTTACATTTCAAATTAGTGGAAAAGTAAGATTATACATTGGAAAAAGCCCCAGGCCAACTATTAGGAAAGACAGTGAAGATCTGAACTTTCTCCTGCAAAACACACCTGAAAGATTTTCTAATTTCTCAGCATGCTGACATTATTTAAATTCCTGTCTTACTGAAATACAGCCAAAACTGAAGCTTTAGCCTCCAGAGAAGAAACCCTTGTTTAATAATGTGATGGGTAAATGTATCCAGGAAATGTCACAAAATAAATCTGAGATAAATAAAACAAAACTGACTTCCTTTCTTATGTCAGACACCTCTAATTTTGGCAGTTTGAGGTAACAAAGGAAAGCAAGCATTCAGAATTGAAAATGTCTGTTTAGCAACAGCGCTGTAAAGGAAAAGTAGCACAGTTCCAAACCTGTAACAGAACCTAACAAGATACGACCTGGGTCCTCTAGCTGCACGGTGCACAAATCTCAGTAGTTGTAGTCAGAACTCTTTATTTACAGTGATTTAGGAATAAGGGTGCAGGAGGGCCACATGTCAGCGAATGCTGGACGTTGTGTTCATCCATCCTGTACAATACTAGATATTCTTGCCACTCCTTGACTTTCAGATCAAGGGTTTCCTATAGACCATCTGCTGAAAGAACAGAATGTCAGGAGAGAAGAGTAACTGGCACCAGCACCAGATGTGTAGAGTTACAGATCACAGAAGCCATTCAAATGATGACAGGCGTGGCTCTTCATTAATGGTAGATTTGGAGAATTGGCAATCAACATTTTGAAAGGCTGTTGATAAACGACCTTGTAAAATAAAACAGATTAGTATATGGGGAAAACACAAGCATTTAATATGAAGGAAGGGTAATTTGCGGTCAGAGCAAGACATGAAGAACTCTGAGACTCCAGCATTTTCCTTAGAGATAACCTAACTTCCCCCCATTCCTTGTTTACTGCCATAAGTACCTGGCTCACCCATTCAGCTTGTCCTCAGCAGAACTGCCCTCTCCTTGCAGGATGCTCTCCAGTGCAGAGTTAGTTACACAGACTTTGGGCAGTTGATGCATGCCACCAGAGTACAGGAGACAGGATTTGCAGGCTGCTACCTGAGCCTGTCACCTTTTACAGATGAGCTACCCAGCTGCCTGAGCAGATGCTGGCTGAAATAAGGAAACAATTATCTTTGCACCTGGCTGAGTCCTTTAGATCCTGCTAAGAGACAGACGACCAACCATGAAAATATGTCGGATGGTGGCCAAGGATATTTAAGAGATTAAACATAAAATTTGCCTAAGTGTTGCGGTAGAGATGAATTTTTTTGCCAGATCCTTCTCTCCGTGAGGATGCCTACTCCTGTGACATTCCAACCTTACTTACTACTCTGGACTGAGGCTTCATTTCTTTACAGCACCAGATGCTACTCTGATTACAGAGTCACGTGCCCCTGTGAGTAAGCCACACTTAGCAATATATTTTGGCGGTGGGTGGAGAAAAATATCTGTCGAATGAAAAGATAAATGCGAACTAAAAGAAAATACTTATCCACTGAAACAAAATGGGCTAAAAAGAAATCTCTCAGCCAAGATTTGCCCCTCTAGAGATTTAAAGAATGTGCTGCTTGCATTACTTGGTATATTTTTCTAAAGAAAATTGTGATTTCAAACCTTTTCCCTACTCACTGCTCTCCTCTAATCTCTTTTTTCTGAACATCCGTTCTTAATGCTTCTCTGGGAGCACATAGGTGATGCTGAATGCTAATGAGCTAAAACCTACTGCAGCCATGGACCAGCAGGACCTAATCTTATCAGGGACTAGGATTCCAGTTGCCCAGCCATTGGTGGCTCAGTCAGTGGGCAGTCTAGAGGCAGTATACTCACAGTTCTTGTTTTAAGCTGTACCTTAAACAGAGCCATATGTGATGAGGAATGTACTAACAGTAGAATAGCAACAGCAAATGAGAGAACAGTCTTTCCAGCAGATTACTTGTAGAGAAGGAAAAAAAATCTCTCTAAAGTAGCATCAGCTTTCCCTTACAAACAAATCAACTTCAGCAAGATGCTTTACTCTCCCATAGCACCCTCCATCTGGTAGGGGACTTAAAAAAAACCATGAAGTTTTCACAACAGCCTTCAAGAAAGGAAATATCACATTGTTCACATGGACGAAGAAAACAAGGGGTAAAGAATGATGTCCTCAAGATCACACAAAATAGAACAAAGACTAAAGAAAAACACCCTAAGTGTGCTTGTTCAGCACTGGAGGAGTTTTTGGAAGCATGAGATAGTTCCACATATTATGATCACAGAGCATTACACGGGGTAAAGGAGGGGATGGGAAAGTCTCGCTGCTTCCCACAGAAAACTCCACAGTAATAAGCCTGGAGAAGGAGTTTGCCCAGAATACTTCTTTCCACATCACTTATTTGAGTGGGTGGGACATCAAACCTCAAAATATGCAGCTTGACCTGACATACTTGTTTTAGCACAGTAAGTCTCAGACAAGGCAGCAGCCTGCTAAAGGCACCTTGTTACTGCCATGCACTTCCAGAAGTTATTTGGAGGGTTTTCTTAGCTAACTATCTCCATACCAATCTTCCAGTGTCTTGTTACAGGAGGAGAACTAGGGCAAGGGAGCTTTCCAAAGGGAGAAAGAACCCCTAAGGCCTGATTAGCGGAAGACATTGCTTGCCCCATGTGGTTTCTTCCTCTGTGGGCAGAGAGGAATGCAGCCTGCCTTATGCACCAAAAGTAGAGTCCTGAGGGCCAGATAATCTTGAGTGTTTATCATGTATTTGATACTGCATTGCACTCTCTTCCAGTAGATCAATTACTGATCCTCTGTGCCTCACTCGCCTCCTCAGAAACTGCTTCATTGCTATGAAGCTATGTCAGACTGAAAATGGAAGACTCCATTCAGAATGGAAGGGATTGGAAGGGACCTTGAAAGATCATCTAGTCCAATTCCTCCTGCCACAGCAGGATCACCTAGACCAAGTCACACAGGAACATATCCAGGCAGGTTTTAAACATCTCCAGAGAAAGAGACTCCACAACCCCCCGGGCAGCATTACTCATTTTCCTGAACTTTGGGTACAGCTTTGCAGTTGCTCTAGGTAGGTCACAAAACACCTGTTTCCCAAAGCAATTGAAACAAGGAAATTCCTTCTTTCTTTCTTGATTAATGCTACCAATAAATGCTATGCTACCACACACTAAATCAGCATAACCCTTCGTAGTCTTGAAAGGCTTTATTGAACTTGTTTCAAATTGAGGAAGCTTGCAGGACCCTAGTGGAAAGAGAAGGAAGAAGAGGTAGAGAGAAAAAAACCTGGATTTCTTCTAAAAAGTAACTGCTCTAATACATAATGATAGAAAACTTCTGGAGAGACTTGTTTTCTCGCCCCTTATTGGAAGCCCTTTTGGCTCCAGGTAAGAGCCAGAAACTTTGAGAGAGAAGGGAGTGTTTATATGAATGCATGATTTTTTAAAAGCCCAGCCAAATCCATAAGAGGAGCAAAGCAGTATTAGCCTCCAGAGAAATAATCTTCAAATCACAATTTGACAAACAATATCAAAAACTATCAAAGAAGCAAGCAATCTAGCTGACTCTGGTGTTTTCATTCCCTTCTCAGCAGTGTGACCTCATCACAGTCGCACTCGCACAGAATCCTATTACTGCTGCCTCAGCTGCAGAGCTGCAAGACAAAGGAAGGTTACAGACATCACTCCCCTCTGTGCCTTGCTAATCAATAGATTTTATCTAATTTCTTTGCTTCAAGATACAGGATAACAAGGTGCTGCATTTGAAATGGAAGGCTGGGAATAACTGAGCTTTGTGGGAATCAATACAAAATAGAATAGCTGACAATGTCATCCTGCCTGAAACACTATGAAGACAGATTTGAAGTTCCTCTAATTATCTAGATTTTTGTGTTTCTAAACACTGACATAGTGTCTGCAGAAAAATTGCTTTATTTAATAACCATTGTGGTTTCAGAACTTTTTGTGCTGCTGGTTAGTCTGCTCAATTTCCTTATAGTTCTAGCCTGGATGGAAGTTTCCCTTCTGATGTCAATTTAGGACTCAGCATGAAGTGGCTCTGCTGGCTGGCTGCATTTAGGTAGGTAATGTAC
Organism: Phoeniculus purpureus; assembly: GCA_028565055.1. NCBI lineage: Eukaryota > Metazoa > Chordata > Aves > Bucerotiformes > Phoeniculidae > Phoeniculus > Phoeniculus purpureus. The sequence goes on along the minus strand of JAOXOE010000848.1, from coordinate 9,514,466 downwards.
ACGGGGCAACACAGTGGACTGAACCCTGGCTAGCAGGAACCAACACAGCCCAGATGATGGACAGCAATTAGTGCAGTGGACATACTCTGCTTTCATTCATCTACATGCTAGTAACTTCTAATAATCTCACATTATCCAATTTCCTCAAATTAGGTAGCGAGAAACATGAAAGCCCAGCACTACTTAAACTAGAACCAGCAAGATTAAGGACACTGATACATAACTCTGAAGAGGGCAAGAAGTCAGAGTTGAGAGACGCAATATCACCTTCAGTAACATTCCATTGTGAAACGGAAGTGCCGATAGCAAGCACAATCTGTTTCTGCTCAAACACTGAAAGGTTTCTTCAACCTACAGCACTCAGGAGAGGGTTGAAAGGAAGGCTGCTCAGCTCATTCCACTATCCTTAGAGCCTCCCTGGAGATTCACCTGGGAATAAACATCAGCAGAAACCTCCTCCTCTCCGCCATCTCAGTTTCTTGTAGTGTTGCTGTGGGAAGTCAGTAACTCCCTGCAGCTGTTAAGTATCTGCACTAGTGACAGGCAGCTGTGTTAGTGCATCCTCCCTTGCCCCTAAGGGTGAATTACACTTCCCCAATAGACCCTTAGCCAAATCCATGGCTACTTCTACATATCTCCTGACCTTGTTCCAAATAGAAAAGAGGCAGTAGAAAAAACACTGTAGTAGACCACACCACCCCAAATCTTTTCAGCAAAACTTCTCTTCAATTGCCTTCTAAGAGACTTCAAGGTGAAAAAGAAGGGAGCCTCCCAAGTGTTTACTTTCTTCCTGATGAATGCGAGCATCAGTCTCTGCAAGGCTCAAAAGCAATGCACCTACACACTCAAGCTACTCTGGGATTCTAAGCAGAGACATTCCTTGTCTCCTCTAAAGTCTAGTAGGTTTGTTTATGTGTCCCTGTTACACTGCAGTGGCAATCAGTGCTTTCTATTAAATAGAAGGGCAGAGGAGTTCCCTTTGTCCAACTGCTTAGTGGTTAACTTGGTCAGGATGTGTGTCCAGTTTCCTTCTTTGCCTGGAGAGACTAAAACTGACTTCCCTGAACATCTCCCCCACTTTGAGGTAAGGATTCTCATCACTGGGTTGCTGCAGAAAAGGAGCCTTTCTCAGATCCTTGTTTCCCTGAAAATGATTGCACAAGTCCTACTTCACTATAAGGAGGGGAAAAGGGAGACTGGAGTACTTACCTTTAATAGAGTCCTCCAGCCAGCTAATCCCACACAGAAGGAGAGATGAACCACTAATGCTGAGCAAGGCGCCTGGAGGGAGCACAGCTGAAGGAACACCCTTCTCCTTCACAGTGGCTGCTTTAAGCAGCTTTCTCTCAGCATGTTGCCCTTTCTGTCTGCCATTCTGAGGCTCCTCCACTAAGGGGGCAGGCATGTGGAGCTCAGCATTCTGGCATCCACATACCACTTTGGGTGTTGGTTTGAGGTGGGCTAAGTGTTCCCTGGCAGAGCCTCCTTTCATCTCATGCTGCTGTTAGAATGGGATCGTCTCGGGCTTTTGGTAAAGAAATTGTGAAATCAAGTGAATGTGAAATTCCTTCGGCCACAAAAAGTAGCTCTTGCATATGAACTGTGGCTGCTCCACAGCTGAAGCTTCTCAGCTAGAGTAAAACATTATTTTTCAGTAAACCATAAGTTATAATTTTTGTATAATTATGTGTAATTAATATGGTTTGCATATAGCATCTACAACCTCCCCAAAAATGCAGCGCAAGCACCAACTACTGCGTGACGCTACTTCGCCGCAGCTTGCAATGTTATTTTGGAACGCTGTCAGTTTGGTCTAGAAAGGGTTGTTTTAAATTAAGAATTTAGCAGTAACAATCTCTACAACTCATGCAGAATTATGGAGTCACTGCTGTTTAATGGATAAACCCTTTTTGCTGGAATGAACTTTCATGAATCTGCAACTAGCCAGGTTTCTAAATAAAACCCCTATTTTAATGCAATAGGTAGTCGCTCATTTGTTAAACAATAATCAGTTCTTTCAGTTTCTTTGTGGGCTATGAAGGGAAGGGGAAAGCACCTCAGCCCTTGAGACTGACTGCTGCATAGGGCAACCACTGCTTGGTTCTGGCCACTGGGATCTTTTATGTACTGGCCTTTGTCAGGAGGATGGAGCCAGGCTCTGCTCAATGCCATCTAATGATAGGACAAGGGGCAACAGGTGTAACCTGGAACAGAGGAGGTTCCACATCAATATGAGAAGGAACTTCTTCACAATGAGGGTGACAGAGCACTGGAACAGGCTGTCCAGGGAGGTTGTGGAGTCTCCTTCTCTGGATACGTTTAAAACCCACCTGGCCACGTTCCTGTGTGACTTGATCTAGGGGATCCTTCTGTGGCAGGGGAATTGGACTGGATGATCTTTTGAGGTCCCTTCCAATCCCTAATGTTCTGTGATTCTGTAGAACCGCTTGGAATGCTGGAAGCTGGGCACTGTAAAGTGCAGGAGTGAAGACAAGTAGCTAACGGTACAGGTCCAAATTTGAGATGCAGTAAAGACAAGAACAACATTATAATACAGGTTTGTACAGCTTTTTGGCTGAGATTTTAATGCTACCCCGGCAGGAAGATTAGCTTCTTACCCAGGGAAAACTAGCAATGCAAGCAATTCTTATTTTCTAGACAAATAGTAAATTCAATTTAAATTTGGTAAAGTTTCAGATTCAAAAAAGGGAGACATTTTTCAAAATGTCAAAACATTTCGTGTTGACATTTTTTATATAAAACGTTTGTTTCAGAAATGCCAAAAAGTTTTATTTTGACATTTTCCCAATTCAATGTTTTTTTCAAACTGGCATTTTTCATGCAAAAGTTCAGGTACTGCTTCAAAATGAACCTTCTTAAAGATGAGCTCAAAAATTAAATGAAATCTTTCCATTCAGGTCAAATCAAATATTGTCCATTGATCCAGTACAACTTCAGAGTTTCCCCAAAAAGATCACTTTTGTGTGTGGGAACTCACAACAGTTATTATCTATTTTTTTATTCGAAAGAGAAGTTTTGTCTAAATTGCTAAACTTCATACTGATGGTTAATAGATTTCTCTTGGCTTTCATAAATCTTACAGTCAGGCTTAATACATCATTGTGAATCTGAATGATTTGAGATAACCAAGCGCACATTTTAGCCCGTCACAAACATGAGGCAAAACATCTAACTCAATCTTCTGTGGTTAATGTTTAGGCTAGTGGGGTTTCTTTTGTATTTGCTTATGGGACAACAGTACTTTAAAGATCATGCACCACCAGAGGGTTGATTTCACACATACCACAAAATCACAAAATTACGGAACATTAGGGATTGGAAGGTACCTCGAAAGATCATCTAGTCCAATCCCCCCACCACAGCAGGATCACCTAGATCCAGTTGCACAGGAACATATCCAGGCAGGTTTTAAATATCTCCAGAGAAGGAGACTCCACAACCACCCTGGGCAGCTTGTTTCAGTATATCTGTCACTTGGTCTTGGCTGGGAGACAGACATGTTTTTCTACTTATGAAGCTACATTAAAACTAGGGAAGGAGACTAAATGTTTTCCTGAAATAACATCAGCCAAACAAAATTACAAGCTGGACATCTGGAGATGGATTAGATCAATTAGCAGATGAGCTGGGACAATGCACTCTTTAACCCCTTAATGTTGACATCCTGCAGCTACAGTGAGTTCAAGACCAGTTAAATGTTTCATATGCATTGTCTCTGATTTCTTCTATACCAGGATGTGCTATGAATTGGCTACAGCAATCTAAGAGGTCTAAGTAGGTATCATGGAGATATTGCCCTCTATGGAGAGCAGATCAAGTTGCAGATGTCAGAAAAAGGTCAATCCTAACACACAGTCTTTATATGGGGGGCAGAAGGGAAGGGGAGCCAGGAAAACACAAATCAGTCATCCTGAATTGCCAGGCAAACAATAAACTATCAAATACATTATATTAGCATTGAAGTAAAAGGGTGACATTTAACCTGATCCAGGCATTTGTCACAATTGAAGGAAGAGATCCTACCTTTTTATCCCTTCTCTCCAATTCTGCTGCTGAATTTACACCTGGTCTATATCTTATTGATGGGTCAGCTCTGCTCCAGATATAGACAAAAGTTGTGGATTCCATATTTATTGATATTAATAACTTCACTGTTCATATGCTATCTCACAATTAAATGGAGAAAAGATAGTCTAGGTCTATAAAATTAATTAAAAACTGGTCATAAAATCTTCTGTAAGTAGTAATAATCATTCACTGGAACTATATCATAAGTAGAGTGTAATCCTTCATCTGGTCCTAGTAATTATTTTCATTGATTTTGTTGATGAGAACACACCAAAATAAGCTACAAGTAAGTGGGCCTTGAGAATGTGAAGGGATTTTGACAAACTGGTGAAACAGGATGAACAAACTAATTCAATAAGAGAGGTGCAAAGTTCTACAGCTAGGGAAGAGTAGCTAGTTACACAGACAGTAAGTTGAATAGGGAACCAAATGAGTGTCTAGGTGTTCCCATGGATCACAAGCTCAGCAAAACCAAACAACATCATACAAATCTTTAAAATGAGGCATCATTTCTGAGACATAGGAGGCCATCCTTTGGGTGTACTGATCACTGGAAAGATCTCATCTTGATCCTTGCACTCAACACAGTATTTCCAAGAATGCTATGGACACTGGGACAGAATCCAGAGGAGTCCCATAAGAGGGCTAGAAAGCATCAGGAAATCTTGATATAGCGTAACTTAAGGTACGGAGGAAGAGATGCAATTTACGCAATTTACACAATGGTAGATCACTAGAAGATAAACTGTTCTTCATGTCCATATTTAGCAAGAAGTAAATTGCAGCAAGAAATGTGTCCATGAACACAAAGTATTATTAATTAATTATCATTACTAATTTATTAGTACTATACTGTTTGTCTGCCAACATTCTGTTAACATTGCCAGGCTGTGGGTACTTATGGTTAGTTACCACTCATAAAGTTCTCCCCAGAGACCAATTCTGGACATTAGCCAGGCAGAGCAGTCTTTTCTCTAATTTAAAAGTTGTCCCACTTGCCCAGACCTACAAGGGCAGGCATTCTACATGCTTAATGTTGACTAGTAGTTTTATGTCCCTTTGTTGATTTATTTACTGAAGAAGCAACATGACAGCTGTAAAATTATCCAGCAGCTTGATTAAATTGTTTGCGTGTGTCTTGGCCAAAAGAAGCAGCTCATTGTGACTCAAGATTTGGGCTCTGCTGCAGCAGTAGAGTAGTGGGAGCACTTTCAAACTGCAATTTGATTTACTATCACTAACAGATACTCATAATTAATGGGGAACCTCAATAGAGTTAAGTTTTATTCTTATGAGGAACACTAGTTAAATAAAAATTGTTTATAAAGAACTGGCTTAGTGCCACCTCTAGAAGATGTTCAAGGCGAACAAGGAGAAGTAACAAATCTTTGGGCTTGAGCAGAAATGGAGTTTGGGGACACAGATATCAGAAGCTTAAAGTCTCAGTCCAATTTCATGAGTAGTTCTGAGCCTCAGGAAAGAGAAAAAACACAGAGCAAAATTCTGGAATATTAATGCCTTGACATATTACATAATTAACTTGTGGCAGACTCCAACTCCAGAACAGGTTAAATCTGATGCAATGCAACAGAGAACTAGCTACAAAATCATAGAATCTTTCATGTTGGAAAAGATCTTCAAAGACCATTGAGTCCAACCATTAACCCAACCAACCAAAGCCCACTGCTAATCCCTCTCTTCAAGCTTCACATCTCCATGACTTTTAAAGACATCTGGGGATGGTGATTCAACCCCCTACCTGGGCAGCCTGTTCCATGGCCTGATGACTCTTTCAATATAGACCTTTTTTCTAATGTCCAACCTAAACTCTGGCTCAACTTGAAGCCATTTCTTCTTGTCCTATCACTTGTTACTTGTGAGAAGATACCAACACCTGCTTTTTGTTGTAGAGAAGTGAGTGTTGAATATGGCTAACACAAACAGTAATCAGGATCAAGATCTGAAAGGAACATTTATTTCCAACAGTTACTACTTGCACCTTCCTCTAAACACCATGCTTTCCAGAAATAAGATATTCAGAGTATGAACATTTTTGATATTTGTTCTCCTTTCTGTGAAAGGAATGAATCCAACAGGAATGACACATTACATTTTAATGACTGCTTCATTTTAACTAAAACTTAGTAATTCACAAAGGAGCGTTACAAATTCCTGCGTGAAACTGTCCCCTTTTCTGTTTGAGGTCAGTTTTTATTTAAAATTTTTTAAATATCGGTTTAAAATGCACTTTTTACAAATCTCACTGTAGAATATAAAAATGAAACTCTGTGAAGAACTGAAAGCTTCAAAAATTTCTTGTCAGTGAAAATCTGAAAAAATGTTTTCAAGATACCACAGAACTTAATTTCATTCATTTCCCATTCAAGTCCTGCCAGGAAACCAAAACCATCAGAGCTTTACCATCTCTAAAAATATTGCAGAAGTCTCTGTGGTTGTGATTCATTAAGGCAATACCCACATAGCTGTGGGCAGGACTTGTCTCACCTAGTCTGAGACATCTACAGTGTTGAAATCCGTCTGAGCTAGTCATCACAACTTCCTTTAATGCTAGTGGTAAGAAGCTTGAGTGATGCAACATCACTTTACAATAAGCATCTAAAATAGGAATTTGTACTCTTCAGCCTGGAGAAGAGAAGGCTCCAGGGGGACCTTAGAGCAGAATTCCAGTACCTGAAAGGGGCTACAGGAAAGGAACTTTTGAGAAAGGAGAACAGTTTTGAGCTAAAAGAGAGCAGATTTGGATTGTATCTGAGGAAGAAATTCCTTCCTCTGAGAGGGTGAGGCCCTGGAATAGGTTTCTCAGGGAAGTTATGGCTACTCCATCCCTGGAAGTCTTCAAGGCCAGGCTGGATGGGGCTCTAGGCAACCCGGTCTAGTGACAGGTGTCCTTGCCCATGGTGGCAGGGTGTAACTAGATGATCTTCGAGATCCCTTCCAACCTAAGTTGTTCTGTGATTCTATTCCTTTTTATTGACAGTATGGGGAATATAGATCAGATGGAGAACTTCTGCCTTGTTTATATCTTATGCTAAGCATTCATGTTTCTGCATAAATGAAGCATTTTTAACTATAGGAGTCAGACTCAAAAGGTATCACACAGCATCTGTTAAGAGAAGCATAAGGAAGACAATGTCTACAAGAGATGTAATTCATTGTGGAATGGATTCTTTTCTCCACTTCTCAAATGTGACCTACAGGATTATTTTTAGGGCACATATAAGAATACCTACTTTTTCTTCTATTATGTCTGCTTTTTCTTTGTTGCTCAAGGTAGCGATATGTAGATGACTTCAATGGTTTTGCTTTCAGTAGCCCTAAGTACTTCAGCACAAAGCTAAGATTTCACTTAGACACTGAAGAAAAAAGTATTAAAAGTCTTTATGATGTTCTCAAGGTTGTTGGGTTAACTTCCTGTTGCTATCACTGACAATGATTTATCCTGGTTGTTTAAATTCTACTAGTAAACGTGATGAAGTGAGGTCAGCTATGCTGTCATTGTGCCAAGACAGGATCTTCCAAAGCCAAGCTTGCATCTTTTACTTTCTCTCAGTGCTCCATTTACCATGTACTTTCGTACAGGTGTAAGGACCATAATTCTCTGTTGTAACTGTTTAATCTCCTTAAATTGGAAGAAATTAGCTAGTGCATATGAAGTAGTTTCTCCACTTAACAGATGGGAACTAGGGACACAGCATTTCTTCCAGTCTTCCACCTCAATCTCATTTACTTGACAGAGTGTGTTATAACCTTTCTAGTACCTAAGGACTCTGTCCTATGAGTTTAGCAGCTGGTACCAATACTTATAGGTGAAGCTAATTCTGACCTAGAAGAGGTCAGAATTAAATGAATGTAAGTTTTTTCTTTCTTGCCATCGGATAGAACAACAAAAAAGGAAAAGCCATAGAGAACTGTGCAACAAAAATATACCAAAATGATGCAATCTAGAAAAGAGTGCAGTTGGTGATGGAGTATTGAAAGCCATGAGTTAGCACTGGAGCAGGCCAGTGGTTCCATTTGTGCACAATACAGCACAAATGTGGTTATTCTGCTGCAGACATGAGCTGACTCAGATGGAGATAAGTTGGTCACAACTCCTCCTGTAATACAGTCAATCCACCCCCATAATGAAAATTCATTTATCTGACGCCCAAACTATCAGCAACAAGACCAACAGCAGCAAAAACAAGTCTATCAGAGAAGCCACTGACATTAAACTCTACTATTAAAGTATTGGTGTGATGTGATGTGATACAGAGGCAAATGATTAAAACTTCATCAAAATAATTCAAAACAGGCTTGCATTCTTTTTAAGTTTATAAACTACTTTTTTTTTTTTTAGAGCTCTCACTCTTAGTATCATCATATTGCTTCTCTGATAAACCAGTGGCACCAGACCACAAAGTCCAGTGATCCGGAAAAGTAACTCCGGCACTCATAGCACGAAGGATCCTGAGGGGTGGGTCAGAACTTGTGTCCCCTGCAGTCACAGAACAAAATGACACAAATCCAAAACACCTTAGTACTAGCAGGATTCCATGTTTAAATACCCATCTTCAGTTCAGGCTAAATGGATTCTCCAGATCTTGGACTGTTTCTTTGGGATGGATTTGTTAGTTTCAGCTCATGGTGGGAGCTCCCACTCACAGAGCAATTTTGGGACACTCATTCCTAGTCCCGAGCAAGGCAATGCCTCTGTGACACTGGCTCTTCATCGTGGCATAGAATATCTGCACAGTCCATATAAGCGCAAGGACTGAGTCTGGACTCCCTTGTCCTTGTTCACTTGCAGTTGTGGCCCTTTCTGTGAGATACTACAGCTGGTGATCAATCCATCTCCTGGGACAATAAGCAGTTTGCCCTTTCTTCTGCCTGGCTATTGATCAGGCCAGTGGCTGACTCAATGAAGACATCCAAGAGGACATGGAGAGAAAAGAAAAGGATGGAAAACCCTGACACAAAAGAGGGGAAAGTCTGCGGTAAACCAGTCCACTTGTGATGGGAACCAGGCCTCCAAGTCTTGGTATGTCCAAGGTCAAAAGAAAGGGAGAAGCTGCCTCCTAAACTTTTAAAGCCAAAATCCAGGAGGGTTTGTTCTCTCTTTGGTGAATTATAAATGACGTTTTGCCTTCCAACTCAAACCATTCTACGATTCTGTGATCATTTAGAACAGGAGCAAGCCTAATACATACAGTCCTTCAGCCAAATCTGCCAGCAGTCACATCACATGAATTTGCATTGAGGCTTAGCTGCCTGTGCTTTTAATGGAGACCACAGTCAGCTCACTATAGATTCTCATTGTGTAACTACCTATCCATCATCTACAATTCGCAGAGCTATAGAAGCACCAACCAGATTGTCATTGTTATTTTTTGAGAAAACATTCCTTTGTTCAAGCGCGAAGCTTTGTCTCCTTCAGTTGTACTGAGTGTTAGTTATTCTAAAATCTGACTTTATAAAAACCTTCTGCAGCAGCAGATAAAATGAAGGCGCTCTCTGTGTAGGAGTGATTAGTATTCTGTAGTGTCGCAGTACATTTTCATACTGATTTTTTGGTGTGTTTTTCCCCCATCAGAATAGTACACTTGTGGGCTCTACATACCCAAAAATAGATTGAAGATAACATTTTTGAAAATTTACACTTGGGCCCCTTAATTATCCAACTTTTTGGTAACTTTTACAGGAGGATTATTCATTTTAGCAGCTGCACTTCTGGGGCCAAAATCAAACATAACAGTGTTCGAAAGGAAGGCTGAAAATATTTGGCTCATATGTACTTTCCTTATTACAGGTATAGATGTCCTTGGGAACATAAATGCTGTATGGTTTAGTGATTTCTGTAATACATTTGTGGAAAACACACATTTCCTATTTATATAAAATTCACATAGGGACAAGGAAAGAGATCTCCTACCAAGAGCTAAGCACCCACTGCTATTCTAACTGCAGTCTGTGGGGCTGAGGTTGCCCAGCACAGGGGAAAACTGGTCTTTAATTGCCTGGTGGTTCATAAAAATCCATACAAGATGTATGAGGCTGTTGCAAAGCCTGGGCCTCATATAAATCACTGGAGCAGTCAAGTAAGGTGCAGCATGAAGATTTTTAAAACCCACCTGGATATGTCCCCATGCAACTTGGTCTAGGTGATCCAGCTCTGGTAGGGGAATTGGACTAGATGATCTTTCAAGGACCCTTCCAATCCCTGATGTTCTGTGATTCTGTGTGATTCTGTTACTTCAGCAAATACTCAAAGCAGAAACAATTCCAAGCAAGTGCACAAACCGATCAACGGGGTGTTCAAGTTGATGTGGGAAACAAATTTGAAAAGAAAGAAACCCACAAAGTCAAAAAAACACTGTAATGACTTCTCTAGCTTTTGAACTGGACTTCTCTAAAACAAAAACCAAACAAACCAGGGTTTTTTTTCCTCTTCCCTCCCTATGTATTTTACTGTACGATTGAAAAGATTTATCTTTTCTTTCTGGCTGTCCTTGGAAGGTGATTTCCTTTCTTGTTTTCTTTATGGATATTATATACATAAGCAACTGTCTTTAACCCCACTATCATTCCATTGACCTCAGCAATATTACTAAGAGGCTTAGTGATCAGCACATGCATAATTACCCAACAGCAAAGAGACCTTCAATAGTTCCCTGATATGGAAAGACTGGTTTTGGTTAACTACAAATGTGATTTGCCTTGTGAGAAACTTTGTCTCACTTCCATGACCGAGGGCAAACCATAATGGACTAATGGACAGACAATGCACTTAACTCCATTTTTTTAAACAATATTTTATTGATTTAACTGAAAATCTCAAGTCTGTGGATTTGGTTCTCTATAATGCCAGCCAGTAACTGTGTTAAAGGGAAAAGGAGGATGGTGCAAAACCACCAACACCTCACTCTGAAATTTTAACCCTTTCAAATTTTTTCTTTTATAAAACTCCTTTGTCTCAGAAGATGGTAAAAAACAAAGCCAGAAGCATTTCTTTGGCAGGCCAATAGGAAACACAGAGAGAAGAATGGCGAAACAGGGACAGCCCAATTTGTGTCACAGCTCACTACATTAGAGCATGTCTGACCCCTGAATTTTTTCTCTGTTCATGCCAGCACTCCTTTGATGATTACTTTATCTGAAAAAGATAAGACATTATGAATTTGATTACGGCGTCACTCCATGTGGTTTGACAGGGCCTCCAGCACAGTGGTAAACTGCTGTCTGAGCAGTTCTGTTATTATTACATAGCATGGCTCACAGTTAAGGACTAAGCTGGAAAAATACAGAATTTTTTTAAAAATTATGTCACTTTTAGCATATAAAAAAATAACTATTGTAAAGTTACAGCGTCTTCTCATTATCTGCAATGTTATTCGGTTAAACATTAATAGTTGTTGGCCTGTGTATTACCTACAAGCTCAAAGCAATCCCAGAGCCCAGCTTGACAATGCTGAAATGTCTTTTCTGACCATCTTTATAGAATGTAATCTGTATTTGTACTGTACAGGACTGACAGGGAGAACTGTTGACAGCAGTTGCTTTGAGACCGCTCATATAATTTTCAGGCTGAATTTTATGACTGTATGGTATTTTAAGCAGAGCAGTACAGTAGCTGTAATCTTAACAAGAGGAGTATTTAAAGGGTTTTTTTTCTATGCAGTAGTTTGGAATTCTATGCCCTTAGTAGTGTCTTAGCTTAAAGACCTCAGTCTGGGTACAAATTAAACTAATGCACCCTACAGTTCAGAGTAAGCCAATTTGAAGAGCAAGCTTAAACATCAGCTCATTGTCACTGCACGTTCAGAAATGCAATTACGAATTATTATTATTATTATTATTATTGTTTTCCCTTTAAAGACAGGATTAATGACAGAGGAAAGTCTAAAGAATTCCAAAGTGGAATGATTACATTTCTTTTTGATTCTTTAGAGACACTAGAAACACAGGCTGGGGAGAAGGTTTGTGGAAGACCTTCCATATTAAATGGCAGTCTTCCCACAGGCAGAAGGAAAACTCTCTCTGGACACAGTTAAATTTGTTTGGTTAGTATGTAGTAGTCTACATGGAAAAGACTGGTTCCTGCACTTCAGCTAGCACGTGGCCACCAGAAAAGCTGGGTTTTTATCAGCTGCATAGAGAGGGGGAAAAGAAACTTCCACTTACAAGTGATACCAAGTCTTGGTCTCTTCTATTTGTCAAGGGTCAGAGCTCACTGAGTGAGTCACAGAATCACAGAACATTAGGGATTGGAAGGGACCTCAAAAGATCATCTAGTCCAATCCCCCCCCACAGCAGAATCACCTAGATCCAGTTGCACAGGAACATATCCAGGTGGGTTTTAAACATCTCCAGAGAAGGAGTCTCTACAACCTCCCTGGGCAGCCCCTTCCAGGGCTCTGGCACCTTCACCGTGAAGAAGTTTCTTATATTTATGTGGAACCTCCTCTGTTCCAGCTTACACCCATTGCACCTATCATTAGATGCCACTGAGCAGAGCCTGGCTCCATCCTCCTGACACCCACCCTTCACATATTTACAAACATTAATGAGGTGACCCCTCAGTCTCCTTTTTTCCAAGCTAAAGAGACCCAGCTCCCTCAATACTTTCTACTTCAACATAAATGTTTTGCTAGGCAAAGGGTTAATTAAAACTTGTACCTTATCTTTCTTTTTTAAATTAGGCCAAAATTAGTCAAGTAGGGCACTTCAGAAAAGGGTACTAAAGGGGCTCTAATGTTTATTGCTCTCATTCAAGTGAATTGAATTCAAGCATCCTAACGTTTATTGCTCCCTCTGAAAGAAACACAAATAAAAGAGAGAGTGAGGCAGCATACCTGATGCTGTGCCTGGTTCACATAGCCCACACTGTGTTATCTAACTGTTTGAACCAAGGATACATTTCTTACTGAAAACAATCCCAAAACTCTTTTCCTTGCCTCTCCTACATCCTGACAAACAATTTCACCACAGTCCATAGCTATGCAAGTGTTGCAGTTTCAGAGTCTAAAACAGAGAGCTGTTTTATTATTGTTCCTAATGAGAACAGATTAAAACCCAGCAGAGACATGACCCAGAACATTTTTCCTTCCTCTTAACTGTCAGTTTGACTTTCTGTAACACTGTGATCAACTGCATCCTAAGTGGGAGTTGACACCGGCTCAACTTTCTGCAAATGTAGGTAAAATGGAATGCGAGCTGCCTGAAACTCAATGCTGATGTAACCCGGTTCTGCACCATTACACATAATCAGTATATTCAGCTTTGTATAGCTGCAGCTTGATTTCTTTAATAGCAGGGACTTTGATAAGGATCATGTTGTGGGCTTTATTTCTTGTTGTTGTTTTGTGGCGTTTTCTTTCCTCTTCTCTCCTGGTGTCACGGCTAACTTCTCACACAATGCAAAGTTCATTTCTGAAAGAAATTCTGTCCTTGGTTTTTCATAGCAGGTTAATGGACCATGAAATCTCAAATTTTCAAGAATGACTTTGTTAGAAGAAGAAGTGTTATTTATCTCTTTTGTGTGGCTAGCAAAGACCTCTTCCTTTAAGAGACTTTAATACTCAGAACATGAGAGGAATTGTATCACAAATCATACCTAACAATGAGATTTTGTTCTGATACCAACAACATTTTGGAAGAACTGCTGCCTCAGGTAGAATTTGCTATTCCTCTGTGAATCAATAAAACTTCCTGCAATAGACTAGAGAATGTGCCTGCTGGGAACTTACAAATGTTAGATGAAAAGATTCATACGCAGCACGTCATCTATGAGTTGATAGTGCAAACCGCTGTCATCCCTTCTATTATTTCTTTCATTATTTAACATACTTTCTGCAGAGCTCTTATACTTGTCTGGTCTTTCTACTAAATATATTCCATATGCATAACACATGTGTGTGCGTGTGTCTGTGCACATACCCGTACATAATTATACACACAAACATATTCAGGCACGCATGGGTGTATACACGTGTAGTACCTACACATGTAGGTACTCTTATAGGTCTCTCTATAAGAGAGACAATAAGAAAGACTGTGATTGTAGAAGACCATGCCCCTAATTTTAAAGTCATACAGTTTGTGTGATACTGAATGAAGAAAACTTCAGTTACTTTTTATGAATTATAGAATGACTCCTCCAAGTAAACAGTTTATAGATCCTCAGTGTATATTGTTTAGGAAATGTGAAGGCAACAGCTTAGGAAATTTACTCTGCTAATTAATATCATAAATCACACAGAATGATAGAATCATTCAGATTGGAAAAGACCCTTGGGATCATCGAGTCCAACCATCAGCCCTACTCTACAAGTTCACCCCAAAACCATATCCCCCAACACTATGTCCAAGCATCTTTTAAACTTACCCAGAGATGATGACTCAACCCCCACCCTGGGCAGCCCATTCCAGTCTACTCCATCTTTCCAGCATTCCATTGTTAGTTTTGGGACTATTTGCCATTTTTTCTGTAACTTGGCAAAACAGCATTGCTCCATCTCCTCAGGGTCAATTTTTACTGCTGTAGCATTGAGGCAGTCTATTCAAATTAATTTTCAAACATCAATACCCCACGTGTCAGTGCAGCTTTCCAGAACTTCCTTCACTCAGGCTACAATCCAAATTTTTTTGTTTTGTGTAATATCTCTCCATCAAATGTGTTTGAAATGTCAGATATCAAAATACGGTTGGGGACTGACCTGTTGGAGAGCAGTGTAGGAGAAATGGAGCAGGTGGACAGCAGGATGACCGTGAGCCAGCAATGGGCCCTTGTGGCCAAGAAGACCAGCAGGATCCTAGAGTGGATCAGAATGGGGGTGGTTAACAGACTGGGAAAGGTTCTCCTCCTCCTCTGCTCTGCCCTGATGAAACTACATCTGGAGTATTGTGTACAGTTCTGGGCCCCTCAGTTCCAGAAGGACACAGAAGTGCTTGAGAGAGTCCAGTGCAGAGCCACAAAAATGACAAAGAGTATCACTCTGATAAGGACAGACTGAGGGAGCTAGGTCTCTTTAGCTTGGAAAAAAGGAGACTGAGAGGTGACCTCATTAGTGTTTATAAATATGGAAAGGGTGAGTGTCAGGAGGATGGAGCCAGGCTCTGCTCAGTGGCATCTAATGATAGGACAAGGGGCAATGGGTGTGAACTTGAATGAGTGTGAGGTTCCATATCAATACAAGAAGGAACTTCTTCACAATGAGGGTGGCAGAGCCCTGGAAGGGGCTGCCCAAGGAGGTCGTGGAGTCTCCTTCTCTGGAGATGTTTAAAACCTTCCTGGACATGTTGCTTTGCAACTGGATCTAGGTGATCCTGCTGTGGCGGGAGGATTGGACTGGATGATCTTTCAAGGTCCTTCTAATCCCTAGAGTTCTGTGATTCTGTAATGGTGATATTTGAAAACAAGCACAAATGGAGAGAATTTACATAACAAAACCAGTAGTTATCAGTAGTTGCCCTCTTGACCTGTAGTGGCTGCACGTACCATAACCAGAAGGTCACTATTTCAAAGAAAGACTAAAAGTGTTGTTTTAAGCAAGAACCCTTTTTAAAGCTTATTTGACTGTTAAATCCCAACAGCTCATTCTCAGAAACTGCTCAACAGAGTCAGTTCTACTGGCTGCAAGTGCAGAGGGCAAGGGTCTTAACATTTCCCACCGCACCTACTTTTCTATCCCCATAGTGTAAATAGCCTGCACTGTTTAAGTGGCAATATTATTTCCCTCAAATTCTGAAGTGGTCACGTACTCCAGTTCCAAGTGTGACTGTACGTGTCTGAATTGAAGCCGTGCAGCCAGACACAGTCTCACTGTCAGTGGTTTTGCTTTAGGAGACGTAGAGATGCTGTGTTAACACCAGTCAGAAAGGATAAGCTCAGAATGAAAAAGTCCAAATAATTCACAAACTTTGGCCCTGGCTTTCTAATTCTGAATCTCTAAGGTGCATTCAGGCCTTCTGCTCTTCAGGCTCTTCTCTGCAGCCTCAAAGTCAGAAACATTTCCAAGAGGTTCTGACCCACGCGATTTTCTGCAGGAGGAAAGCTTCATATCAAATGTCAGAGCGCTTGTGGAGCGGTGAGCCTTGCTGCTAGAATTGCCACCTTACCTTTGAGTCGTAAGGAGCTTTTACTTCCTAATGATGTGTAAGTAAATCTCAAGCATCTGGTTATAGGTTTTCCTGTAAAGGGGCGATACATGACTGGAAAATTTTTAGCAAAATATTTCAAGAACATTCATCACCCAGTGCAGAAAACGCCCTCGGTTCTACTTCAGCTGTAAATACAACCTTCACTTTTTGAAGTGCTACTTGGAGAGACATGCACATCGTATTTTATTTAGCAAAAAAGTCTTGCAAAAAAAGGACAGTTACGAATAACAGTGTTGCAGGGGTGTTTGTTAGTGGTGTCTTGTTTAGCGCTCGCACTACAAACATCATTCAGATACTTCGGAAAAACTGCTGTTTTTTAATACACTCGAATACACGAGAGAACACGATTCATTTGATCCATTTTGTAAATGTTAGAGCTACACATCAGATAGGATAAAGCCCCTCTAGGCTTGCTTAGGACTCATGAATTCGCTGTCATTCACCTTCATGAGGAGTAGGATGAAAAAATGCCCACCCTAAACATTGTCAATATTTATACATTATATTCAGATATCCTGACATTTCCTGTATGGGAGTGGGATCGATACAAGAGAGACAAATGAAAGTGCTGACACTTTTCTGTTAGAAGGCTTTCTCCTGGCATTAATTAAGATTTCTAAAACTTACGATCTTTGATAGCATTAAATACTTAATTTGATATTTTCACTCAAGAGGTATCCGAGAAGGCAAGGATGACGAGGATCGCT
Organism: Phoeniculus purpureus; assembly: GCA_028565055.1. Classification (NCBI taxonomy): domain Eukaryota; kingdom Metazoa; phylum Chordata; class Aves; order Bucerotiformes; family Phoeniculidae; genus Phoeniculus; species Phoeniculus purpureus. The sequence goes on along the minus strand of JAOXOE010000848.1, from coordinate 9,497,511 downwards.
TTTGCTTTAATATTTTGACACCCATCGATAGGAGCAGGGTGTCCTAAGCAAAAGCTGTCTTCCCAAGTGACACCTCTTTATTCAGCAAACGTTCTCATAGTCCTTCAGATGTAGTAAGTTTCTAATTATGATTCTCCCCGAAGGCTTTTAAATATTCTGCCCTAAATATTCACAAGAACAATTGTCTTCTGGAAATTCTGTTTACCCAAATGAATTTTAGGAATCTACTAGGTGAAGCAGAGTCAAGATTAACTCAAGTGGTTCTGAATCCTCTCTACACAAATCTCTCTCCTCAGTGGTTATAGGTTTTTAAACTTACACATATAAGCAGACTTAGCTATCTATGCAGAACATTTACATACTGCCCAGTATGATGAAGATTATATTGCTGTACAAGTGCTAAAGAGATGTCAAGTCAGACATTGCACAATGCTATTCTGATGTTACAGCTCGAGTGAAGTGGCTATATCATTAGTAATCAATAAATATGTGCTTGTGGACAGGGATTAGAGTTGACTGACCTCTGTTATCAGCAGTATTTACTGCTATTTTGCATAATTTATTCATAAAGATGTAATGTGAATATATAGAGAGCATTCAGAAAGCGAAAGAGTTCCAAGGATGTAAACTCAAGTAAGGCAATGCAGTAGGAGTATCTAATATTTAACAGCATTTTACATGCTTAAGCTGATGCCAAAATCTTACATTTATGAGATTTTAATTGAATAAAAGTGCACAAAAAAAATTGTGAGAAAAAGAATTAGAATTTAATATTCAGAAATGAACATGTCATTGTGGTTAACGACTGAAGTGTCTCACAATACTAAGCCTCTGACATCAAGGAGCTAATACTTTGAAAAAAGAACATTAGGGATTGGAAGGGACCTCGAAAGATCATCTAGTCCAATCCCTCTGCCACAGCAGGATCACCTAGACCAAGTCACACAGGATCATATCCAGGTGGGTTTTAAACATCTTCTGAGAAAACTCCACAACCCCCCTGGGCAGCATCCTGAAGTTAAATGTCACTAAACTGGAGGAGACATCTGGAAAGGCTTGTGCAACAAGGAAAAATGTGGAAAGAAATTTGGGTACAGGCTGGTGGAGAGTAGTGCATAAAGAAGAGAGGAACTGTGAGTACGACTGTTTGATATATTATGCAGATGTAAGGAGGACTGGGGTTTTCCGTTTTTGAGCTGGGAGCGAGGGGTGTTCGTCAACACTGTGAAGAGACAGAAACTGGACTGAAAACATGGTCACTGAGGAAAGGATGAAGTGATAGGTTGTGTTGAACGTCTGTGCTGCTAAAATAAATAAAAGAGTCCAGAGAGAGATATAAAAACAATGAATAGAGGCATGTAGAAAAAGTGAAGGAGTGGGAGATGAAGAAGCAGGACAATTAACAGGTGGTGTAGTTTGAATCTGGCTGAACTTAGGCTGAGGGACTGTGGAGTTACTAAAGCAACTTGTAATAAACAGTTTGGAATGCCAATCTGAATAAGTAGCTCTGCAAATTGGTGTGACTAGTTTGGAGCTTCCCTTATGAGGAAAGGCTGAGGGAGCTGGATCTCTTTATCTTGGAGGAGACTGAGGCGTGACCGCATATGTGAGGGGTGGGTGTCAGGAGGATGGAGCTAGGCTCTTCTCAAGGTAATCTTGCGAGAGGACAAGGGCCAATGGGTGTGATCTGGAACATAGGAGGTTCCATATAAATATGAGAAGGAACGTCTTCACAGTGAGGGTGACAGAGCACTGGAAGGGATGACTTGGTCTGGTTGATCCTGCTGTGGCAGGGGGATAGGACTAGATGATCTTTCGAGGTCCCTTCCAATCCCTAAAGAGTCTGTGATTCTATGGGAAGCATTACAATGGCAGTGAGAAAGACAGAAAAATAAGGGCAATATGTCTGATGAACAGAGGGAGAAGGGGAGTGGGACAAAGAAATTAAAATGTGCAATTATATGTGAGTTTTATGAATTCATGAAGAAAGGGGAGGCAGGCTGAAGCTGATCAGTTTAGTAAGGATGGAGTTATACATCTAGTACAAATGAACCATGAACCCGTTCATGGAGAAACGTGTCCGCAGTGTCCTCGCTGAAGCAGGTTATGAATAATCTACACATTTCCATTAGTAAAGACTGACCTTCTACACCATGCTGGTAGCGTAGACTATGGAAATCCTGACCAAGGAACAATTTCCAGAAAGGTCACAGTTAGGTGACTGACAGACTGTTTTGAAATGTAGCAGAAAAGTCAAAATCATCGTGCTGCTTGCCTTTCCTGGTTTGGTGCAAACTGTAAGAATGGGAAAAGGATTTAACAGACAGCTAAAGACCTTCAGGGAAAGACACAGTCGTACTTATTTGGAGCCCCGGATTTTCTCTTGTTTTATTCCTCAAATCAGACAGCTGTGGTGCGTGAATAATTGGAAAACATTGAAGGAGTGATTTTATTAACGCAGCCCTGTCCTTACAGGATCAGAAACAACCAGTAGATTAGGAGGATTAATTTAGTCAGTGCAGAGGAAGCACAATCTCTGTTTTGAAAAAGCATCTGCACAGCATAAAGTGTCAGACAGTTTACACATTAGAAAAATAGAAAAGGAACTGCTGACCTTACCACGTATTCAGCTCTGCTGCAGAGTTCTGTCCTTTTCGCACCCATTAGGCTTTACTGTAGTGAATTATGAGCATTTTTATGACCTGCGGCAACTGTATTTGTGCCCTAACTCGTAAGAGTTTTATAAACTTGTGGAAGTTAGGGACACATATAAATTGTAAAGTTGTTTTACTCAAGTTGTATACTTTTAACCGTAGTTCCAGTCATAAAATCATGTACATAGGAGGTTCCACATAAATATGAGAAGGAACTTCTTAATGGTGAGGGTGGCAGAGCACTGGAAGGGGCTGCCCAAGGAGGTTGTGGAGTCTCCTTCTCTGGAGGTGTTTAAAACCCACCTGGACATGTTCCTGTGTGACTTGATCTAGGTGA
>JAOXOE010000848.1:9472775-9494420 GCA_028565055.1 Phoeniculus purpureus | reverse complement strand
GGTGGGTTTTAAACATCTCCAGAGAAGGAGACTCCACAACCCCCCTTGGCAGCCCCTTCCAGTGCTCTGTCACCCTCATTGGGAAGAAGTTCCTTCTCAGACTGATGTGGAACCTCCTCTGTTCCAGCTCACACCCACTGTCCCTTGTTTCTACCATTAGATGCCCCTGAGCAGAGCCTGGCTCCATCCTCCTGACACCCACCCTTTCCATATTTATCAACATTCATGGGGTTACCTCTCACTCTCCTTTTTTCAAGGCTCAAGAGACTCAGCTCATGAGGGAGATGCTCCACTCCCTTCATCATCTTTGTAGCTCTGCGGTCTTCCCACTCCTGTGCTCTGGTTTCCCATTTTTCTAGTGGGAATGTAATCCAGCTTTGCAGATTAATTAATTGATGAATATAGAGAGCCTGGAAAGTGTAAAGTGCAACACAGGAGTTAAGTGTTCTAATTAGGAGCAATTCTAACCCTGATTACACTGAGGTAAAGCTGAAAGTCCTACACCATAGAAAGATTTAAACTGATTAAAAAAAAGATCAGAATCGGGGTCTTGTGATTTTAAATGTAAACCCAGGCAGATTCCTTGCTGAGTTACATCTGCAACTGTAATAAGATCATGGAACATGACAACTTGTCATTTCAGTAAGAGATACAGGGAAAATGTCCTTTAAAAAAATTAAACAGGAAGGAAATTTTTAAAGTGTTTTCTTTGGCTCTGAAACATATGCCCGGGGAGAAACTGTTCTCAGCAATGCAGTGGATCTTGAAATATTTACTGGGTCTGGCATTTAACATAATCGTTCTTGTATAAACGATATAGAAAAAACACATTATTATCTTAGGCTGCAATCTAGTGTGAGGATGAGATGATATTTTAACAGGGCTGCATTCATCAGCTGTAACAAGAGAGGAAATGTGCTCGATCCAACTCGCCCTGCGGGCAATGTAAATAGGAGTGACTTTGGCCATCAGATAAGTACGGCAGTGGGAGGCAGACAGATGGACAGACAGACTGCTATGGAAAGGCGGCAGTTTAGGGAGGGTGATCAGAATGGGACAGGTAACTGGAACCCATTGCCTGGCTTGCTAGGACCCCATACTCTCACTCACAGAATCATTCAGTCAGATTGGAAAAGACCCTTGGGATCATTGAGTCCAACCATCACACTCTCCTCGTAATTGCACTCAACAAAGGTCCTCCTGGGAGCCTGAACGTCTCACTTGGCTCACAGTGGGATTTGCACATCTAGCCAGTGACACTAGTGTTTTCAGAAGTGTTTACATTTTGTAGTGATGCTCTTCAATAACCAGCAGCTACTGCTGTGCAGTTTTGTGCCTGTCCCTGCTGGATGCACCACAGAGAAGCTCCATCAACCTCCAAACATTCTTCCAGCACAACTTGATGTTTTGGCTACACAGCTAGCAAGGGGGCCAAGATGTGTTTTTGCTGAGCTCACAGCACATGTCACAGCTGCAGACTGAAACCAGAACTCAGCAGTACATTTCAGAGCCACAAGAACACCACTTTGAGATATTCCAGTGGAAGTGTGGAGAAAGAACAGTGAAGACACAAAGGTCCTCCACTGTTACCAAGCTTGCAGACAAATTTATTGCTAGGGACAATATGCCAACCTGCCTTCCAATGAGGCTTTTGGGATGAGCACTGGTAACTGCACAAAACAGGGAACAGCGTTGTATAGAGGTAGCTGCAGTGACACTGCAATAGCAGCTCTCCAGGAGGACTGGTACTGGAGCACATGTTGTGTTGAGACTTACCAGGGAAAGCCAGTGAATTATTTGTGACCTTAGGCAAGTTCCTTAATCTCTTACTAGTTCAGACAGGCACAGTCAAAGTCATATTAAACCGCAACAACCTTCCTACTCCTCCTCTCTGTGAAAGGGGACTTGGGTGTGGAAGAGTAACTGAGGGTTACATTCTTTTTAAAACAGATTCAGAGGATCTAAATAAAACTGAAGAAATGAACGAGCGGCTCATTATCTGCCTTGTCTTCAGACGGGGACATCTGGGTGAGATCCAGCTGGATCTCTCAAGCTTTTGAGGTGTAAGGGATCCCTGACCTCCTGGAAGCAGACACAAGACTCCCTTGCACCCATCTGCAGAGAAAACAAAAGACCCTACACACCAATTGCTCATTAATTTGCATTTCTTTCCCCGAAGGTTGTTTGCCAGCTTGTCTGTATGGGAAGACAGAGGAGGTTTTTATTATTTTCTATTCACTGCTCTATCCACCTGCTGCAGAGAACATCAGCAGGCACTGATGTCAGACACTAATGTCCATAAGAACAGTGGCAGAACAGGTGTCTGCCCCAGCCCCTTGAAGGTCTGTCCCTCGTAGACACCTTTTCCAGCACAGCAAATCCTGAACGTTCACAGCAGAGAGATAAGACAAGGGGGAATGGGTGTGAGCTGGAACAGAGGAGGTTCCATATCAATGTGAGAAGGAACTTCTTCCCAGTGAGGGTGACAGAGTCCTGGAAGGGGCTCCCAGGGTTGGGGGCGGGGGTTGTACAGTCTCCTTCTCTGGAGACATTTCAAATTTAAAACCCATGGCCACGTTTGGTGGGTTGATCTAGGGGATCCTGCTGTGGCAGGGGGATTTGACTAGATGATCTTTTGAGGTCCTTTCCAATCCCTAGTGTTCTGTGATCCCATACTGAAACAGTGACAACTTAAATCTCCACTAGATACCAAAACATGCCACAGGGGTAGCTGCCACCAGTGTGGGCAGTGCTAACGCAAACGTGCTTTGAGGCACAGAAGGCACATTCAGAGCCCTCGATGAAGCCAGCTCACGAGCACAAAGACAACCGAGCAGCAGGCACCAGGAAGACCTTCTTCCATGGTGCAGTGTGTGGCCATGGCTCTGCATCTCCTGGCACAGTTCACAGGGGCTGGGTGGGCTCAGAGGCACTTTTCCCTACCCTGGCCAGGATCCCAGTGCTTTCCCCTGTTGATCTGTATTACTAGCCAGGTACAAAACAGCTGCACCGAGGGGCTGCAATTTGGTTTCCTAATTATCACCATGACTTCAGCAATTCAGGTAACCATTTTCAAATTGCCACTAATTGCTATTAATTTGTACACACAGCAGCCTGACTGGCTGTACAGCTGAGGTGGCAGAGGGCAACGCCTGGTTGTCAGGTCCTAATTTTATTCCACTTTATACAGCAGGGTCTGAACCTCCAAGGTTTTGACTTCTTCAGATCCCCCTTATGAAGTTATGAGAAAACATTTGTGGTCGGGTGATTTCCTTTTGCCCTAGACAGCTGTCAGGAGCAGCAGAATGGCCTAAGGCAAAATGTGATGTGGGTGTAAGGAGTGTCTAAAGCCAGTAAGTTAAAGCGATGGGTTAGAAAGCCTGAGGAAGAAAAAAAAAAAGAGCCAATAATTGCTAAAAATCTTCCTATTCTGCTAAGTTTATTTAGTCAAATGCAGTGGCTCCTCTCCACGCCTTAGAAAAAAACCTTACCAATAATTTTGCTTCTGTTATTTAATTATCCCAAGCACCAGCAGTACAGATTAGCACTCAGCTCCTGCAGAACAAATCCCAGCCCTCGTGCAGATGCAGCATCCCAGCAGCTCTCACTGCAGGAGCAGCAGCTCTGTTGGACCAGAGAGGATTTAAGTCTCTGTGAGCAGCAGCAGCCAGTGCAGAGCTCACCCAGGAGTCGCAGCACAGCACCAGCCCCCTGCCAGCCTTGCTGCCTTTCTCTCTGACTAGAAGTTGGCAGTCAAGAGCCTTTTAGGAAATTTAAGCATCTCAAAAGCATTGTCACAATTTACATTTTAGAAACTGGGAGATCAGCTGCCGCTTAAAGGCCTCTGAGCTGATTTGAGAAACACAACCAGATTCGTTAAGAGCCCCCACAACAACTCCAGGTGAATCAAACTGAAAATATCTGTTGCCCGTATGTTGTTTGGAGTTAAAAAAGGATTAAAAAAAATCTCCTTATTACACCCTGCCAGCTCTGCTAGAAGATTCATTTAATGAGTAGTCTGTATTGAGGATGGATGAAAACTCTCCACCAAATGTTAAAGGAGAAGGAGGTGGAAAAATGGATTAACAGCTCCGAGACAACTGTCACAGATCATGTTTGTTCTTCTAAAAAAACCAAACCAAAACCCAAACCCCTCAGTTTTATTGAACAAATGCACATCTCCTCACCCCCAACAAGTATCACCAATGGAAAATCTGTTTAAATAGTCACTGTTTACAAGGATATTTGAGGCACAGACATGACTGGAGTCTCCTTCTCTGGAGATGTTTAAAACCTACCTGGCCATGTTCCTGTGCGACTTGATCTAGGGGGATCCTACTCTGGCAGGGGGATTGGACTAGATGATCTTTCAAGGTCCCTTCCAATCCCTGATGTTCTGTGATTCTGTGACTGTTGTACACCAACTTGAGAAGGCTGGGAGAGACAGGAAAGGAGGGGAGGGGCATTTGTCTTTGATTCAGTATTTTTGCAAGTCTTACTCGTGATGGAGGTGCCTTTGGCTCTGGACACTGGCAGCATCCCTTGCTGGGCACCAGTATCAATCCATATTGTTTACCAATTATTGCTTTTGTATTGATGGCCACTGCTGTTCAGAGCTCTCCCAAGGCTCAGGCAGGACTTGCCCACCCAAGATGGGCTTACCATCTTGGTTATCCCTACACTGAGCCACCCAGCACAGGGTCTGCATCCACCCTCTGTGCTGCAACTCCAACCACAACTCCCCCAGAAGGCAATGTGCTTCATTTTGCTAAGCAAACATTTGCCACACAAATATAATTACCTTCCTCTCTGGTAGCCTTTGTGCTCCAAATAAATTTACTGGCAGGCTCATTCCCATTCAATTAAAAACTAAAATTATGTTTTTAATAATAGAAGGGGTTTTTTTTAAAAAAGAAAGACTCTTAAAATTCAGCTTTTGCTTCTCCTGCTAAATTGCTGTGCAGGGGCATCTCTCCTTGGAGGTTTCAGTCTGGGTCTTTCATGAGATATTCACTGACTATACACCGACTGGTTATCAAGGAATATTTTATACAAAGCCTGATTCTTTATTTAATAGTCAGTCTTCTATTGATTCACGTAGCCAGTAATGGTGACTAAGAGAACTGTGATTCATTAGCACCTGTTGGTATCCAGGATTTGAGGTTTCTACTCGCTCTTCACAACCCCTTCCTTTAGCTTCCCCTAAACACATGCACATGTATAAGATTATAACAAAACAAAATGGGAAGGCAATTTTTGGCAAGAGCTCTACAATTGTAGTAAGACTCAGCTCACACTATATCTCATACCTGCAGCTATTTTGGACCCTAAGTTCCCAAAACCTCTCAGATTTACCCTCCATGCTATTTATCTTCTTTTTCTCATCAGCAAGGACATTTGAGTTGAAATAAAACATAAGGACAGTAAGAAAACAGTGTATGATTCATGACAGTTACCCTGCACAAAAATTAGCTACTCCTTGTCCATTCTGCACACAGACACACACACAATACCCTGTGCTAGAAGAGAACCATTTATCCCTCATTTAAAAAAAGACCCAAGAGTTTAAAAGAATTTGGGTGCATTCTGGTATGTACCTGGTAATAGAATCAGCCAGCCAAAGGAATTAGCAAGGCAAGAGTCTGCAAAATGATGGGAAAACTTGCAACACATCAGAACTTCCCTACGCTTCCCATGCAGTCAGGTAGATCTAAGTCATAAACATGAGCTAGTCACACAGGCTGCTCTAGAGGAACCCTTGTCTCTACAAAGTCACTTTGAAGTTTCTTAACAAGAGAGAAGACCCTCTGGCAGCTCAGCCTGGACACGCCAGCCACTGGCACCAGCTGACTCCAGCCCGGTCACTTTTGCACAGAGAAACATCACTGGACGATGGACATCTCCAGGAAAACATGACCAGAACCCAAGATGAGGCCACCCAAGTCATTTTTGGTAAATGAACCTTTGCAAATACTCCCAGTTGTGTTCTGGAAGACACAGACACTACTGGTATCAAGCTTTGCTCTTAGTAGTTTGAAATCATTACCTTTGATGGTGGGACTCTCACTCTTTGAAGACTCTTGAAGAGGTGCATACAGCAAACAATGAGCAGGCAATGAACACTCAGACCTTCTTCTGACTGGGGAGTCTCCCTGGTTCCTCAACACCAGCTTTGTACTCCCATTTCCCCTAATCATCCTCTTACCAGATTATGAGCAGCAGGCTTGAAGTCTTGGCCTCCTTAAATCAAGTCTGACTTTTACCATCTGTGTCAGTGGGACCAGGACTTTATTACAGGACCTGCTTCCCAGACCTAACTAATGGCAGACAGAGTATCATCTGGGGCAAAGCTGGGTTACTGCAGGATCTAATTCATTAGTGGGTCGTGATTTGACACTTGCAGACATACTACTGATTGCTTCTGTGGAACTGTGAGCCAAATAAAGCCTGAACATTTGAAATTCAAACTCTGAGGCCACTCAAACCAAACCCACTGTTTCATTCCTTCTTTTCCTCTTTACTCTTAGCTTCACAGTCCACCTTTAAAATCCTTTTTCCCTTGGAGCCTGTCAAAGCTACCTCCCCAGGGCTCTCCCCTACAGCACGTGTCCTCATGCAGTCCCTTTGTAATACCCAAGCTGTTCGGCTGATGCTCAGACTGAATTAGAAAGCAGGTCTGTGTCTGATCTGCAAACATACCTCCAGCCCCATTTCCCTCCCCTTAATGTATTCCAGTCTACGCCTGGGTAGTTAAAATCTTCAGCTCCTACCACTCTCTCCTTTTTACATTCCTGTTTTATTTGCACAGTCATTTCACAGTCCAGTTGTTCTTTCTGGTCAGGTGGCCTATAAAGTATTTCTATTACTAGTTTACTCTCTGAAACATCTCCAACTGTAGCCCATAATGACACAGCAGCCCCATTCCAGCCTCTCTCAGATCCCCACTTTCAAAGGCTAATAAATTATTTTCCTTCTCAAATAGCTCTCTCTTCTCCCATCCCCTTCTCTTCCTCCCTAAACAACTGAAACAATCTCTACTCTTTAATGTTAATACCTCTGTTATCTTCTAGGGAAAGTGCAGCTCCGTCCATACCTATTTCCCAATGGACAATGCCTACGTGTACAACTAAACTCCTAACATCCTTGCCCAGACACAATAACCATCCTCCTCCTGTTCCCCAGGCAAATACAAACCTCTTCCTGAGCGGATCTGATGGCTTTGCTGTTCCTGATCGGGCTAAGCAGGGCTGGTTCTTATTTCTGTCCATTGCTCTGCATGTCTCTGCTTCACCAACTGCTTCCAATTTGTCTAGAAGGGAGGATCTGGTTATAGCCAAAGTTTTCTCCTTTTTAATATGTTTCTTCCACTGTATCTCATAAATATATTTAACTGGCTTTTCGCTATTCCTATTGTGCAAACCATCCTTGTGTTATTCAGGCTAGTAAGATGAACAGAGTACTTGCGGTTGAAAGTGTCCTCATGGTTTTCAATGTCTACTTTGACTGCTTTAAATTCCTCCAACTGCATTTTCTTAGCATGATCCTGCTGCAGTGGGAGAGGGATGAGGAGAAGAGAAAGGATGAGGAGAGCAGATGAAGAAGAGCTCACGAGGTTCTTCTGCCCAGCCAGGTCTCTGTAGCTGTTTCGGATACTTGTGGTCGTGTGGTATCAGACAGAGCTTTGATAAAGCTGTGTTCTCTCCCTTGCCACCTTACAGGTCACTCACATGTGCCCCATGGAGAAATGTGACAAAATGCCTTCCCATCTCCCACACTAAACAGCAAAGCACCTCACACTGGGGAAAAAAGTCAGAGGTATGAATGATGTAGGATTCAATCCCATGTGCCAAGGGTTACTAGCGTGTTCTTAAGCACCAGACCAAAGTTTGAGCAAATTTGCTCTACACTAAACTAAAAAGAAAATTTGGCCTCAAAATTATTTGGTCCTATGGTGACTATAAAATGGGATTTAAATGTATTTGTACTAGTGCTCTGGAGAAGAGCTTGGGAGGGATGCAGCGGGATACAGCCAGCACAGCTCACAGCACTCAGCCATCCTCCCTGCACACAGCTCCAACTTGTTATTTGCCAAAAAGGAAGAGAAAAACAATTCACTCCTTTTCCTCTTTTTCAGCCCTGTGACTGGAGTCTCCTCAGAGCCCCACGGGGCTCCCTGGAATCCAGGGAAGCAGCTGTGTTCTGCTCTGGTTACTGCTGATACAGGCACTGACACCACCAACACCACTGCCACATCCAGCCAAAGAGCCAAATGATTTTGAGCAAGGCTGTGGTCTGAAAGCCAGTAACACACAGCTCTGGGAAACTCTCGAGAAAGCCAAATGAGTGAGTGTCCACTGATCTCCTCTGTCTCATGGTCTCTCAGTTTCCCAGCAATAATTAGCGCTGATTTCACAGACTGGGTCCCACGTGAACCTGTCAGGCTGCCTGTACACCACAGAGCCAAAACCCAGCAGCTGCACGACTGGCTGGGTGATGACTGAACTGCTGGTAGTGGTAGAATCTCCTTCTCTTCTAGCCCCAATGAGCTTGTGATCTTGTGATGCATCTAGCAAGCACTCAGTCTAGGTGATGCCTCCAGAGCACAGCCCTCCAGGAGAGCTCTATGACATCCTGAGCAGGACTTGTCTGGAGAAACTTGGCTCTAGTGCCATAACTGGAGAGGGGACTGGAATTACCAGCCTCTTAGCACACTTGTGTGAAAGTAGGAAGACCCAGAGCTCATCTTTTCTTACAAATCTTGGACAAGTTTCCTGGTGTTGGCACATTTTATTGGGCCTTACAATACAGTAGTTGGACTTGATCTTACCTGAGTCTGATGGATCACTCTCACCCTAAGTCCATTAATACTACGATTTTGTACCTCTCACTCTTCTTCCAATTTTCAGTTGATGTTCCTAAAAATCTGATCTGAAAAAAAAAAAAGGTTTGGAAGAAGTTTCAGGGGAAATTGTCCTCAATCAGGACTAATTTATGATTTCCACAGGCACACATCTTTCATTAGTGGTCAAATATAGGAATCAAGACCTGTTAAGCGGCAATTAATTTTACCTCTTTAACTATAACTTTCTCGTCTGTAAAACCAGCTGCTAAGAATAATCCAAACCTATCCATTTTCTGATACCAAAGCTGCTGACAATCATGCAGTGGGGCTCAGATAGAGGGATGAGTTTATTAGTAGTTACCTTAATCATAGAATCATGACATTGTTTAGAGTGGAAGGGACCTGAAAGATCATCTAGTTCCAATGCCCCTGCCATGAGCAGGGACACTTCTCACCAGACCAGGTTGCCCAGAGCCCCATCCAACCTGGTCTTGAACACTTCCAGGGAGTGGGCATCCACAACCTGCCTGGACAACCTGTTCCACTGCCTCAGCACCCTCAAAGGGAAGAACTTCTTCCTACTAAAATCTAATCTAAATCTACCCTATTTCTGTTTGAAACAGTTCATCCCCACAGCTACATGTGCCATGAGTACGTGATGTTGGGCTGTTACACAGACACACCATCTACTTCCCAGCTCATGGCACAGACTGTCTCCATTCCAAAGTGCTGAACCACATCTCAGCTGCCGGGAGAAGTCACCCTAGGACACTGCCAGGAGAAGGTACAGTAGTGCTGGGCTGAGCATCTCAGCCCACTCTGTGCCTTGCTGTCTGCCCTTCTCTTGTGCAAGCTGGTGCATTTTGCTATGGAGAACACCAGGGTAATGCTGGGCAGCTGTACTGTTGTGCAGGGCCCCCGGCGTTCATGGTACACACCATGCAGACGTAGCCTTGCTAGGTAAATGACACAATTAAATGAGGTAAATCAACAAGGGAGAGGATGAGAAAATGATATTGACTGTAATGTTTACAAACACTCCTCACCTTCCGACTCACTGATGAATTGGTAATTTTTTTGCTGGGAGAGAAGCTCGCTCTTCCTTTACAGACAGCTTTTTTATGAGGCACAGGGGAGACAATTAAACATTTAATTCAGTTTGACCTGTTCTGTCATTACAGCTCTTTGTTTCCCCATCTCCTTTACTCTGACCTTTAGGATGGGGTGGTTGGCAGGTTAGTTTTATTTTTATTTTCCTTTGACCAGGTCAGATCACACAGATCCTGTTTCCCAAAGATAACATGAATGCAGAATATTAATGCAGACTTCCCCTATTGTGTCCCTTGGCCTCCCTTCCCCCAGTTCACCCCGCACCCCACATTCCCCTCCCCGAAGCCTGCGAGCTCATTTGCACAAAAGCACACCGAGTCCCCACTTAGCAGCCCACCTTGAACAAAACACTCCAGGACTCTTGAAACAGCAGAAGTGCTAATCAAGCAGGGCCCTGTGCTCTATGCTTCTGCAGTGGTTGCCTGGCATAGAAATGGGCTGTCTGGCCACAGCTATGAGGTAACGTCTGGCTTTTTTGCCAAGCTGCAGAACTAGTCAGACACTCCCTGGAACAACATTTCTTCAGGAAAAAAAAAAAAAGAAAAAGAAAAAGTTAGGCAAGAAATGATCTTCCAGAAACTTCCCTGCATCTTTCAGTGTGTGGGGTGTTTTTTTTTCCCTCCTGTGTAGGGTTGTTTTGTTTTGGTTGTTTTTTTTTTAAGTTATATAACCGCATTACTTAGACTGCAACGGGTTTCATCAGCCGATTTTGGGCAGTGATCTTATGAAACTGATTTCTCACACTTAGCAGGCGAACGGGAAATTTGGAAGGGGAAGGAACATGCACGCACAAAATAGATACACGGAGATGTACGCCGCTCTTTTTTCCTGCAACACCGTCTAGATCTATCAGCTATTTCTGGATGCAAACTGAAACAGAGCAACACAAATCCCAGCAATGCAGAGCTAACCTGCATCTGCAGCATCTTTTTTTTTGCAGCACCGCCGATTAATCTAATTAACCAGTTAGAGGAATATTTTGCTGCACCGCAGCAGCAGCAGCAGCAGCAGCAGCTCTTCGCTTTCCTTGACAAATCCCTTATTTACCGAGGTGGCGCCGAATTTGTGATTCAGAATATTCTGTGTTTTATAATATCACTGACAACTTGATATTTTTTCCTGAAGGACAGAAAAGACAGTTCATTTTTCTGCAGTGAAGGCTGAAAAATTCTATGAGCTGGAGACATGTGGCTGTTTCCCTGGAGTTTGAAGCTGTGGCTAACAAACCCCCTTGTATTAAATACGTAGATACGTCAGTTAAACATTCAGTCTTGTCCCTGTGTGACACCCTGCAAAGAGCTAATTCCTGAGAAGCAGCATTGAAAAGGTACAAGAAGGAATGTCTTGTCCTCAGGGTAGGACCAGCCAATGGAGCCGGGTGCTGGTGATGTAATGCCTCAAACTGGTGCATCATTGGTTCCGGAGAGATTAGACCTGATATGATTTTAGAGAGTTTGGTGAGAAGAGTTTTTGCAGAAGAGCCTGTAAATTTCCCTGCACCAAGGACATTTCACGTCAGTTCTCTTGCGTTCGTCAGCCAGGGCATGTCTAGCTGGTAGAAGCTTGCTCTAATGATAGTACTGCTGTCTTGCAAGGTCTTCTTGGTACTGTTTAGCTTTTCTGTGCCCTGCTATCTGGGAGGCATTTCTCTGAAGTCAGACTGTGCTGGAATCACTTCTCCAGCTTGCCCAGGACATTCTTTAATAAAAAGCAGTTGTTTTCTCTCTGACTCACCTCTGAACTGTTAATTGTTTCAGGCACCAACTTCTATTCCTCCAGCTTCTATTACCTTCCCAGGTTTTCATCTGCCCAGTCTTATTTCTTTAGCTGATTGCTTTATGAGGAGATGGCTGATGATGTCTTCTTAAACGAACCTCTCCAGTCCGGGCTTGCTCTGGAGGAATCTGCTTAAATCACCATAATGACAGTCAGCTCAGGAACAGTCGCCTTTTGCCCTCCATGGTCTCATGCTGCAGGACTTGCAGGAATGCAGCTGCAGTCTGTGAAACTGCTTGGCCACTCCAGTGCACTAAGTGGTTTGTTTGAACTCCAGCCATGATTCAGGAACAGAATCCTCTGAGATTGTCATCCCTTCCTCTCATCCCCTCTAAATGAAATAGTCTTGCAAAAGCTGCAGGGATGTTAAAGCCTTTGTCAAACCTGGGAAGAGGAAGCAGGAGCTGCAGGAGATGTTCACAGGCTGTCTTCCACAGGTCCCCTGGAGATGCAGGCCCTGGTGATGCTGAGGTCAAGGTGGCAGCACAGGAAGCCAATCCAACCCACAAATCTCTGGAAGCTCTGAGCAGTGCAGTTTCCATATTTCCCCTTGGCAATCTGAGGAGCCCTGCCAGTTGCTGGAGGCCAAAGATCACACAAGTGCTGTGGAGAGCAGAGCCATTCCAAGACACAAATGACTTAGCATTTCTGAGGTTTGCTTCTTTTCCAAACAAGAGCAAGAACCTAAAATCATGAAACTCCCTGTTAACTATGGGTAAACATAGTTTTTGCTCATGATTTTATTTCATTAACCCCCAAGTGTATGTTTTGATGCAGACTTCTGAACAGACAGAAAATGATATGATTTACTGTAAAGAAAATGAAAAGTGAAAGAATTCATTCCAGAAATGGAACCTTCACCTTTTGTGTCTGAGACAAATAGAATTCCAGTGAAACTGGACGGGTTAGTGGGATGTTTGAATAACTATACACCCCTTGTCTCAGCCAGACTACCTCCACTTACTCAGGGTATCTCAATTTCAAGTAGTTCCTGCGCATTGCTTGTGCTTCAATCTACCCGTTTCACTTGTACTGACTGCCTAGTACAGTGAGAGCAGAGTTTCTCTTAAGTATTGTTGTTACCTGGTAAAGCAGGGAGGGATTGAGTAGCAACCCATTCGAGCATAGGGGAAATGCAGACCTCGGCTGAGAGGACTCCATTGTAATGCAGACTGTGGTTGTTGAAGAGTTCCTGTTACATTCGTTCTTCTGAGTGCACCCGATGCAATCTGTCACAGAATCACTGAATTACTGAGGCTGGAAAAGACCTCTAAGATCATCAGGTCCAGCCCATGACCTAACATCACCACATCCGCTAGACCAGGGCACTAAGTGCCACAGCCAGTCTGTCCTTAAACACCTCTCATGAGGACTCCACCACTGCCCTGGGCAGTCCATTCCAGGGTCTGATCACCCTTTCCATGAGGAAGGGCTTCATAACATCCAACCTAACCATCCCCTGGCAGCTTCAGGCCCTGCCCTCTCATCCTGATGCTAGTTGACTGGGAGAGAGCCACCTGTCTACAACTTCCTTTCAGGTAGTTACAGAGAGTAATAAGGTCCCTCCGGAGTCTCCTCCAGGCTAAACAGCCTCAGCTCAGTTCTTCTTTGTTGGAACCTCTATTTGTTACCTATTGTATTGAGTTGGAGAAGAATGACTTCTGATTCCTTTCTTTGTTCTGTTAAGCAAAATGAGGTTCTGTTTGCTACGTTGATGAACACGGTGCATCACTGCACCACCACCTATGCTGAGGGATTCAGAAGAAGACACTGTACACCCATACAGGGACAGATTGTCGTGACAATGAAGTCTATATTCTGCGATTCTACAGTTACCTTTCTGAGCAACAGCAAAAACACCTTTTCTCTTCCTGCTCTACCTGGAATATAAAGAAATGTTTTGTGGTGGCTTTGGAAAATTACTGTTGCAACAAATCATGTGCTTTGCTGTGCTGAAGTCCCTGTCCTCCCTGCACACCTTCTGTATGGAGAATTCGGGGGTGGCCATGCACCCATGTGTGGTTTATAGAAAGGCATTTCACTCGTGACTTCAACCAGCTGAGATTCTTAATGTCGCTGTGATTACAGCTGTGTTTGGAGGGGGTTTGAGCTGCTTTCCTCCAGAAAATCTCTCCATTTGCTCTAGACAGTTTGAGAAAGAGCCTTTGGTCCAGCAAATATCTTCTGCAGCACAGGCTTTCACATAAACCAGCCAGCAAACCACAGGGGACGGGCACGAACGGAGGGAACAGCGGTGACTTGGGAATTTGACAATATGACTATTTCCAAATACTCTTCTCATGTGACAGAGAAGTCCAGTGGGCAACTCAAAATGCACCACCACATCCTTGTTCTTCCACAGAATATTTGGAAAGCCGCACAAACTCACTGAAATGTTCGCTTGCTCACAACCACTCTACAGCCTTGTCCTCACAGCACCTTGTGTAGGTGCTTACAAAGTACCTGCAGATGGCTTAGAATCATAGAATCATTGAGGTTGAAAAAACCTTCAGGATCATCCAGTCCAACCATCTGCCCTACAACCCCCAACCACTAACCCAGATCCTGTGGCTGCCTGTTTGTTGAACCCCTCCAGGGATGGTGCCTCCACCCCCTCCCTGGGTGGCCTGTTCCAAGGCCTCCCCACTCTTTTTGGGAAGATCTTTTTTCTGAGATCCAACCTGAACCTCCTCTGGCACAACCTGACCCCATTTCCTCTGGTCTTATCGCTAGTCCCTAGGGAGGGAGAAGAGACCAACACTTGCCTCACTGCAACCTCCCTTCAGGTAGTTGTTGAGAACAGTGAGGTCTCCCTTCAGCCTCCTCTTCTCCAGGCTGAACAGCCCCAGCTCCTTCAGCCTCTCCCTATCAGACGTGTTCTCCAGACCCCTAGGATAAGTCACTGTGGCAGCCTCAGGAGCCTGGGTGTTCTGCCTCTTGGCCAGTCTTACCCAGCAAACCTCTGCTGCTCCTCCACAAGCTGGCCCAGGGTAAGCAACACGGGCAAACCAAAGCAGCCACCCCATGCCAGTGACTCTAGTAGGAGGACAACCCAGTTTAAGATGTTTAGATGTTCTGCTGCCACCACAGTTCTTTAAAAATATCTCATGCTTGAGAGCAGAAAAATTCCACTCCATAGGACAAAAAGTGTCAACTTAAGTGTTAATTATATTTTCATATCAGAACATAAACTCCGGTTTGTAAGAACATGGGTGTCCTTAAAATACATCGTAATAACAAATTGAAAACAGCTAGTGTTCTTGAATCAATTTTCACATTTATAACTTTAAAGAATAGTTCCCTTTTTCTGTCTCATTCTGTCAACTCTGTACGGCTTTGTGCTTGCCTTGTCATTTCATCAAGAAAGATGTCAGTCTGTAATTTGCAGTGTTTCTTTCAATTAAAACCAAAATGCCCCAAAATGACAACAACAAAAAACAAAACCAAAGCAAAAATGAAACCCCACCCAGAAGCGAGGGCTCAACAATGTATTGAGCTATGTGGGCATGGTAATGTGAAAAATTATGTGTAATCTGTTTTATCAATTATAGAGAAAACTGCAAAGATTCAGGCTGTAATTGCAAAGATAATACCCTTCTATTGCTGCTAATGGCTGCTGTCGGTGCCTTATACATGACTTCTAATTTTCACAGCTCACAGTATCACAGAACATTAGGGATTGGAAGGGACCTTGAAAGATCATCTAGTCCAATCCTTCTGCCAGAGCAGGATCACTTAGACCAAGTCTCACAGGAACATATCCAGGAGGGTTTTAAACGTCTCCAGAGAAGGAGACTCCACAACCCCCTGGGCAGCCCTTTCCAGAGCTCTGTCACCCTCACTGGGAAGAAGTTCCTTCTCAGATTGATGTGGAACCTCCTATGTTCCACCTCACACCCGTTGCCCCTTGTCCTATCATTAGATGACGCTGAGCAGAGCCTGGCTCCATCCTCCTGACACCAACCCCTCACATATTTATCAACATTAATGGGGTCATCCTTCAGTCTCCTTTTGTCCAAGCTAAAGAGTCTCAGCTCCCTCAACCTTTCCTCATCAGGGAGGTATTCTACACCTTTCATCATTCTCACTGCTCTGCGCTGGACTCTCTCCAGCAGCTCCACGTCCCTCTTGATCTGAGGGGCCCAGAACTGGACACAACATTCCAGATGTGGTCTCACCAGGGCAGAATAGACAGGGAGGAGGAGAACCTCTCTCGATCTGCTAACCGCTCACATCATAGATGAAATACGAAGAATCCTGTGGATGAGACCATGTACCCCATGGGCCATAGTATCTGAGGGCTTTCTTTGCAATCACAGCAGTTGGATCTTGCATACATAGACATGATTTATTTTACTTACTGGATTGCAAAATTTTTAGTCTTTCCAAGGTCATTACACTAATGGGAGGCCCAAGGTTCAAAGATGCTGACTACAGACTTTGCAGAACCTTTCTGATACCTTCTAAGCACTCATTTCTAATTCCTAAAACTACTGACTTCTTATTTTTAAGCTTCTCCAAACTCCTGCAAATCCCAGGAGCCTGTAGCAGCCTTCCAAATCTCTAGCAGTACATTTGCTTTCTTCTGAGTTAACTACTAGACCTAATTAAACAACCCTGTCTCATCTGAGTGGATGATTTTCTTACAGTCTGAATACAAATTAAAATTCCAGTTCTGTTAACATTCAGGTCAGTTAATCAGAATAAACCTCTTTAAAAACTAGAAGACTAAAGTGATTTCAAAGTCAATCATACTCTTAACTCGTTTTTAAGGATGTCGTTTGTAACATTCTCTACTGGTTCCTATTTTTAAAAAAAAAGGAAGAGCTCTCAGCACTCAGAGCAGCTTAATTCAATGAGAGAAACGTTGGGAATGTTACATGAAGGGTTGCTAAAGAGCTTCAGTTTCCAAAGGGCAGGCATGCAGCTCTGCATGTTGAAAATTGCACAGACAGTTGCCAAAACAGCAAATTAGACATCATTCACATAATGAACTTGTTAGAAGACTAATTCAAGATTTGCATGTGGAAATCTGAATGTGGAGCTACGTTAGTCCTTGCGAATGCAGATGTGTCTATTAGTCTGTGTGTTTGAGCAGATGTTATTTTGAAAACAAGGTCCTGAGTTCTCACAGTACGGAAATTAATAACTGAAGACTGCTGTGGATTAGACTAGATGATCTTCTGAGGTCCCTTCCAATCCCTAATGTTCTGTGAGTCTGTGATTGCAATTTCACAGACAGCTTTTCTTTTACATAGGACGTGGTGCTAGTCAGTCAGAAACGTCGAGTTTTCGTCTCACCTTCTAGCATATTTTCTGTGTGAGCTCAGGGAAATTATATTACCTTTACTTACTCTCTGTTTACCTACCAGTGCAGTGGCTTTAATATTCCTTATCTGCCATCACACGTGCACTGTCAGGCTCAATTAGGGCTCGCAATTCTCCTTCAGCTCTGCAAATGAGTGTATGTTTTGGAACAGAATTAAAACTTGAATTGTTTAACCCAACTATGTTCTTACTGCTAATCACTTGGCAGTAATTTTCTCATGTTAAAGAGAGGACAAGAGTGAGAAGGAAACAGACCCAGGTCCAGGTACACTAGCAACCTCTAAGGTGGGCTGGACCCTGGTAACTGGAGCTGGCACTCTGGTGAATGAGGCTTTAGATGAAGATGCATGGAAGAATGCAGAAGGCACAAGATGCACTTTCATCCACTGAGCAGAAAACTGCTGCATGCTGTGTGGTGTGGTTGGGATCATACCCCTCAGCCTAATCCCGTAACATGGTGAGCATCAACATGCGCCTGTGATGGGGCCTTAGTTTGGGGTCTGGCTGCAACGGTGACAAATGCAGGGCTTTGCTTAGCATTCAGCTTGCATATTGCTAAAGCACACATACTTGGCTTCCCAGTTTTTAGGCCATGTAATGACTCTTTTCAAAGTGCAATGCTATTTTCAGCTTTATCTTCATTTTATTCTTATCAAAAATAATTGCTGTGATTTAGAGACCGTCTAATACCCTGCTGTTATCTCCACATCTCTAGTAGTGTGCTGGCACCCAATAGTGAACCTAAAAGCTGCATAGATTTTCAAGTTGCAGCATGTTAATCTCGTGCAGCATGGAGAACAATCTCTCTAATTGAAAAGACTGAGCAGCCAGGTTTTGTATGTCGTTCTGTGTTTGCATTTCAAGTCAAATAAACTCTGGCAAAGGCAAAATCTCCACCACAAAACCCAAATAAAACTGATGCAAGTGTTGGGTTTAACTCAATCACCACACTTGATCAGGCCTGCACTAGTGTTCTCTCTCCATAAAAACTGAAAGTGAACGTTATCCAAATGCAGGGAAAGAAATTTGCAATCAGGAAGAGTGAAGGACAAGTGAAATTTTAACTTTGTCTAAGACATTAGAATTAGAAGATTTTTCACTGACTGCATTAAGATATCACTGTTCAACAGTTTGTGCCTTACCCTGTTATACTAACACAGGAGATGTAAATCAAGATGCTAAAATAGATTCAACTGTAATTGAAATTTAACACAGGCCTTAATTTCTGAATGGGCAGTCGGCAAGAAAAAGAAGATGAACATGTATTTTACAACAAAATCCACAGGACATGCTTTGTGTCCATCAATTATTTAGTCTCTGTACCTGTTAAGAGGCCCTTGCTGTGCTTTCTGTTCTCTCTCGAGAAACAGAAGCTGTCTCCTGAAGGATATGCAAAGCAGTACATCCTAACCCTTCCTGAGAGAATCACAGATTCAGAGAATGTTAGGATTGGAAGGGACCTCGAAAGATCATCTAATCCAATGCCCCCTGCCACAGCAGGATCCCCTAGATCCAGCTGCACAGGAACACGTCCAGGTGGGTTTTAAACGTCTCCAGAAAAGGAGACTCCACAACACCCCTGGGCAGCCCATTCCAGTGCTCTGTCACCCTCAGTGGGAAGAAGTTCCATCTCATATTTATGTGGAATCTCCTATGTTCCACCTCACATCTGTTGCCCCTTGTGCTATCGCTAGATGACACTGAGAAGAGCCTGGCTCCATCCTCCTCACACCCACCTTTCACATATCTATAAATATGTATGAGGTCACTGCTCAGTCTTTGCTTCTCCAAGCTAAAGAGACCCAGCTCCCTCAGCCTTTCCTCATAAGGGAGGTGTTCTACTTCCTTCATCATCTCCGTGGCTCTCCGCTGGATCCTCTCCAGCAAGTACTGAAGTCTTTTGGACAAGTACTCTGGCACAATACAGCTACAACACTAACCCTAAGCATGTCAAGCTTCTTTTGTAGAATACCCTGCGTTGTCTGCATATGCCCCATTGACTTCTGCTTCTCAAATCCAGCGAGAGAGGAAACCTTCCCAAGCAATCTCATGTAAGCAGTAAAAGAAAAGCACTACAATACTGATTCAGAATGATTGCTACACACCACACGTTCACGTGGTTTCATTTACTCTGCTCCTACTCCTGCTTTCGGCTGGTTGGCAATACCCAAGGGTGTGGTTTGTGTGTGAGATTAGACAGGTTGAGAGGGAGGCTTTTATCATTTGTTCCTGCAGTGCATGTGATTTTTTTTTATGTATTCCTACTTGTAATTTTATCACTTGGTTATTATTTCACAGTGTTTTTTATTGCGCTTTTTACTACAGGAGCCTTGTGGGTATTGGTGTTAGCAATTGGAGAGCAAGCTCCTGGTCCTGCAGCCCGCCTGCGAGAATCAGGTGCCCAGGTGGCCAGTGGAAGTTGGTGTTTTTCCTTCTCTAAAGTCTGTACATTGTGATGAAACCTCAAAAGGATGCTGGTGTCATTTACTCACAACTGTCTCTGCATTATTGTTTCATGCGTATCCTGAGGAAGTTTCTAACACTGTGCAGAAGGCAAGTGCTTGAAAGAGCTTGCAGGCAGTTGGGGTCTATTATCCAAACTCATTCCTAATTATTTATAACCTCTGTCTGCAGTCTGTTGCACAGCATGATGAGTATTGTCAAACAGGAAACTTCTGGGACACCAAACTTCTGCTGTTTTCTCTCACAGGGAACCCCTAAACAGAGACCCCCTTGGAGACACAAGACATGCCGCTCTTCTGCTGGGCCTCAGGGCAAGCAGCATTGTGGATGTGCTCCCTTCTGACCTCCAGACAGCCTCAAGAATAACATTTGCAGACTCATTGTATAGCTCCTGATAATGAGGGCTCCCTCATTACAAAGTCTAATTATCAGAGTGTGATTGTAGAGGACACAACTTTAAAATACAGGCTTCCATGACCCTTTTCTTTACCCGGTATATCTGGATGCTTCACCTAGTTGGAACTGGCAGCGTGCAGCTAACATCTTCACTGAGCATTTTCCTTCAGTCCCACACCAGCAGTCAGTTGCAATCAGTTTGATGAAGCGGTGGGTCAGCAGGAGAAAAACATGGCCTGTTAGTCTTTGAGCTTCTTAGATGAAACATCCCAGTGAACTCCAGCAAAAAGAAGAATCTGAGTGGGACCCTGCAGTTAGGTGAGGGGAATTAATGGGCATTTGCTGTTTTTATTTTAAGGAAATCAATGGATGTGCTGGAGAGTGGATGATGGAACACACAGCTGGTGGAATGGACAGGCAAAGATCACTATTTTCCTTTTAAGCAAATCAATGTGTTAATTGGGATTCTGGTGGGATTCTGAAGCCGCTAATGGAGATGGGGGCCAGTGGAGGATCATTAGTCTTTATTGTAAGCAGTACAGTTAGTTAATTGGGGTGTGATTGTGTTGTTGAAAGAGAGAACAGGCAAAGAACAAAAAGTGGGCTGTAAAAGCTGTCTCTTTAAACTTTCCCTGATGAAATGAATTTATTAAAAAAGCTGAGGGAAGATACACTTTGTTACTCCTTCAGGTCTTTGAACTTGGGGAGATCTTCGTTTGGATGAGGCCATTTTCTTGTATAAGGCAGGTTTTTCCAGCTTTCCAACCCAGCTTAGAGAGAAGTGAAGTCATCCTCACAAAGTTCTTATTTATCAGAGCCCTGTGAAGTTGGTGGCAACATTTCATCAGGCCAGATGAGATCAAGTCTTCTCCAGGCACCCATGTGAATATAGACACAGCTCCACGTTTCATTTCAATTTGGAACTTTTTACGGTTGCCTAGGTGAAGATGCAGTTTCACATAGCTATTAGGGTTGTGCCTCAGAGCTGATTTGCTTCCTAATTTGTAGTTATCCCATTATCCCACACTATGAAAACCTCCTGGGCAGATTGTGCGGTAAAATCTAGATTTTTCAGAAAATCAGGACAGTCTATGTGGGCCTTTTTCACACATGCAAAGGAGTTGCTTGCATACAACATAGACCAAAAGATGCAAACGCTTATGAGACTTTCATATTAATTAACAATTTCATGTCAGCTTCTCTGGAATTTTACTTTGCCAACAGACATTCAGTGCTGCATGAAGGTATTTTCCTAACTTCTAAAAATGCAGCCTGCAGTTTCAGGCTAGAGCAAGTACCTGTTTGTGATTTCATCTCTTGCTTATCTGACCACTGTGTTCAGACAGTCAGATCAGTTAACTGAACAGCATAAAGACTGAGCAGGTTCATTTCAGCCCTCAGCCTACCCTCAAGTTACCAGCACCTAGGTTGTTCTCACTGAAAGACAGTAAATTTCCCTTGGAAAGCAGGTGGAGACCAGGTGGAGGAATGACTGTTTCTCTGGGTGCACCAAAATGTTTCTCAAGAAAAAGAAGAGACTGAGGGGTGACATCATTAGTATTTATAAATATGTGAGGGTGAGTGTCAGGAGGATGGAGCCAGACTCTGCTCAGTGACATCTAGTGATAGGACAAGGGGCAATGGGTGTGAGCGGGAACATAGGAGGTTCCACATCAATATGAGAAGGAACTTCTTCACAGTGAGGGTGACAGAGCACTGGGAGGGGCTGC
>JAOXOE010000848.1:9458653-9472675 GCA_028565055.1 Phoeniculus purpureus | reverse complement strand
GGGTGGGGAAAGGGGGGTAAAGGGGCGGGGTCTCGGCGGGAGCGCGCGCCCCGGGCTGCCCCGGGAGGGATCCGCAGCGTCCCCCACGGCTCCCTTATACCCCCCCGGGATCCGGGTCTGCACCGTGCGGGCTGCCTTTGCGGGACAACGCGGGGGGAGCGGGAGGAGGAGGGGGGGCAGCAGCGGAGAGATCGCAGCAGTCACCCCGCACCAGCTCCCCAGGAGAGGGTCGATTACCGCAGCGGCCGAGTACGGGTCCTCCCGCAGCAGCGGAGCTTCTGGGCTGCTCGGCAGGGACAGTGGCCGAACGCAGCATTTCCAAGGAAGAATGGGAACGACTGGGAAAGAAACGGGGGCGGGAGAAGCTATAAGCAGCGATGTGGCCATGGCGGAGCTCGGTGCGGGCTCTGCCCTCAGCTCTCTCTGCCGGGCTCTGCAGAGCTCGCACTGTCAGACAGAAATCCCCAGCTCTGCTTCAAATGGAGGGAACCCCGTTCACTTCCCAGGTAGAAGGAAAATTCACCGTCTCTTCCCCGAGTGCTCAGAGTGCCAAGTTTTACTCCAGACGGGTTTTAATTTTACATTAGTATTTTCTGGGAAATAAACCTGTGAAAACAAGAGGTTTGTAATGAAAACGCTGCAACAAGCTTAGCTATAGTGCTGCCAAGTAGCTGCTATAATACTCGGTGAATCCTGGTAGTGGGAGATAAAAACAGCTTCAGTTATCTCCTCTGAAAGCACACTTCCCTCTAATTCTTGGTAGCTCTGAGCTGGGATTTGGAAGAGTCCCGGCTGGGGTTGGAAAGGGGGCAGGCAACCACCCCACTTCTCCCACAACACTGCAGAAAAGACCCAGGGCAGATGGTGTTGAGAGTCAAGTCAGGCAGAGTGGCACCCCCTGGTAAGGTTTAACCTTTATCCCCCTCCCTGTGCCCCCTACCCACCCAAAAAAGTTTGATTTATTTCTACATGTCTATTTACTACTGAAAAACTAACGTTAAATTTACTCCTGCAGCCCCATCAGTCCTGGGAAAACGCCTGGAGAGGGGGTACCAGGAATTGCCAGGTTGTTTAATCTTTTACTCGGTGCCACTTGACAGATGGTTACTCCCAACAATTGCTAATCCAGAGGAAACACGGAAAAGGATCTCACAGCTCGGATAGAAACGCGCTTTGAGAAGTTTGTGCTTCTCAGTGCTGAGTAGCCCTCTGTGGGGAGCAGATCAGTGTAGAGACCTGGGAGAGGAGGGACAATGACCTGAAACAAATGGAACTGGAAATAAAGCCTTTCCAGTTCTTATATTTTACTCCCGAGTTTCCTCACTGGTACTGCAGGAGGGGTGATTTTTTACCTGCCTTTTGGCCCATTCCTTAGGGTTGGCCTTAGAGTCTCTGGGGTTCCGTGCCAGATAGATTTCTGAACCGTGAAAAGGTGAAGTGTCATGACCCCATGCAAGGGACATGGGTCTCGAGTGGGTGAGCACCAGAAAGGCAAGCTCAGAAGCTTAAGCAGGGCACCTGCATGCTCAGAACTCCAAAGACAAATTCCAGTTCATGTTGTTTTATCCCTCAACCTGATGTTACGATTATTTAGCTGGAAATATTTATTTTCTTTTTAAGACACCGGGGAGCTGAATATTAGAGACCCTTTGCCATTGGACTTTGCATGATTGGCCGGACAAGGTGACTGTAAGCTAAGCTGAGCCCCACCAGCTTGACACTAACACTACTTTGTATTTAAAATAATAAAATATGACTCTGACATAAGTCATCCAGGTGAACACTAGACTCTTGCTTGTGCTGTGCAAGGTGTCAGCCGACAGCTGCTGAGCCCTCCGAGTCAATCAGCCATGTGGACATGAGCACAGTTTGAGTTTGAGTCAGAATTCTCGTATTTTAAGATGCAAGCACTGTGCATCCTTAAATCATAGAATGGCTTATATTGAAAAGGACCTGAGGGATCATCTCCTCTAGCCTCCTGCCACAGGCAGCAACACCTCTCAACTAGACCTGGTTGCTTGAGGCCTCATCCAGCCTGGCCTTGAACACTTCCAGGGAGGGAGCAGCCACAACCTTTCTGGGCAATCAATTCCAGAGTATCTCCCCCCTTGTGCTGAAGAGCTTCTTCCTAAGATCTGGTCTAAACCTCCTGTCCTTCAGTTTAAAACCATCGCAAGAGCCAGCTCTGGCATGGGGAAAGGCATCCGCCCTCACCCCATGAATCAGCCGGCTTGTTCTAGGGGGAGTTTTTACAAGTTTGCAAGGATTTGGTGGATAAAGGCTCCAGTTTCAGATGCAGGCTGCTGCAAGTTCACACATCATCCTGACCTTCCTCAGAAAAAAAACACAACCCAGTAAAAAGAAAAATAACTGTTTGCAAGTTGATGCTGGTTTAAAAATGTGCTGTTTACCACCAACCCGATTTCATCTGAACGACTCATGTGGCTTTAAGAACAATCAGCATTTTTCCACCATGATTTAAGAACAAATAATTAAAGTCATCCCAGATGGGCTTGTAAAAATTAAAAGTACATCAGCTAACGTAAATGCTTCACCCTGCTCTTTGTAGTAACGCTCTCCACCCTCCAGCCCACTGCACTTCGTCAGAGCTGCTTCTGCACCAGCAACTGCTGCGTGGCTGGTGGGACACTTCTGGAACACACCTTTTTTTGGGTTTGGCTCCTGTATTCTGTCACTGATCAGCGTTTTACAGGTTTTTTTCATGTTCTCCCTATAAACCCCTGTGAAGGCTCTGTGAGTCTGGCACTGTGAGATCACAGCATCACAGAACATTAGGGATTGGAAGAGACCTCAAAAGATCATCTAGTCCAATTCCCCCATCACAGCAGGATCCACCTAAACCAAGTCACACAGGAACATGTCCTGGTGGGTTTTAAACGTCTCCAGAGAAGGAGACTCCACAGCCCCCCTAGGCAGCCCCTTCCAGTGCTCTGTCACCCTCCCTGGGAAGAAGTTTCTTGTCATCTTTCTCCCTTTGATTCCTGGTTTGGCCACAAAATTTGAGGGTGAGCCCAGGAACTCTGGGCTCTTCAGCCATGGAAAGGGATGTATAGGAGCTGTTTGAAGATATAGGGGCTTCAACTGTATGAAGTCTTTGGACAGACTGAGCTACACAGACAACTCTGTCTGCTGGCCCTACTTTGGGACTGTAATATAATTTCCCTCATTGCCAGACCTGAAGCCTGTAAGAGTCATTTGCCCTGTGCAGTCACATCTAAATCTTTCCTTTTATTCCTCACTGCAACACTTGAGCATTCGTTAAAGATTTGAGCGAGCCCACATAATCATTATGGTGCAGCACTAAGGGAAAATTCATAAAATGAAATTGGAAGGAGAGATCCATGTGAGAAATAAGTAACCCAAGGAGTCAAATAATTTTCTTGCAGAAGTGGTTGAGGCTATCGAAGGAAAAACAAAACAAAAAGCCCCCACAGCTCCCCAAAGCTTTGTTAACTAAATACTTGTCCATTAAAGAGCCCAAATATTTCACAGCATTAGTATTTGGATTAATGTTAAATCGATACGCACCAACGCAATAGGGCAATAGTTACCATGGTGAATAATTCTATATTTATTTTCAAGTAAGCTTTATTTCTAACAATTCCAGACATGGTTTCCACTTTCTGGTGACTAACCTCTTAAGTTTATTTTCTTTTTTAACTGTTTGGTACCAGAAACTTGAGTTTTTCCCCCAACAACATTAACACGAAGATGCTGACGATGCTGGGCAGCAACTTGGGTACCTGCCACTTTTAGCTAAGGGCTTGTTTGCCTTTGAAAGTCAGGTACAATCTAAAGGGTATGAGATATCATGAAATAAGTTTTCATCCTTGTTTGGAACAGCAGAAGGATTCTCCTTCTGGGACTACATTCTGTTTGCTCAGTGTCAATAACCTACCTCAAACAATGTTCCATCCGAAAGGCTCTGAAACACCCTCTCCTCCCTGGGAAGCCCCTCCCCAGCCCACCCACTCCCTCGCTTCTTCCCAGGTGAGGTGAGTCCAGGATTCTACTTCGTTCCCTCAACACAAAACGGTGACCCTAGGGCAGGAGCTGCTGTCAGTAGCCAGGGCAGTTGCCAGCTGCCACCCAGGTGCTTTCACAGAATCACAGAACATTAGGAATTGGAAGAAACCTCAAAAGATCATCTAGTCCATCCCCTGCCAGAGTAGGATCACCTAGACCAAATCTCACAGGAACATACTCAGGTGGGTTTTATACGTCTCCAGAGAAGGAGACTCCACAACCCCCCCTGTTTTGTTCCCAACCAGGAGGTCTAAAAAGTCGATGAGTATTTGTTTGTAATGAAAATTTTTTACTGAAGTCACCAGAATGTTATTCCAAGTCGTTCAGTCTCATTTGGGGCCTGATATAACTCTGGCTGACGTCACTGGAAAGACTCCACCCTACCTTTACATTTTATTGGAGGCTCTGCTAGGAAATATATAACTACCAAAAATTAATTACCTACCCTCTGAACTGACAGCTCTCCAGCTGAAAACATTTCTTCCCAGGATGGGAAGGCACCCAGGATGGCACATGTCAAACAAAACAGCACTAAGGGAAATTTCAAACGCATCTATACAACTATCCCTGAGGTTGGGGTGGTTTTTTTGATGGAACATGAAGCATTTTGGAGAAAGGGATGGCGCTTCAGAAAGCGAGCAAGGTGACCCTGAACTCCCCGCCTGAGAGCTGACATGCCTAAGTGAAGGCTTCAAGCTCATCCAAGGAAGCACTTGAGCGGTTCTGAAAAGCATCTCTGAGCCACTCACAGGAGCTTTGCTGCCGGCTCCTTCTGCAGAGCCGTTCAGAAGTGGAGCAGCTGCAGACAGCCCGTGGATCGAGTTGTCCTTACGTGATACCCGCATCCACCCCTATGCACTTACCTACCCACACATATCTGTACAGACACCTGGACACGCTCGTATTTGCAAAAACCCACTTGCTGTGTGTTTAGGTTTTGCGTTCGTTTGTGAAAGGGGCGATCTGGGACACCCAAGCTCTGTCTCGCGTTTCTTTGCCTCACGAAGCTGGTCAGCCCTGCCAGGGTTGGGGGGGCACACGGGGGTTGCTCGGTCCCCTGCTCACCGCTGCCATCGCCCCGCAGCCGCCACAGCCTCACACTGCCACCAGCTCGGGAATCGCCCCACGAAGCCCCGATGTGAGGACAGCCCAGGGGGAGCCGAGATGGGGGCTCTGGCAATCGCCATTCGCTGCAAAGCACCGGGCGAACGCCCACCTCCTCCCGGCTTCACTCGGTACCCCCCGGGTTCACGGCCCAGGCACCGGTTTGAGTTACTACCGGAGCCCTCCTCCGGCCCCGCACCGCCGCCGAGGCTCCCGGAGCTGCGCAGGAAGGGCACGGCTGACGCCAGGGGCTCTCCAAGGCGAGACCGGAGGATTTTCCCGACGCGGTGAGCCGCTCCCCGGAGAACCCCGGGGTGTGGATTGGCAGAGGAGCTCTGTCCCACTCCCACGACCGGTCCCGTCACCCCTCGCACGGCAAAACATACTAACCCATCTGACCCCCCGCAGCGGGGCTCTGCCCCTTTAAATACCCCTGGAGGCCGCGGGGGCGGCCCAAGACGGCACCCGGTGTCACGGACGGCTTTTGCTCCGCCCCCGCATGTAAATAACGAGAGTGTTCAGCCAATTAGAAGTGGGGGGACTCGGCCGCCGGGAGCAAGACAGCCAATAGGCGGAGGGGGGCGGGGCGCACGCGGCCCTCCGGGCTCTCACTCCACGTGGGGCGGGGCCGTGACCGCGCCGTGACCCGGGGCCGGGACAAAGGCGCCGCCCGCACCTTCCCGCGACAGGGCTGCAGCGGGCGGGGGGGGTCCTGTGCGGGGCGCCTCTGGCGGCCGTGCTAGGAGGAGGGTGTGGGTCACACGCGGCGTTTCCCGCAGTAGGAGACGGCATGGAGTAGCATCCCCGGGACGGACCGAGCCTGCACCCGCAGTGCCCTTTGCGGGAGTCCGGTGTGCAGCCCGCCCGGTGCGCAGCCGTAAGGCTGCTGCGGTGGCAGGAGCATGTCCGGCCCTGTTCTCTTGTAGCCTCGAGATGGTTTACACCCCCAGGTGCCGCTCCACAGCACCTCAGAAAGCACCCCCGAGAGCCCACGAGGGGCCACGCAGCAAGCGGCAGAAGGAAAAGCCGCGACGTGTGCGGGATGGGCTAGGCCTGCGCCGCGGTGGCCGGGAGCCAGCGCAGCTGAACCCCCGGTGCTGCAGAGGCCCTTTGTTCACGGAAAGACTATGGGACCCGCACAGCCTTCGTTCGGCCCCGACAGCTGCCGGTGCGGTTGAGGGGCCACAGGGATCTGCGTAGCTGCCTGTTTGCCATCCTCATCGCTACCTAATAAACCTGTTACTGGGAAGGTACAACACCAAAAGAGACAGAAAACCAAACAAACAGGAGGACTAGGAAAAAGAGGGAGGACCCTGGAACACAAACGCTCCCATAAATGCCTTTTCCATAAGTCTATTTACTCAGCTGCTGAAATTATTTCAACTGAGTGATTAGTCTTAGATGCTAAAACCAAGCCAGCCATTCTCTGATAGTCCAAAACCCTACATCTGGTACTTTATCTGCAGTCTTTTTTTTCCCCCTCCTTTTGTTTAAAAGAGAGAGGTTCTGCAGTATCTGATCCCCAGATGCACTCTATCATCACAGTTTGGGCTCAGAGGTGAATCACAGATATTAAAATCAGTTGTTTCAATCCCACTTGATTGCAGAGAGCTGAATCCTCCCTCACAAGGTTTTGTTTTCCAAGGCAAAAGAGACAGAACTGGTGTTTTGAGAGTGTGATTTGCAAAGAGAATGAAAAGAGAATGTTTTAACTTAAGACAAGCTCAACCTTTAAGTGTGTGTTTGACCTCCTGTGGTGCCTTGGGGTGTTGTAGCCCCAAACCCAATGTGCTGTCTCAGGGGATGAGGCTCTCTGGAAGTACTCTGTATCCTAAGACTGATAAAATAGAGGCAGTGAAGGCTTCATGTGAGGCCAGATCGTTAGCAGCAGCTACAGTGATTCTCTGCTCACTTGAAGCTACTGCAGTTCATTGAACATCGTCTATATAAAAGATGCTTAGATGTAGCGTTGGGGGATCTGGTTTAGGGGTGAACTTGTAGAGGAGGATTGATGGTTGGATTCGATGAATCCAAGGGTCCTTTCCAACCTGAATGATTGTATATCCCGGTATCAGTTCTGTACAACAAACTAAAACCTGGGATGTAGAAAAAGCATCACCTACTGCTCCATTACCTACAACATCTAGTTGTATTGGAACAGTTAAAACATCCAATTCTGTGCTTCGTCCTCAAATCACATGGAGTCTTGCCTGAGCCTGGTGCTTGGCACAGAGGACTTACAGGCACATCTCATTAAATCACATGCACCGGGGATATTGAATTGTTGAAGACGTAGTTGTATTGGAGTTTTCTAATGATTCTGATCATCTCTAAAATTATTAATTCTAAGGCTTAAGAGAAAACACACACCAAAAAAAAGACACCTGTTGGGGACTCCAGGGGTCACGTGTGAATCCGATTTTCTAACTGGAAAGAGTCACGGCATCAGTGAAAACCTAAAGGCTGCACTTCTGCAAATCTCTTCTGCTAGATTTTATGCAGCTAATACACCGCCAATGTTTCCAAGGAAACCAATATGCCCTGTTCTCACTGAAACAAATCTCACTATTAAAACAATTAAAAACTTAATCTGGGTTCACTCCCTTCCTCCCCCTCCTTTTGGTGCCATCGTATGCATTTTAATTAAAAACATCATTGCGATGAATTTCCTACACGTACGTAGAGTACGCTGTCGATTACCTAAAGGAAGCCTGACTCCAGAGCCTAATAACTGGGAACCAGCTACGTGGCAACAATTGAGCAAAACCAAATTAACAGGAGTCTTGATGAATCAATTACAGCCACTGTTCATCTCTGAAGGCTACTGGTCACAGTTGATTGAGAGGCGTTTCAAATTCAGTCAGGCTCTGGATTATACAGGTTTAGGTGTTAGATGTAGCTTAGACAAATTCCTGAATCTCAGCTGATGGTGTGGTGAGACAGCACTGGCTGGCGGAAGCTCTGGCCCAAGCCACTTCCTGGAGGGGCTTGGCTGTCCGGAAGGAATTGTCCTGATTTGTTTCTGTGCATGACCAAGCAATGGGTTTTAAGGTCACAGGAGCTACAGAAGGCACCTGCACCACAACACTGCTCCTGCAGAGCAGCCACAGTGTGCACGGCACTGCTGTACCAACGTTGAACTGAGCCTGCAGAAGGGTCAGGAGACACACAACAGAGTTACCTGAAGGCTGAGTGCAGGCTCGGAGGGGTCTCCTGCCTCATGCTCAGACAGTGCCCCCTTTCTTGGTGCCTTTTCTAACATATTCTTGTCAACTGCTTGCTCCTACATCTGCACCCAAGGGCCAAGCTGTGTGGAAATGAACCAAATGAGTGGCCTTGACACCTCCACCTGCACCCACACTCTCTGCAGCATGAAAGCACATGGAGAAAGTAGGGGCTTGGAAACCCATACCTTGCTCTGCCAAGCTTGTGTGTGAGATTTTGGGGGACCCTGTCTGAGCTGACAGCACAAATCATCTTCCATAAGCACACGCAGTCCCACAAATGGCTTTGCCTGGATAAGCTCTGCCATGCTGCCTCCAGCCTCTCTCGGTTTGTTTGTGTTGACTTAGAGAGCGCCACTGCTGTCCTCAGGAGTTGGAAAACAAATAGGAACCCTGGGTGCCAGTACCAAGGAGCTTAAAGCCTCACTGCAAACACAGTTCAGGCTCTGTGTTCAAAGTGTTTTCCTGGTTTGATCTCAAGAGGCATGAGGAACCAGCCACGGGGCTTTGGGGTCTGTCTGCTGAGGAGAGGGATCTGCAGGTCAAGAGGCTCATGAAAAGAGGAAGGCGGCTTTAAGCCCGAGGAGTGAATGCCACCAGGAAGGCAGTAAATACAGCTCCGCTCTTTGTTTCGCCCACATTGTGTTCCCAGCTCTGCCTGTGTGCATTGACTCGGCTTTTCTCTTCCCCGGTGCATGTGTGTGCGATTTCCACTCCCGTGACAAGAGGCTGAGCACGAAGGAAGGGAGCAGTCGGCACAGAGATGTTTCATGTGGATCCAACAGCTAAATCTGGCCCCAGTTTGTGTGCTCCCCCAACTCCCCAGGGAGCAGAAGGGAAACACAGCCAGGGCTGCTTCCTTCACCATTGTCTGAGCACTTGGACATCCTTCTGCCTGCACTGGTGAAGGGCAAGGACCGGGGACTGGGTGTCTGAGGAGCTTCCAGTTTGCCTCATGCCTCTGCACCAGGCTGGACAGAGAAACTGGAGTGTGACCCAGGCTCTGTCCTCTCTCCCTGGGATTCCCTTAGGCAATGGGTTGCCCAGAAGATGTAGGGAAATCAGTCTTGCTCATTCCTTCACACACATCTCTTAGGGTACCGCATGTTGCTTTGTGCCCTTTGCAAATGCAGTTTCCTGTGAAAAAAAATGCCAGCCATGCTAACATCCCACATGTAGTGTGACACATCCCCATTCATACGCACTTCCCACCGCTCCAGCGCAGCGCCGCACAGCCAGAGCGAGAGCGCAGGGCACACCTGCGCATGGAAACACTGGACTGATTCTTCTGGTGTGCAGGGGGTTACTTGGGGTTATTTGGGTGCTTCTCCTCCCCACCCCCCTTTTCCAGAAGAGTTTGGAAAATTACTTTCCACCATCTGCCCTGCCAGAACAAGGAAATATTTGGAATACATTCCATTCTCCTAATGAACACGCAGCAGCAGGGGTGCTGCAAATAAGAGAGAGAATCTTTCTAATGAACTACAAATGAGCTAGAAATCACAGCTACATCGCTTCAGCTTTTGTTGCCTATAGCTTTAGGGTGATTCATGAAGACAAAAATCGATGAATGTGCTGGAGACCCAGGTCTAGCACGGCATGCAGAAGCCTTTGGCGTGATCCAAGCCATATTTGTTTTGGATACAAATACAGACTCTCAGTAGCTTTCATTTCTTGTAGTTGAAAAGGAAGTACAAGAAGGATTCAAGTATGGTTCCTACAACTCCTGTTAGCGCTCTTCAAGACGTGTTGGATTTGTAGGACACTGTCAAATGCGCATTAGTATTCATGACACAAATCACTGGCATCCAACTGGCGTAGAGGGCTGTATCGTGCTCTTTTGTTGAAAAATAATGATGTGCTCAAAGAAATTAGTGGCTCTTTCTCAGAGGAAAAGGGCCAAAAATCTCTTGATCTGGCTCAGCATGGCCAGAGGTGGATTTCCAGATCCACCACAGTAGAAAGCAAAGGCTTCTCTCAAGGACCGAGCGTGCTTTTAGCTGTTAGAAGTTCCGCCTGCTGCAAACCATCCACATACAAGCGAGGTTCCACCCAAGGTCTTTGGCATCAGAAACTTGGACACACCAAGTGGAAACTTCAGTTCAAGGCTCAGACCCTGTGCAAAGCATAGTGTGACCCATTGCAGCTGGCCTTAGCACAGAAGAAGTGTGAGGAATAAGGAATTCCCAGAGCTGCTACTCTTCCCACCCTTAATGGTGAAGCTTCTGATCAGATACTGGGAGCTTTCCTCGTGTGTCCTTACAGGTGGATTAATTTCCTTACACCAGTCCACAAGCTCTAGCCCAAAACACTCAGGGAGTGACAGGTGCCAACAGACAACTCAGATCATCAGCTCCAGAGCTCAGGCATCTCTCGGCTCCTCCCTTAAAGGAAAAGCCAAGGGAGCACAGAGAAGATTCCAGCTGCACTGAATGACTGGTGATGGCTGGCCAAAAGCAGCACTGCAAGCTGGGAGGATGTAGGTACTAGAACAGGGAAGGTCTTAGCCCTACAAATGCAAAAGGCCTCAACACAAGCTTGAGAAGATACTACTGGCACTTTCTGCTCTATGAAATCCTTGAGTGATGCCGCACATTTCCTAGTCCCCAGAACATCACCAACAGGCAGGATGGAAAACAGCATGTCAAGAAATCCATTTCATCATCATCTTATGGGATGTTTCTGAAAACCTAGAGCCCTCGAGACACGCATATGGCAACCCAACGCACAGCGGGTGGAAGTGCTGGCCAGGTAGGCATTGGTCTACAGGTACAACGCCACCTGCTCTTCTCTCTGCAGTCTCTGCATCCTTCGCTGGGTGCAGGGAGTCTGGGATGGAAGGCATCACAGCCACTTCCCTCTCTGCCTCCTGGTATTTTCACCTGTTTGTGTGCTGAGGAGCTGATTTTTCTGCTGTATGCCCTCATTCTCTTGGAGCCTGACTCTGCAATTCCTTCAAGCATTTAACCTGCAAGACAGTCAGCAGTTTCCCCAACAAGCCTGTACATGACCAGCCCTCCTTATTTAACACTGTCTTCTTCATACGTGTTCACCTTCCCTCTCTTCCAGCCCTGAGAGAGGTGCTGCCTTCAGCGCCGCAGCCTCACTCTGTAGCCAGTCGGTTCCCCCTTGCTCTGGGTCTCTCACACCGAAGCAGACACCAAAAAGCAACAACAAGAACCAGAGCGAAACAGAACGCTCCTACAGAAAAGCGATTTCTTGGTTGGCCATTTTTGTTGGGTTTTTTTTTAAACTCTCCTCAATATGGCAGGAGATATTTATGTCTGAACAAATCCTTCTCCCTCCCAATCCATCCAGCTTCCCTCGCTCCGCAGCGCAGTCACACTGCTGGTACCAGCCCGTTCTGTCGCTGTGAACATTAATGTGACAACGCAAAAACGCAACATAATCGCTCAAGGTGTGTGAAGTCGTTCTGGAGACACGCACAAGTGACTTCAAATGCAAGGTATTTCCTCCCTCCCCTTTCTCCCATCCTACAAGCTGCTGCAGCTCTGAAAATGGGACAGTTTTCAAAGAGGCTATATTTGCAGAGCAAAGATGGATGCTATTTTTATTGCAAATTAGCAGATTTTTTAGCAGATCCAATCTCATTTGCAAGTGAAAGTGACTCTACTTACCATGAAGATATAGGTCTCATGTTGGAAACTCATGGAAATTCATGTTTGAACATACTTACAGCAGAAAAAAAAATAGACCCTGCCTTTATTTCTGGCTGAGACAAGCTCTGCTGAAGAAATACCAGTGGGGCAGCATGTATTTGCTGAACTACTACATTATGTGAGCAAGTGGGAGTGAACCCGAAGTAGGTTTTGGCTGTGCTTTGTGAACTTCTGGGGGCTTGGGGTCTTCAAGGTGTTAGAAAAGGAGCTGAGTGGTTAGCAGTTTGAAATAAGAGCCACGAAGGTGATGAAGGGAGTAGAACACCTCCCTGATGAGGAAAGGCTGAGGGAGCTGGGTCTCTTTAGCTTGGAGAAATGGAGACTGAGGGGTGACCTCATTAATGTTTATGAATATGTGAAGGGTGGGTGTCAGGAGGATGAAGCCAGGCTCTGCACAGTGGCATCTAGTGATAGGGCAAGGGGCAATGGGTGTGAGATGGAACATAGGAGGTTCCACATCAATATGAGAAGGAAGTTCTTCACGGTGAGGGTGACAGAGCACTGGAAGGGGCTGCCCAGGGGGGTTGTGGAGTCTCTTCTGGAGATGTTTAAAACCCACCTGGATATGTTCCTGTGTGACTTAGTCTAGGTGATCCTGCTGTGGCAGGAGGATTGGACTGGATGATCTTTTGAGGTCCCTTCCAATCCCTAATGTTCTGTGACTCTGTGACTACCAGGGAAAACCAATCCGTTAGCAGTCCTGCAAAAGATGCCATTTCACAATGCAAAATCTTTTCAGTAAATTGGAAAAAAAAAATCTAGTGTGTGGTTTAAGCCAAGAAAAGCAGTTGGAAAAAAAAAAGAGAAAATAAAGCTCTGCATTTAAACACAACTGAATCAAGAGATTTTTCAGGGAGTGTGGGGTGTGTGTTGTTCAGAATGAGATTCCTTCGGTTAGAAGTCAGCCTGCAGTTTGAGAAAGGTAAGCAAATGGTTCAACACCTCCCAAACACACCAGAAGAATAAGTCATTACATCCCTAACAGTCGATGCCAGTTGTATCCAGCCCAAAGCCACTTCATAAAAATTACTGAGAAAGTAAAATTTGGGGAGCGAGAGAAGACACCGCGAACACCTCTGAACCCCTCACACGCCACCGGTGCTGGATTCCCAGCAGTGTCGTTTTGGATTCAGTTGCAGCTCCACCATGAAAATGAACTAAGAAGATTAAAGGAGAAAACCCCCAAATCTTCATTTTAATATGGACGTGGTGAGAAGGAAGTGAAAAATAGAAAGGAGAAAGCAGGCAGGAAAAGCAGAGAGCTCCCATTTCAAGAAGCGGAGTCTAATTTACGGAGCTCAATTCCTACCTGCCAGATTTGCACATGCACATTCCTCCAACTCGGAGCTATACAGCAGGTGTGAACCTGTTTGTACCTCTCCTGACAGGAGCACAACAGGGGGAAACCAGCAGTGCAGGTATTCAGGTATGCTAACAAATTCTTCTGGCAGATGCCAGTTTTGCAGCTCTGTGCTGCACATGAGAAAACAGAAGGTGGGTGTCAGCCCTGCTGCTCCGCTGCGGTGTGATGGCTCAGCTCTTCTGTCTCGCTATCCCAGCCGTATGTGTTTTGGGGGTACAGAGCTGCCATTTCCATGACATCAGTTACAACAGACTGATCAGATTCCACGGACAGTTCACTGTTACCACAGAATTTAAACAGATTATTTGCCCCACAAGTGACTTCAGGCTCAGATTTAAGGTTGTACAAACACCTTAAGTTAAGATTCTTCTTACAAGAATCACAGAACATGAGGGATTGGAAGGGACCTTGAAAGATCATCGAGTCCAATCCTTCTGCCACAGCAGGATCACCTAGACCAAATCACACAGGAACATGTCCAGGTGGGTTTTAAACATCTCCAGAGAAGAAGACTCCTTTCAGAGAATCTCCCTGGGCAGCCCCTTCCAGTGCTCTGTCACCCTCACTGGGAAGAAGTTCCTTCTTATATTGATGTGGAACCTCC
>JAOXOE010000848.1:9422238-9433286 GCA_028565055.1 Phoeniculus purpureus | reverse complement strand
AACTCCCCTGGGCAGCCTGTTCCAGTGCTCTGTCACCCTCACTGGGAAGAAGTTCCTTCTCATATTTATGTGGAACCCCCTATATTCCAGCCTACACCCATTGTCCCTAGTGCTATCATTAGATGACACTGAGATCAGCAGGTCTCTGCTCAGTTCCCACTACAGTGATTTGTA
Organism: Phoeniculus purpureus; assembly: GCA_028565055.1. Taxonomy (NCBI): domain Eukaryota; kingdom Metazoa; phylum Chordata; class Aves; order Bucerotiformes; family Phoeniculidae; genus Phoeniculus; species Phoeniculus purpureus. Next base: position 9,433,112 of record JAOXOE010000848.1, on the reverse strand, counting down.
AATCAGCTTCCCCCACTTGGTTTTCTTGTTAGTCTTAGCAGAGAGAGGCCATGGACTGCATGTGGGAAGGAGACCCTCACATCTTCACTCTTGGTTCATGTCTGGATACAGCCCCACAGCAGCTAATCAATCCATGAAAGCAAAAAACACTTTAAAAAGTGCCTCTGCGTCCTGCATTTAGGGATGTCAAGACCCTGAGTTAGAGCTGCCCCAGCATGATTTGCCCCAGGGCTGGCAGTGCTGCAGGATAGGACCCCCAGGTCCTCAACTCTGGCTGCAGCAGCGGGTTCCTGGTGACCCTTGTTGCTCATGGAGGGGAAGTGGATCTCTTGCTCAAAGGTGCAGCTTTAAGATGCACTGGAGAGACAAAACATCATTTTGCTAATTAGCTCTGAGTTTGGAAACATGGAAATTATGGTCCACTTCGGGCCTCATTATCAGTGCTTACCTCTGTTTCTCCCTTAGCAACCTTCACCCTGCAGCCCAGAGAACTCCCGTTGTATGTAAATACACTAATTCCCACATACTGCTGTAGGATGGATGGAAACAACATGCACAGAAATGCTCACGACATTGCAGGGGCTTGAACAGCGACCACAAACCCTCACTGCTTCAATGAGCAACTGCCCTTGTGCTGTGTGAACCCCTCTGCAGGACTGACCTTGCCTGCTGGTGCTTGCCAAGGGTCAGGAGACCTGCTGTGTTTTGGGCTGTGATCCTTGGGCATCACAGTGATTGCTCAAAACACCACAGGTGCCACCAGCAGCATGTTGGAGCAACAGGAAAGTGTGAGCCTCTGGGTGATCACCCCACCACTGGGCTCTGTGCATGAGGTAGCTGGTAGAGCTGTTCTGCAGGTGGTCCAGACCTGAGCGTGAGGACATGGGGTACCATGGCAACACCTCACACCCCAGGCTGATTCACAGAGATGTCTGACAAGCGTCTCTGGGTGATGATTTTGTGTCAAGCTGGGTGGCACGCAAAGCCTCAGGAATTCACCACAAGTACATCCTTGCTGACAGCAGAGTGAGGATGGGCAGGATTGCTGCCCTCTGCATTACTCTGCAGTAACTACCGTCAAACATGGGCCCTTCCTGCTGTCTTGCTCTGCTGTGAAACAGACCAGGAGCTCGTGTTGGTGGTGCCAGGTGAGGAGCCGGGACTTGGTGGTTATTGCTCCAGTATTATGGACTCTGGTAACCGCCTCCCATTTGCTCTTATGGACATCAAGGGCAAGTGAATCGCTGCACCCACCAAAAAGGGTTGCTGCAAGGTGCAGGGGAGGAGGCAGCACCCAAACCCCAGAACCAGTGTGTTGGACCAGGACAAACCTCACACCTTCCCCCCAGAAGATTCCACCAAAGCTTTTATAAAATTTCCAAAGCCCATACGAGCAGGTACCTCCACGTTCCCCTTCCCAACCCCTGCCAAACACACGTGTTTCTTTCCAAAAAGCTCTGTAACATCACGAGTGGAATTACTGGTCTGACCAGCAGCAGCAAAGCCTGGAAAATCCTCAGAGATTTCCTTTACAGCTCTGCATTGAGAAGCAGGAGCTGTGGCAGTGCTGTGTGCCTGGTGCTGTGCCTCCAGCCAGGACCCCAGTACGGCCCAGAGCTCCTCTGGCATCCCTGGGATGTCGGTGTCAACAGGAAAAGCTGGGCTCTCTGTCTTATGCAGCTGAAGAACTGACCTGTGAGTTGAGCTCGTTGCCTTCCTCATTGCTCACCACAGCCCATGGCTTCATAATCCAACCCCTGGGGCAGGAGAGGCTCCTTGCAGCACTCTCCGCTTCACTGGCAACGTGGAAGACCTTTGCTTGAGGATGACAGCTGGGTGCACTGATGCAGCAGCTCTGAGGGCGGCGCTGGCACTCGGAACACAAACCTCTGTTTCCCAACGGGCAGTGGAAAATATGATGAGCAAATGTATACGGCTGCAGCTTCACTGAGAATCTGCGCTGGGTGCCTGTGCCTTGTCCTGTGCGTCGCAGTGAGCCAGACTTGAACAGAAACAGGGAGGATGTGGAGCAACTCAAGCAGGTTGGAAGAAGGTGATTTTTCCCCAGCAAGGGGATATTTTGGATGCCTGCTAGCCAGAGGTCACGGCAGCAGGGCCATGGGCAGATGAGGGTGGCGGGGAAGAGAGTCAGGGGTTTGCTCGAAGCATCTGCACTGCATGGGATCACCACCTGTGCCTGGGTGGGGTGCCAGGTGGAGACCATCCAGGGTGCAGTTCTCATCAGGTTCCACTCAGGGGGAACCTGGATTCAGGGAACAAGGAATGAAAAGAGTTCCAAGAGGGGCAGTGTTTTGTCAGGAAAGGGGCACAGAACTATGTGCTACTGCTGCGGTCATAAAATGAGGGGAGGGAAGTGTCATGAGCACAGGACACTCTGCTCACCAGACTCAAAAGCATTGACTATGACGCTGAAGTGAGAAATAAAACCATTTGTTGAGATCAAACAGTGTTCATGTCGGTTACTGTCAAACCTCCAGCTACCAGGAACAAAAAAAAGCAGTGAGGTGACCACCAGGCATTAAATCCATGGAGAATTGGAGCAGGTGGGGACCATTCCTTGGGAGAATGACACTGCCTAGCTCTGCTAGGAATTATCTCACTGCCCAGGTATGGCTCAGCCACAAACCTTCTCCAGCTGCTGCAGCTCCAGAGCCACAATTAGCTGTGATGATGCTCCAGCAGCTGCCTTGGGTGCATCTCCTCGACATGGGGGCTCAGCGTGGGGTCTGACCACCCAGCCCTGTCTCTAACTGCACACAGGACCTTTGCAGTTGCCATGGGGTGGTCCTTGGCAACTAAGCACAGCTCCTGGCTCTGGGCTGGATGCAGCCCCTTCGCAGGGAGAAGCCCCACAGAATATTTTCTGAAATTTACTTTTTTCCTTTGTGTTTTAGGTCACAAGATTCTGGCCTCTCAGCAGAAACCCACTGTTCAGTGGCACTGACAATGTTAGAAATGGCCAGCACTATGGAGTGCATCCCTAAAAACTCCCCCATCCCCATTACAATAAATAAGACAACTCTTCACTCTGGTTTCCCTTTCCCCAGGGAGGAACCCTCATCAGAAGAGGAGCAGCATCCTGCCCTTGAACACCCAGAGCCATGGCTGTGGGGCTCACTCATGGTGCCAGCACTGCCCAAGTGCCTCTGCATGGCTGGGGAGTGTACACCAGCCCCAGGGCACGGCTTCCTGTGTGGGCACATGGGCTGGCACTGCTGGCTGTGCATGGAGGCTTAGTGCCCAGCGGTGCCAGGAGCCAGCCACATTGCCCACATCGTGTGTGGCAGGCGATCCCACTGCCCCCGGTGGAGACCTCACCACAGAAGCATCAGTAAGGGCTCCTCCTCACGGCTGGCAGATGTCTTCAGTGGGAGGAAAAGGCCCCAGGGACAGGGGAGATTTCCCTGCAGGGGGAGGGTAAAAAAAAAAGCAAGAAAGGAGAAAGAAGAAAGCGGGAGGCTGCCCATCTCGGCTCATCGCTGCCTGGCACCTGTGTCCCAGGGCAGGCGTCCAAGCGCGCCGAGAGCAGGCACAGTGCCATTGCAGCAGATGGGCACGAAGGCAGGCAGCCCCGAGCCCACAATCCTGCCGCAGCTTGGGGAGGGGGTGGCTGTTTAGGGCAAATTTCCCAGCTGAGAATGTCAAAACAGCTGCCAGTCTGGAGTCTATACACCTATAATTAAGGGGGTATGTGATTACTAATCCAGCTCAAACGGAGCTGGATTAATTGGCAAACCTAAAAATAGCATCCGTGACCATGTAAGGCAAGCTTTTGTGTGCGGTTTAAATTAGGAAAGTGGGTCCTGACTGCTTGCAGAGAGCTGGGAGAGACAGCGGCATCCCTCTGCCTCTAGTCAGCCTAAGCAGGCCTGATCCTGGCGAGGGACAGGAGGGCAGCACGCTGCGCTGTCCCGAAGTGACAGCCCGGAGCGGGGCAGGAAGGCGGCACCCTCATGCCCAGGGGATGTGTCTCATGGGATCGGGAGGCTGCTCCTCTTGGGGGAAACGTGGCAGACTAGCTGATCTTTCGAGGTCCCTTCCAATCCCTAGTGTTCTGTGATTCTGAGACCCCTGGACAGCCTCAACTTGGAGCTGCTCTGCTTCCCCACCCCATGCAACAGTCCTAGCTGCCCACTGTTTTACTGCCTCATCACACCTAAGAGTCCACAAGAAGTTTGCTGACCCTGCTTGTGATGCTCAGAAGTTTTACACTGTGGAAAGGGACGGTCTGAGTTACTGGAGTCTCCCTGCCTCCTCCCCAGGAGGAACCTCCACTTTCCCACACTGTTCCCAGCCAGTCGCTGCAGCTAACAGCAGAAGAACCCCCACTGACTTGTGCTCTGTGATCTGCTCCCTGCTCTCAAACGCTCATCTCCCCAAAGCCAGACTGCAAGGTTAAATTGCTTTTAATTTTTGTTTAATTATCCGCAGTAGCACAAATAACTAACAGCATCGATTTGAACTTGGCACGCAGAGGCGGGTTCCAAATGGCAAAGCATATTATGAGATCGAATTATTAAACGTAGCTAATGAGCAAAATAATGATGTGGTGCCAAGCTATGAAAGGTTAGGCTTCAAAGTTGTCACAGTTCATGAGCAAGAAAGATTTAATCACATTCTTAATCAAATATTTATATGATAATGTGTTTTAATCAAAATAATAGCAATTAATTTGGAAAGGAATAAACGGTAACACTTCCTGTTCTCGCTTTGCAGGGGGACTACAGAGCACGAATTTCCTCACTCAATGATGAATCCACTGTTGTAAGGGGTTCCAGCTGCTTGTGCCCGAGGACATGCTGATGGGGCAACCTACTGCAAGAGCAACTCAAGACCTGCAGGTGTCCTTCACCCCACATGGAGCCTTGTGCCCTCTTGGGTACCATCATAGGGTCAGTGCTCAATCCTGCTCTGCCTGGCCATGGGGTGGGGCAGCCCCATCTGGGTGACGTGAGGTGCAGCAGGACCCGTGCTGACGCCCACTAGTGAGCCAAGGCCCCTCACTATGTCTTTGAAGCACAAATGATTTAGCTGCTACTTCTTTCCCTCTGAATCCTGCCAAACCTCCTAACCCTCCTTGGCAGCTGATGCCATCACAATGGTTTCCAGCTGTGCAAGAAGCAGCTTAAAATGGCTGCTGTGCTGGAGCCCAGGCCCTGTCCTCCCCCTCCTCCTCTTCTGGACAGGGAGGAAAGGGGACACATGGCCAGTGCTTGCCCTTGCCTACTCCCACCCTTTCTCTGGGGCCCTGCAGCCCCTCCTGCCCTGCTTGGCAGAGCTCAGATCTGCAGCTGGATGCTGAACGCTGAGACACAGCAGATTTGCTCCAAGCTTTTAGTCTAGTGTGTTAAAAATACAAAAAATGGGCAGTTTAAAGCAGCAGCAGCCTCCACCAACACCAGGGTCTGATTCAGAGCACCTGCAGAGTGCAGAGGTGGCTGTCCTGGCCACTCTGCTGAGATACCACAGGTGAGTGCCGTGGAGGCTGAAGAAGTTGGACATACGTAAAGCCACCGATCCGAAGGAAAAGAAGTACATAAAACTTTGCCCAAAACCTCCTAATGGAACTTATTTGAAGTTCTAAAAAGCCTAGAGGACTATTTCCAGCTGACACTGCTACAGCCAGAATGCCAGGAGCAGACGTCACTTCTTCAGGGCTGCGAAGACCTTCCAACACAATTAGCTAAGGGAAGCACCCGCCCAATTCTGACACTTCTTTTAATGGACCCTCCAAACCACCAGCACTAAATGTGGGGAAAGGTCTTCAAAACACCACGTCAAGCCAAACAGAGCATCCTCAAAGGGAGCATCGCTCACCCCAAATCCCCCATAAGGACGTCCCATTACTCTGTGCACAGCACCAGTGCAGCCTTAGGAAAGGAAGAATAAGTCAAGGAATGCAGCAGCCTCCCAGCCAGCTCGTGCAGAGCCACCATGAGCTACCTGCACAAGCCGTGCCCATCCTGTGGTGCCAAGGGGCCCGCAAAGCAGCTGATGCAGGAGGTGCAGCTGGAAGTGGGCTCCAGGGACTCACCAAGGCAAGAACAGCACCGTTCAGCTCTCAACATTTGCAGCAACCTGTCACTCCTGAAGCCGAGCAGCTGCTGGAAAAACCACCACAGCAGTGTCGAAATGCTGGCCCTGCCTCTGGGCCCTTGGCACACACCTCCACCTAGATGTGCCCAGTATTTTCTCTCCTCCCCGTTCAGCCTGCTGTGCGGGGTGGATGTGTGTGCGCTTTCCCTGTCTGACTGCTTAACACTTCATCAGAAAGCTGGAATGTCTTTCTCGAGTGCTAAGTTCGCCGTTTCTGTTGGAGCAGAGATGAAAAGCTTCCAACGAACCACTTTCGACTGGAATCACTTCTGTCACCGTCAGTTTGGCCAGATGTTTCCTAATTGCTTATCTGTCCAAACGTTTTGGGGGTTTTGTAATGCACAGACGTTTCCTCTAAGCGAGAAACAGCGTAAGGTTCTTGTTTGGTGTCTTTGCCTGGCTGATAGAAGCCAGCCCAAGCATCGTCGAGGCTGGATTTGATGCTTTAACGTGTAACCTCACATCAAAAGCTTGATCTTCTTTATTATGCAGCGCAGCCGCCTCAGACCAGCCAAACGTGGGATCTGAAACTTTCAGAGCTCAGTCTGAGTCATTGCAGCTTTCTCCTGAGCTTGAGATAGCTTTGTGTAATAACTCAGGGCCAGAATCTGCCACCATTACTCACGTCAGCGAGGGCTTACTTACATGAATAGACTTATTGAGCTGGTGCTACTTGGGGTGAGTAATAGTTACAGGATCAGGTCTGAGCCTTCTCCCACAGCAAAAAAATGCATTCCTGCTGATTTGAGTCAGTCACTGCAGGGATGTCCTGCCCGTGACTCAGGCAGCAATTTCTTTGGAGGTAGAAAGACAAAGGAAAAAAGCTTGAAGACTTTAACTCCCCAAAGTCGCTGCTGGTGCAAGCCCGCAGTGATCTGATCCAAGCAGGCAGATGTCATTATGTGTCAGTCATCTGAGACACTCAGCATCAATTTGCTGTTTGGCTGCTATTAGAAATCTTCTGCTTCGGGTGAGTGTCCTAAGGATCCAGACGTTTCAACAAAAGGGAAGGGGAACATCAGCAGAACTGAGCCCTTAATGATTCACAGAAGATTAGGGATTGGAAGGGACCTCGAAAGATCATCCAGTCCAACCCCCTGCCACAGCAGGATCACCTAGATCAAGTCGCACAGGAACATGTCCAGGCAGGTTTTAAACTTCTCCAGAGAAGGGGCTCTACATCACCCCTGGGCAGTCCCTTCCAGTGCCCATCACCCTCACTGGGAAGAAGTTCCTTCTCACATTGATGTGGAACATCTATCCATGGTGTTTTGCAGCCTTCAGTCGGTTGACTCAGGGTTTGTATCAGCCAGTGGTTCTCCATCGCTATCAGTTCCAGGACATTTTTAACGTGTTAAGCATTTCCTTTTTCACATGGCTACCTCAGTCTTCACATCTAACTTGCTAATTTCTATCCCCACCACCCAGGGTCAACAATGCCTTGCTGCCTAAGTGCTCTGGCATTTTTTAAACAGCACGTCTGGTAACGAGATGCTCAGGAAGCAAAGTCGTACCATGGATGGGATCGTACCAGCATCCTCGTGAAAAGGGCATCCCCATCCTCTGCGGTGAGGTGCTTCATTCCAAAACAGATGGCCACCTTTTTGGCTATCACACCACGTATCACGATTCAGTTTAAATTTTAACCTGCTTCCTCACCCTGCATGAAATCCTTTCCCTTTCTCTCTTCTGTATGATGTTGTTATTTCAGATTGTTTTGCTTGTGTTAATTCACACCAGCTCAGTATGTGACTGACTTTGCTGTTGTCTATCCTAATCTGTCTGGAACGCCTTTTATTGCTCTTCTGTCCTTGGCATTAACCCTCTCAGTGAATTTACAGTGTCTACCAAATTAACAATATAAAGTTCAGATAGCAGACTAAACCCAACCTCCACCAATGTTCCACATTCCCCCATATCAGAACAAAATAGCACTGACGAGTTGTCACACACATAATTTTCACGCAGCTCGTAATTCACGTGATAATGGTCCAGGCTGAAAGTCTTTTGAATGCTGGTTTTTTCTATATGAACCCAACATTTGCATAAGTATCATCCGCTGTTCTGTTCTGTTTTCATTCCTTTGGACTCTTTCCATAGCACCACAACATTTCTCTCTGATTACCCTGCGCTTGTGACCTCAGGCTACCTACTGCTGTTGTTCCCAAATTAGGATACAGGCAGGCACATGTCTTGGAGGAGGGCAGCAGGCTCTGGGTTTACCTCCCAGCTGGTAGCTGCTGCCTCCTGGGTGGGGATGGTGCCAACTATTTGGGTTTTGTTTTGCTCCAGAGAAGTTTTTTGTGCAGGAAGGCACAGCCTCCGCTGCACAGCTGTGCTTTTGGTGGCCACACACTAGCCGAGCCTGCTGTGCAGTTGCATGAGAGCTTTTCCACGTATGTTCCAAGTTTAAGCTCACCTGCATGGTTTTAGGTTGGAGCAGAGGAGATGCACAGGCAGCCAACGGTGATCTCATCTGGGGGATATGAAAATAACAGCAACATGTTTTGCATCACTGTTCACACAAAGTAAATGTAAAATTCAGCTCATTTTCACATGATAGAGGAGTTCTGAGTGGGGGAAGCTATTCGTTCCTGTCTGCACTCTGAGCAATAGTTTGCCTGATAAATCTTTGTTAGACAAGTCATGGTTTCTGGCATGATGTGGGGCCACAGTTCCTTAACAGCTCAGTGTTTGGTAGCTCTCAGGTGCCAGCTGTGATGGATTTGGTACAGGTAGTACGGGTGGAACGTACCTGAGCCAGAGTTGTGAGTTCCAGCATGTTGGAATACACAGGTCTTGAAGCACCAATCCTCTGTTGTATGTCCTGAACAGCTCTTTTGGCAGTCTGGTTATCATACACACATGGGTAGCGCTATAGGGCTTGTTAAAAGACGTGAGTAGTGATTCAGTTGTCCATGGGTTGTCACCTTAAGCATGCAGGAGTTAGAGCCCGTGTGACCAGGCTAGTCTGAGTAGCCTTTTATAGATAAAAGACTAAACATCCAAAACAGAGTTTGATGCGGATGCCACACACACAGAGTGAGATCAATCGTCCTCCAGGGATACTCTCTCCACCAGAGATGGAAATATCCAGCAGGGAAGGAAATTTTGTGCCCGGTATTTGTTTCACACACAGATGCTTTTCAAAGCTGTGAAAAAGCTCTTTGAACTAGAAGGAAGATAAGATTTCACATATCTTTCCCGTGTTAATTGTTGTCTGCCTTGGCAATCCTCCTTCATGGTGGTGTTATTGTGAGGTTGTTCCCGCATCATGTCCACCAAGTCTCTGTTCCTCTCCAGGAGCAGATATTTAAGATTTGGGCTTTGTAGAGCTCAAGAGGAAAGACACGTGATGCAGGCAATGTGCTAAATGAAAGGGTTAAGCAGTCATTAGATAGAGAAGTAAGGCTTGTGAATATTTCAACACTACCACTACACCTAAGCGGATCCTCCACTTCAGTCCAGGTCAGTTGCCAGCAACCACAAACCACACTAAGGGAAGACTCTGCAGTGTTCAGGGGTCACAGAAGGGCAGCCACTGGGAAAGAAAGTCCTTACTTGTCCTAACCAGAAGCCTTACAAGCAGAACACCACCAGTGATTGACACAAGTTCTCCTCTCCTTCAGTTTTAGTGGATCTTCTCTGGACCAACAGCTGCTCCAAACACCATGCTGCTGGGAGAGAAGCGCAGCTGCTGAAGAGCAAGCAGCAATATGGACACCTGTTTGGTTGGGTCTCCACAAGATCTATACAAACTGCTTGGAAGACACAGGCAAGCCTTGAGCAGACATTTCACTGATGCAGCCAAGTGACACATCTAGAGACTCAGTACATCGGACTGAGCAATAGCCTTAGCTCAGCAGCATTTGTTTGTAACCCAAGCATAACGTATGATGCAGCTTCTGAGCTGTGTGATTTATCCAAACAGATAAAAGAAAGACATAACATTGCCAGAAGCTTATTCTGGGGTGTCAAAGCAGATTCGGGTTTTCGCATCAGTGGCAGACGATCCTGGCTTTTCCACCGAAGAGGCTGTCACCGCTTTTCAGAACGTGCTCTTAGCAAATAAATAAATAAATAAAGCAAACCTCTGCGCTAGGGGAAATGTCTTAAAAGCAGTTACAGGGAATTTTCAGGGAGCCTCAAAAATAGCACACATTGCTCACAAGAGCATCAAAGATTCGCGTTGCTCTGTACAGTGTTTCTTGCGGAAAATCACACGACGTGATTACGTACCTCTGGATAAAAAGTGTCAGCTCCTGTGTTACGGCCAAACTCTAACCTGGATAATTACCTTCTGCTTATCTAAATTCCCCTCACAATTTCAGCTGAATAACATCTATTGTTTTGCTTCACACCTTAAAACGCTGAGGTGTTGGTGCACTTCTAACCAGGGCTGCCCGTGTTCTGGTCGTCCCTCTTGTGAGAACTTCTAGAGAACATTGGACTAAATGTAAACAAACTTGATGTAGATTTATTCTAATGTCAGAAATGGCAGAACTCGTAGCTAAAGGGAGCTCGTTAGAAAGGCTTGATGACTTTCAAGGAAATGACAATTGTATATGACCGTGAGCCAGCACTGTGCCCTTGTGGCCAAGGAGGCCAATGGCATCCTGGGGTGGATGCCAGGCTCTGCTCAGTGTCATCTGATAGGACAAGGGGCAACGGGTGTAAGCAGGAACATAGGAGGTTCCACATAAATATCAGAAGGAACTTCTTCCCAGTGAGGGTGACAGAGCACTGGAAGGGGCTGC
>JAOXOE010000848.1:9405080-9422138 GCA_028565055.1 Phoeniculus purpureus | reverse complement strand
TGTCATCTAATGATAGGACAAGGGGCAATGGGTGTAAGCTGGAACATAGGAAGTTCCACATCAATATGAGAAGGAACCTTTTCACAGTGAGGGTGACGGAGCACTGGAATGGACTGCCCAGGGAGGCTGTGAAGTCTCCTTCTCTGGAGATGTTTAAAACCCTCCTGGATATGTTCCTATGTGACTTGGTCTAGGTGATCCTGCTGTGGCACGGGGGGATTAGACTAGATGATCTTTCGAGGTCCTTTCTAATCCCTAATGTGGTCTACAGATTATTCTCTGTCGTTTGATGATGACTGAGGTCTCCGTAAGTTATAAGATCTAACTATCTGATGTAGCATCTTGACTGCCTTGTGGTGAGAGTTCTAGGCCAAATACCCAAAACATTTCAGAGCAGCTGTAGTAACAGCTTTTCAATTGAAAAACGTTACGCATTTCTGGCCTGTGCAATGCTTTCTGAAGACTCCGTGGTGGTTTGCAAACAGCACTAAGCATTCAACATACCTCTGGGGAGTAATTTCCATCTTCACAGGGTAAGTGACACCAACCTGTAGTCCTTGGTACAATAATGCTTGCTCTGAAATAGAGCTTGTAGCTCAGTGGCTTGGGCTACATTAAGAAGATAAGCTGGCCTCCCTGGGCCATTGATGTGACATGGACTTTTTTTAAGTAAATCTGATCTTTTTCTGGTATGGTCTGTCTTGGGCATGTTGTTGTTGAAGAAAACATTTCTGTAGTTGAAGAGTATTACTTCAAAAAACCTTTGATAGTCTCCATTTGTAAGGTAAAAAATGGTTAAGGCTCACCTTTTCTGCCTTCTTACAACATCTGTGTGTGCCCTGACAGATTTCCTGTGGCTTTAGGACCTGTAAAATGAGGACACTGGCTCTTTAGTCACTGGTTTTTAGCTTCTGAGCAACTGATCTTAGGCTATTGTAGTTAACATAGAGAAGCCTGACCTGGAATACCAAAAACCATTAGAAAAGAAAATGCTTCCCTGGCCCACATTATTTTTGTCAAAGCTTTTAATGGAAAATAAGGGAATTATTTTAAAAAAGCACTATCCAACACCAAAAGTGTATTTCTGCTGAAAATGTTGCTTTTCAGTGAAAAACTAACCTCTAGTTGAAAAAAAAAAAAAAAAAAATTGGATTAAACCTCTTTATGCTCAGTGGGAAGTCAAAATCTTTTCCAGAAGGGAAAATACTTCTTTTTCCAATAGCAATATAGTGTTAATGCTTGATGGTTGAGTTAGTATTCGTATTTACACCTGTGTTTTCTTTTTCTGCTTTAAATTACTGTTCATCTTGGGCATTTACTAGCATACAATTATTCATACCAGTAATTTAATTTGCTAATCTCCCAGTAGTTCTCAGTCTTTTTCAGATGCTCTAAAAACAGCTCCATTACAGGTACTCTTTGTCTTTTTTGTCTTTTGCAGCTCATTTCTGGGCAGATGAATAAACACACTTTTTAATGCATTTCAATTATCTTGCTTTTTGTCAAGCTATATTTTTAGGTAGCACAATTAATTAAAACTCCATTAACTGTTTAAAAAGGATATATCCCCTAGTGACAAACCCTTGGTACTGGCCTACTTGAGTTAATGAGTGCAAATGGATATATATGATACATATTGACTTGCTCCAAAATGAAGGGGGATTTTTGTCCTTTGCCTTGCTTTTTTATGTATAAAGGAAGCCTGAAGAGATACCCTCCTCACTGCTTTTTACTATTTAGATTTTTTATTCTGGTCTTCTTGAGAGTTGGATTGAAAGGCTATTTCTCATCTTCCCTCCCCCCTTTTCTTCCCCTCTTTTCTTCCCCCCTTTTCCCCTTCCTGCTGTTGAACGCTGGCCTGATTGCATAGAATTGGGATGCCTTCTCAGCAAACACATTCCCTCTAAACTTTAGTGAGAAAGGATTAGGACAACTTGTCTGAGCCTTTTGCTCATTGCACCCACTCTGAGCAAAGGTGTAGCCATGCTCAGCCTTGCAGCAGTGAAGCTGTGTCCAGCCTCAGAGTCTTTTTTCCTTCTGCTGCCAGACTGACCTATTCCCATCCTCTGCCCTTCCCTTCCCACTAGAGCCGCCACTCACTGAGGATGCTTGTTCAGGCCGTGGGAAAGCTCAGGTAGACAGAGCAGCTTCCAAACTGCTTTGCAACACAAAGAGAAGTTTTCAGAGGGCTGCTTTCACTGCCTGGTTCTGTTGCCAGGTCAGCTATAGTCCAGGCAAACTGGGCTTTTGTGGCTTGCAGAGCACCTGCTCAGGAAGAGAGCTGAGCAAAGAGGCTGCCCTGATGAGGGAAGGGGGGGCTGAAAAAGGTCCTTCTGCGGAGTGGCAAGTGTTGCATTACATGAATGAAGTTTGATTTTTTTTTTTTAATTACTGTGGAGAAGTGTAAGCAGAGAGCTTTGTAGGCTGCAGCCCTGAGTGCCATCGTTGCAGGGGCACAGCTTTAGCAAGCAAGAACGTGTATCTACATGTGTAATGCTCTGTTAGTTCACACATGTTGGAGGAAAAAGAACAGATTTATATCCTAATAGCCTTGTGTACCAGTTCTAAAGGTGGGAGTGAGTTATCAAGACTTAAGTAATTGGCACCTCTGCTGCCAGACTCTACAGAAATTGGAATAGTTCAAGAAAAAGATAAAGTTACTTCTATTCAGTGCATGTCTTACAGAAATATGGCAATGGTGGAGAATAAAAGAAATTCTTATCAATGATAGAGAATAATAATCTGATGTAAATCCTGAGGCAGGTTAAGTTAATATGTTCTCGGCAAGATGTCCAGAGTAAGATGGAGAGGAAGGGAAGGGGTGAATCAGCAATGATGTTTTGCAAGATCCTGACTTCTAGTTCAATATTATCTTGTTTTCTGTGCCTGAATTTATTCCTGACAGGTGGTGACAGAATGTTTTCATTAGAGAAAGGCATACACCTTCCTAGAATCAAAGGAATAATAAGATCTCCTGGGGCAAAGATTTTCAGGTGGCTGGATTCTCTTTGTCAGTTCTTTAAAGCTTTGACATTCCTCCTTGCTACCTGCCTTTCTTTTAGGCCCTGTTATCGAACAGCACAAGGACAGGACCACACAGGCTGTATCACTTGCTGCCTGCCCCTGCCCAGGGGAGACCAGCCAGTTAGCCACAGCCGTGTTGATCCTTTTCCCTCATGCTCATCCCTGGGTGGGCTTAGGACTGTACCAGCACACCTTCTGACCTCCTTTAGCACTGCTTGACATGGTATTATGGATCAGCTATGACATTCTTTTGCTAGAGCCTCTCAGGTTAGGGTACAGTTTTAAAACCACTGTCAAGACAGGGAGAGCTGGTACTTTGACAAGCTGAGCGTGGGAAGCACTGCCATAACAACTCCATATAGCAGTACGGATTGGGGACTGCCCTGCTGGAGAGCAGCTCTGGGGAAAAGAAATTGGGGGTCCTGGTGGACCACAGGCTGACCATACGTCAACAATGTGCCCTTGTGGCCAAAAAGGTCTCCTGGTGTGTGTTAAGAATCATAGAATTATAGAATCATTAGGGATTGGAAGGGACCTCGAAAGATCATCTGGTCCAATCCCCCTGCCACAGCAGGATCACCCAGACCAAGTCACACAGGGAACAACAGACATTTTGATTAATGAAGTACAGTTATAACTGTTTGTCCACTACATTGTGTAGTGCTGCTTCTGTAGGAAGAGATGTGCATAATTAGATGTTTTGTCATTACTACTTGCTTGGAAAGAATCTTCCAAATTATTGTGCTCAACATTGCTTTAATTTTTTCAATAGATCCTGGGCATCACTAATCCAGAAGGAAAAAAGAAGTATTTTGCTGCAGCTTTCCCCAGCGCATGTGGAAAAACTAACTTGGCCATGATGAACCCAAGCCTGCCAGGGTGGAAAATTGAGTGTGTGGGTGATGATATTGCCTGGATGAAATTTGACGAACAAGGTACGGAACTGAAATTGGGTTGCTGTCCACTCTGGGCTGGTTTTAGGTGCAGCAAGACACGCTGCAAGATTCTAGGTAGAATTAAAACGCTTTGCCATTTAACTTCCAGGCAACTTAAGGGCAATCAATCCAGAAAATGGGTTTTTCGGTGTTGCCCCTGGAACCTCAGTGAAAACAAACCCCAATGCTATTAAAACCATATTCAAGAACACCATTTTTACCAACGTGGCAGAAACCAGCGATGGAGGTGTCTATTGGGAAGGCATTGATGAGCCATTGTCCCCAGGAGTAACACTGACTTCATGGAAGAACAAGGACTGGACCCCAGATAATGGTAACCTGGCCCACTGCAGTCTCTCTTGGCCTTCTCTGCTGAATTCAGGTTAATTCTGCCATTATGACCTTCCCACTGTGTTCTTTACAGGAGAACCTTGTGCTCATCCCAACTCACGATTCTGCACTCCAGCCAGCCAGTGCCCCATCATAGACCCTGCATGGGAGTCACCCGAGGGTGTGCCCATTGAAGGGATCATATTTGGAGGTCGCAGACCTGCAGGTAAGAGATGCAGTGGCTGCACAGCAAGGCTAAAGGGCTGAAACACAACTAGGCACAGATACAGGTTTGTTTTCATGGCTGCAAAAGCAAGGAAACAACCATATTAGTCTGTCTTCTCCATGTTAGCCTTTGACACACACATTTAGGGCTACTGGTATTTCAATATCTGAATTATTAGATGTTAACCCAACACTAATAACAATAATAATAAGAACTGGAGAGAGAACAGGACCCAGTAACCTGGTTAATTTAGCACAGCTAGAGCACACTGCTGTACTTGTCTCAAGTTACTTGCAGTTTAACTAGTTCATATATAAAACAGTTAGAGATACAAATCAGTTGTAGATAATTTACAGAGAATTAAGCAAAATAAACAAATATGTTAAATGTCACCTGAAGTTGGAAAACAAATAGAAATACTGCTGGGTTTGAGTCTAATATTGTTACCACAACCACAGAATCACAGAACATTAGGGACTCAAAGGGACCTCGAAAGATCATCCAGTCCAATCCCACTGCCAGAGCAGGATCACCTAGACCAAGTCACACAGGAACACATCTAAGCAGGTTTTAGACCAGATTCTATTTTCAGTAAAATCTTTTGGGGATTCTGAGGTCCCAGGTATCTCACACTGAGCAACTAAACACGGATGTCCGGTAATCAGTAGCCGGTTTTGAAAACCTTCATATAAGCTTCTTGGCTCTAAGGGGGCAGGAAATAACCAAGTAAACAAGAAAAAAAAACAAACTGGAAAATTCAGAATATGTTAGACTTTAACATACATTCGGTAGCAGCTCTGGAAGCAAGATCTGTTATAATAACATCTCTGGACCCTCTAATTACTGATTTTGTTCCTTTCAGGTGTGCCTCTTGTGTATGAGGCCTTTAACTGGCAGCATGGAGTGTTTATAGGAGCAGCTATGAGATCTGAAGCAACAGCAGCTGCTGAGCACAAAGGTAAATCAAAATTTAATCTGCCTACCTGTATTAAAAACAATCCTCTCCGGGCTGCCTGTGCTCTGTCTTCTTCCTTCGTTCTTTTGCATTTCAGTCTTGGCAGCTAATTTTACAACCTGTGGGTTTTCACACAATAAAATGTTTGTATTGGAATTAAAAGCCAAATTCTCTGTAAAAGTCAAATTAGTCAAAATAATCCACTAGGTGACAAGCGCCAGGGTAGTCATGGGATTGCCAGAAGTGGGGTTCTTGTCTGGGATAAATAAACTTACATTTCTCTTCTGCTAGAGCTCAACATAAATGCATGAATGATCAAAGTCAGCTTTGAGGATCTTATAGAATCATTCCAGTTGGAAAAGACCCTTGGGATCAAGTCCAACCATCAATCCTACTCTACAAGTTCACCCCTAAACCAGATCCTCCAACACTACATCTAAGCATCTCTTAAACTCATCCAGGGATGGTGACTCAACCACCACCCTGGGCAGCCCATTCCAGTGCCTGACCACTTTCTCCATGAAGAATTTTTTCCTGATGTCGAATGTAAATCTTCTTTTAAGCTGCTTCACCTGAGCCTTAAATAATTTAATTCCTACTTATAGCTTTTTTCTATACATCAGGGATAACGTTTGCATTGTTTCTTAAAGCTCTTTGGTTCACACGTAGAGGAGTGGTTAAGGGACCATCAGTACTAACTAAATCCTGGAATGATGTGAACCTTTGTGCTTTAGAATGAATGTGCTGTTTGTTACCTTACATGCTTCATTTGTGTTTGAAACAGGAAAAGTCATTATGCACGACCCATTTGCCATGAGACCTTTCTTTGGCTACAACTTTGGCAAATATTTGGCCCACTGGCTCAGTATGGCACAACGTCCAGCTGCAAAACTACCAAGAATCTTTCACGTTAACTGGTTCCGGAAAGACAGCCAAGGGAAATTCCTGTGGCCTGGCTACGGAGAGAATTCCCGTGTGCTGGAGTGGATGTTCAACAGAATTGAAGGAAAAGCTGCTGCCAAGCCAACTGCCATCGGTTACATCCCTGCTGACACTGCTTTGAACTTGAAGGGTTTAGAGGATGTCAACCTGACTGAACTGTTTGACATCTCCAAAGAGTTCTGGGAAAAGGAGGTAGAAGAAATCAAACACTACTTTGAAGAGCAAGTTAATGCTGACCTTCCCTATGAAATAGAAAGGGAAATGCTTGCTTTAGAGATGAGGATAAAACAGTTGTAGCTGATCAAAACCACAGGTATTTATCCATCCACGCACAGGACACACACATTTTACCAAATCACCAGTGGAAAGATAACAGCACACTGATGGGCAGGGGGTTATAATGAAAGTGGGTCTTTGTTTAGTTAGAATATAGCTAGGGACATTCTAGAATCAACTCCAGACCTAATGATTTATAACTACATCAGTTGTGAATAGGCAAGCAGCAGTGGGATGGATGTATGTGCACAGCGTTCAAAACCCTGATCTGTCACTTCCATGCACGCGTAGCCATGACGTGCGTGAATTATTTACCTAGTCCTGGATACATGATCCAAACCAATCCAGCCTTTGAGGTGTAGCCCTTTGTTTCTATCACACAAACTTCTAGAGTTGCAGCCTCTACAGGAAAGAAGGAAGCAAATTAGACACTGTAAATACCTATCACCTAAACCTATTTCATGGCTTAAACACTTTGTAGAAAAATGAAGTTGTAACTTCTACCAGAGTGAAAGATGACTTTGTATTACTAATGCATATTTAAGGTATTGCTATTATATATGACTCATGTTCCTGAGATTTCCAGATGTTTTGAATGGCCTGTTCTTTAAACTATTGAAATAAATGTTTCTACAAAATACAACCTTGTTTCCAGTGTTCTCACTTTATAAACTGCATGCAGAAAATGTGGCCTCCTGGCACAGGGAGAAACCCACCTTTGGAAGTTAGATGTCAACTTGCATTCCTAAGACAACTTGTTGAAGTGACACACTGTCTTTGAAACTTATTGAAATCAAAGGAATGATCCTTTAATTTAGGTACTGGGCACCTCAGTAGAAGGGAGACATCAAGGGGCTGGAGTGAGTGCAGAGGAGGGCAATGAAACTGGGGAAGGGCCTGGAGAATAAATGTGATGAGGAGAGATTGAGAGAGTTTGGGCTGTTCAGTTTGAGGAAGAGGAGGCTTAAGGGAAGACCTCATTGCTCTCTGCAATTATCTGAAAGGACAGGGTAGAGATGTTGGTGCTGGTCTCTTCTCACAGGTCATTAGTGACAGAACGAGAGGGAAAGGTTTCAATCTCCAGCAGGGTAGGTTTAGATTGGACATCAGGAAGAAATTCTTCACAGAGTAGTCAGGCACTGGAATGGGCTGCCCAGGGTGGTGGTTGAGTCACCATCCATGGATGTGTTTAAAAGATGCTTAGATGTAGTGTTGGGGGATCTGGTTTAGGTGTGAACTTGTAGAGCAAGGGTGATGGTTGGACTTGATGATCCCAAGGGTCTTTTCCAACCTCAATGATTCCAGAAATCCTGATACATCAAGAAGTCCTCTAGCTGGTGTGTGTTTCCATAACTGGGTATTGTTAGCTACTTCAGGCATGTACAAAATAAATAATCCTCTAGGAAGCCCCATATTAGGGCCTTGCTCATTTGCTGAACACAAAGGATTTGTCTCTGTTACAGAGTACCTTGACTTCTGCAAGCTTAACTACAGGAGCTGTTGAAGTAAAGACAGCTTGAGAAATGTTTTCTGGGTTTGTTGAGATGCCTGAAGCCTTAGAGCTCAATGAAAATAGGGGTACAAGCCTATGTTGACTTCCTTGTAGATCCAAGATACTAAACTCTGCCAATTAAAAGCTGTCCTTTACATGTTTCCCATTTCTCTGGCAGGTATCCTCCTTTTTCACTTTGAATGCTGGAACTCCCAAAATACTTCGCAAACATTTGCTTAGCAAAAAGAAAATGACATATATTGTGTAATAAGCCTTTTATAGACCTCACTTCCTTGCTAAACAAACAGTACCAGGGCTGGTCAACACATGCCCTTCGAAGTTTGCTAGGAGAGGTCACATAGCATTAAAAGCCTCTAAATAAGTCCTAAACATGGAGTCAGGAGGTAACAGAAACATCATCAATTCTAAAGTGAATAACAGTACCAATCAACAGACAGATCAACCAAAACCAGACAAGAGAGAGCTGTGACAAGAGCAGAGGAAAGCAGTGCAGCCTCTGTAGAGATGATCATCAGCTGATCTGCTTGCTGGTCAACAATCGCATCTGCATGGATGCAGGTCTCCTACAGGGTCATCTTTAATGGATTCAAAATCAAGGTGAAAGACAGTAAATAAGTCAGAGAAAGTGAGCCAAGAAGGACCACTATATGCACTCACCAGACTCAAGGACTACTATCATGTGTATAAAATAATTTATAAAGTGATTCTATAAGTCGCTTATGAAAGACCTGGGCCATTCCCAAACCAGTATGGCAGTATCAGACCTGGTATTTGGAGAAGTCTAAGGAAGCACAAGCAGATCTAAGAAAATCTGTCATATGAATGAGATAGTTATGGCCAGTTACAGTGTCAGAGTTTATGGGCATCATTGAAATGATCCTGAGCAGCACAGACACATTCCAAGCATGTTTTGAAATGCTGCCCAGGAGATGTACAGGAGCTCAGGTTTGTTCTGCCTTTTCAAACACAACCAAACTCTACAGACTGAATATCACAGAAGAAATGACTCACTGTTCATGCCAGAGTGGTTTGTGCCAAAGGCTCAAGCCCAGAAGGCGAATGGACGTGGGATAAATGAGGGACACTTGTCCCACAAAATGCTGCTCAAGGAGGAGATAAGTATCATTACTGTGGGCCAACATAACTGTGATCTTGCTGCGCAGACGCAGCTAGCAAGATTGGTGTTTTACGAAGCTAACTGCCTTGAGAACATCACATCCAGCGCAAACACAGGATTTCATCTTCTGATTAGACCTCTGCTTTCTCCTTCTCATCCCACAAGGTTGGCAGACTTCCCTTCCCTTGACCATCTCTGCCACTGAGGTTCTCCTCTGAGTGTTCTTCTCTTGTAATGTAATCAGACCCATGGAAAGCGACTATCACAAGCTCATCAGTCAAAAATATTTAAACTATCTGGTGGTTTCCCACCGCACACACCTTTGCAAACGCTGCTCAGAGATGGGTGGGCAAGCAAATTTGGAAACTACTGAAAATGAGGGGGAAAAGAGACTGCTGGACTGTCAAGTCTGCGAACAAGAAAATAACTTACTGAGCAAGTCATTCAACAGCTCCTTTGTATGTAAATACATCCACAACCCATGAGCATCTATGGGGAGTACAATTTACATTCTCAATGATCAAAATGTTTAGTATTGGCAGAGAAAATGTTTAAAAAGAGAGAAGGCGGCAGTTTAAAATTTAGAAACTTAGTCAACCGTGCCAGATTATGATCTCAACTTCTCTCCCTCCAACAAATACTGTGCTCCATAAAACCAAAATGAATTAGAATATAATGCTTTTCAAATTGAAATTTGGAAGTTCCCCTGGTTTTTTAGAAGGAAGAGGGGATGACAACAAATGCAATAAATTTCAACAAATTAGTAGAGGAACAGAAAACTTGGCCTATTAAATGTGATTCAGAGCAGGGAAGCATAGGAAGGACTAACGCATCAAGTACACGGAGCCATAACATTCACAACAGCTGTGTTATGAAATGCACTTGGTGTTCTGGGAAGGGAGAAACAAAATACTTTGTGAAAACACTTGCGGATGTACCCGTGGCTGAAGAGAGACAAAATCAAAATCACAGCTTAACCATTAACGTGATGGAGGATATGGCCTCCGGTGCCTTGTTTATGCCACGACTCACTGCACAAGCCAACACAGTGCATCCAGGGGAAGCTGAGCCCCACTCCCTTAAATTAGTGCCGTCCTTCTAAACGACCTTTATCTACTCGGACAAAGGTCTGGATCTGATCCAAGTCCTTCACAGAGCTGAAACCCAGACCTTGGTCCAATCTTTGCCCAAGCTGAGAAACCTCCAAGCTTGAGGCCATCCTTTGCACTAATTTCTAACCTTCCAAGGTTAATTTTTTTACTGTGTTTTGTCTTGTTCCTTCAAATCCCTTTCTCAGGTGTCAGTCTCAGCAGGAATTACCTTGAGCAGATAAGATACCCGCGGACCTGTACTATATCAACGTGATGAAGGTTAAACCAGATAAACAAACAAAACCGAAGAGCAGCAGTCAGTCTGCTGCAGAACCCTTACTTGGGGGGAGAAAAGTGAAACCCAGCTTCAAGTCTCTGACAATGCTGTGACGATAGGGCTATTTTCAGGAAAAGAAATGGCACTTGTGTTCTGGGAAATACTGTTCTCCAAAAACCTTGGCTACCATAGTAACGCGATTTATGCCACTCTTGCTGAAGTACAGTCAATTAGCTCCCTAACCGAAAGACAATTATCGTAACTAGAAGGGTACCTGGCTAGAAGACTGCCGGTGAACAGCAAAGCCGAGCGCTCTGAACTCCAGATTAGTAGCCGTTATTGTCGATCATGGAGGACATTTCTGGCAGCAGTTTAGCTTCGTCTGTACAAAAGGGCACATTTGTCAAATGGATGCTGGCAGCGCCCCGTCGTCGAGATTCCAAAACACGTCCTGCCACATCTGTGGCTCTGTATGTAAAACAGCTAGGTGGAGAAAAAAGGAGGAGGAAAAAAAACCCGAGCTGCTATTGTAGGCTGTCTCTGCATTCTGCAGCCAGCGCGGACAAGACTTTTGGCTGCAGAGCTTTACCGGAGAAGGATTTTGTGAGCAAATGGCTTTGTGAATGCTCCTCGTATGTTCATGTGTATAGTTCAGGCTGTATCTGGTCCTTGCAATCACAAACGTCGCTATAATGTCTTTGCTGTAAGAGGCTATGGAGAAAACTTAAGGTGTTCCTGTGCGACTTGGTCTAGATGATCCTGCTGTGGCAGGAGGATTGGACTGGATGATCTTTCAAGGTCCCTTCCTATCCCTAATGTTCTGTGGTCCCTACCCAACAGGAAGGGCTCTCTGCTGCCTTTCATTACCACCAGGGACACTGGCCATCTCAGCACTCACAGAATCACAGAACGTTAGGAATAGGAAGAGACCTCAAAAGATCTTCCAGTCCAATCCCCCCACTACAGCAGGATCACTCAGATCCAGTCGCACAGGAACATGTCCAGATGGGTCCTTTTGCTCTTCCTTATAATGGCTGCACTGGACTTGCTGGGGCCTTTCTCCAGCATGTGACCAGATGTAGGTTCTGAGATTATTTGACTCCAGCTTTCATTCAAGCAGATAAGTAGGACTTTGTCTAACACAGATCCAGTAAATGTTCTTTGTGTCGTCTTTGGAAATGTCAGAGACACTGGCCATTGGAAAAGAGGAAACATCTGTTTTCACTCTCCCGAAGGAACACCACATTTTTTGTGCTGTTTTTATGCTGCCTCAAGGCCCTCTATTTAGGTTAAAAAACACAACAACTTTGTAAAACTGCTGAGTGGTTTTCTAGTTGATGATGTTATCCTTTTCTTGTTTTTAAACCACGTTAAATCTAGTTTTTGTTGTTTTTCTTGTTTAGCACCACAGCGCTGTTTCCCAGGTTGAGATGGCCAACAGTCCTTCCCAGAAAACTGCTGATAAACAGCTGCTCTCCACAATCACAGCATCATCACAGAATGGCTTAGGTTAGGAGGGACCTCAGAGATCACAGAACATTAGGGATTGGAAGGGACCTCGAAAGATCATCTAGTCCAACCCCCCTGCCAGAGCAGGACCACCTAGACCAAGTCACACAGATCATGGAATCCAACCTCCCTGCCACAAGCAAAGATGCCTCTTGACTAGACCAGTGGCTCAAAGCCTCATCCAACCTGGACTTGAACATCTCCAGGGAGGGGGCATCCACAAGCTCTCTGGATAACCTATTCCAGAGACTCACCACCCTTGTACTGAAGAATTTATTCCTAAATTCTATCTAAACCTGTTCTCCTTCAATTTAAAGATGTCCAATATTTAAAGATGGACACTCTTGTAAAGAGCCCCTCTCCAACCTTGCTGTAGTTTCCCTTCAAATATTGGTCACCTCCAAACAATCTAAGTTCATTCTCCATGGAAAACAGCTTCACACAATTAATAGGTCTCACCTTTGTTTTGTGTGGCTTTGGGGGGCTTCAAACTAAACTGAACTTTTCCCCCACCTCACCTTGTCGGTGAAATCCTAGGAAGGCCCCATCACCATAGTGGAGGCTGGCACAGCAACAGCATGTGCGTACCGATGCCATCTCAGCTATGAATGTGGAGAGCACAACAAAACCTCATTTTATCACTGGAAACCATCACTATATTTATCTGTGTCTTCCTGAACAGATGAGAACTTCCCATGGTGTTCTGGAGCTCCAGATCCTGAGAGCAGCTTTGAATAGCAGATTTAAATTTAACCTAGGTTGGGAAGAGAGAGAAACCTAAATGCTACAAGATGATACCAGTTCAGCTGCCTCTGAAGGCAACAGAGCCTTGCCTGCAGGTGGCATGGAGAGAAATTCCAGCCTACGAGGTGAATGACGTTGCCATCCAGTAACACTGCAGTGGTGGGACTGAATGACTTGCACACCGCTAAGCCAAGAGCTGCACCCAGAAGGCTGGTGAGACCCTAGTGAACTTTCTGGAGGTGACAGTGCCTTGCACTGACTCTCATTGAACAATTTCACCCGCCTGTTCCTTTCCCTATAGGCTGAGGTAAGCGTTTTATGTTCCACCTCAGCCCCTGGGTTGCCTTAATACTAGTTGAAACTAGCCACGTGGCACAGACCGCAAGCTGGACAGCAGAGCTCCCACTAGCTTGGGCAGTGACAATCTGTGGGCTCTTTGCTGAGGTTTGGTTTTGTACATTTGGTCTGGTTTTGCCTTTCACTTTGGGACACTACCAGCAGTTACTTAAAGCTCCAGAGGTAGCCCCTGGGAAAAAGATGCTGCTATAAATTTAACTAGGACAGCAGTTGGCAAAGGGAGGGGGAGGTTGTCTGAGAACCACAGGTTGACTGGTGGTCTTAGAATGTAAAACCAATATCCTTCTGACACTAGTAAGTAGAAGCAGGCCTTGGATTCAGCAGAGTTTTCTTGGTCTTTACTCTAGACAGACAGAAACTTGGCTCTATTTCATCATCGTTATCTACACACAGGCATCCCTCCACCCTTGAAGGAGATTAGTAATGATAATGCATCTGGTACCTGCCCCAGCAATAACAGATCTGTGTGGAGAAGCTTACAAGAAATTGTCTGGACCTCTGCCCAGTCCTAGAAGTCCCACCAACCATTTCCAAAAGTCCCATCAGTTTTTATGGCTTGTCTCTCAAGAAAGCTGCTGAAGCCTACAAGAAGGAGAGACTTTAAAAAGACTTTTTCTTTTTCAGACATTTATTTCTGGCCAAATTATGATTGCTTGGAGGAAAAAGAAGCCACCATACAAATCTTGTTAGAGACTTCAGCAGGAACTCACAAACCCATGCAGAACTGAGATAAGCTAAAAAAAGCAATAGCATCCAGGAAGGAAAGACAGACCAGCCAACCAAATTCGACTCTAATTTCAACCCGTGACAGACCCCTGGGGCAACTCCAAAGCCACTTAGCACAAGCATGGAGCTGGGCCAGGAAGAGATGCTGGCACTTGGAGAGCAGCTCTAGCAAGTCCAGACTGCAATTTGGTGATTTGCTGAGGGTGACAGACTCGGACAGGCTTGTTACCTCCAGCACCGTGAACGCACGGCTCCCTGCCTCCAAAACCCTCCCAGTCACATAGCTCCAGGGACAGCCTGATCCCCCAGCTCCCTGCACAGCAGAGCATGTGGCGTGTGCGTGTGTCGGGAAACTGAGTAACAGCACATCTGTTAACTACACGAAAACACGCTGGCAAGGCTCGGTGTGGCTTGGCGGGGAACCTGTATCGACTGTCTGCAGTCCAAGGTCTAAAGGGCAATCTGCCTTTGGAGATGCCTGCAACTTCAAGGAATCATGTCCTGGAGTGAAACTGGTGCCTCTGCAGTGTGCAGCCTGCACCACCAATACAAACCAAGTGAAGAGCGTTCCTGCTTCGTGCCACGCAGCAGGTGAACTTCCCAGGAGAGCTGGGGTGAAAAAAGTATGCAGAGCATCTCAAGAGGCTAATCTCCGTGTCCCTCTGAGCCCTCCAACAGACCTCACCAGAGGGACAGCACAGGCAGAGTACATGGGACACAGGGTACAGGATTACCTGGGAACTCCTAGGGCAGCAGGGACTGGAAAATACCTCTTTTTTTTCCCCCAGGGAACTGCCAGGAAAGAGACTGCAGTGATTAGTCCTGTGTAGGACTCCCTAGGGGTTCCCAAACATCATCGCTCAGTGCTGTAGGAGGAAAGTCAAGAAGAAGGACCAGATACTTGGGGAGCAGACAGTTTCTACAAGTGACAACTAGAAAGCATACTACAGGCTATGTTACACCACTGTGGTGTCTCCAAACAAGCAGCTTTACCCTGTATAGCTGCACCCATAGAAGAGTAGCCTTTTCCATTCCAGTTGCTGGAGAGCAGCTTCAAGCACAGGTGAATGTGTTTGGTGGATGCTGTCCCAGCTGCAGATGCAGCAGGAAGGTGAGGGAGGGCACCTGTTCCCAAGACACTTGCCATGGTGCTGGTTTTAGCAGAAGCATGAACTTGAGCTGAACCCATGTTGCACCTTAAATGTCACCACTGGGCAGAAAGTCATGAATCCTTAGCCATCTTCCCAACACCACGATTTCCAAGCAGATAATGAATATACATCATGAGAAACACTACAGCTGTGACTGCACCAGTGAAACCATTAACAAACGCAGCGCAACGCTTCCAAGCACAGTCAGCCCTGTCTGGGGGCTGCTGGGTCTTGCGCCCATCCTCCTCTCCTTCTGCTCTGGCAGGGGGATTGGGTTAGATGATCTTTCAAGGTCCCTTCCAATGTCTAATGTTCTGTGATTCTGTGTTTGCTTCATTGTCAATTCCACCTAATTTAGGTGGAATAAGAAATTGATTTCTTACATATCCATTACAAACCAAATCATTTCTTTACTACAGTGAGGATCAGATTTCATAAGCAAGTCACAGCAACTTAAAACCATGCCTAGTGCTTTGATGAAATAAGGGAGAGAAATGCTGGAGGGGAAGGCACAGACAGCTGGGGGCTGTCATGCAACCAGCGGTGTGAGTTAACTCTTTGCAGGCACTCAAGGCTTCTGCAGCTGACACCTTTCCTCCCCCAAACTTCTGGCTGTAGAGCTAAGCACCCCTTTGTCACTAAATCCCAAGAGCAGCACAGACAAGGAGGAACTTGACCCCCTCTGAACAAAGTAGGTCAGTGATGCTGGTGGGTGGGGGTTATGCTGGTAACAGCATGTTTGCAGCCTGTCTGTGCAGAACTGGACACGTCTCAGTGTTCACACTGCTGAATGAGGTGTCTGGCAGTAACAGAACATCAGGAATCGGATGGGACCTCGAAAGATCACCCAGCCTAATCCCCCTGCCACAGCAGGATCATCTACATCAAGCTGCACAGGAACATACCCAAGTGGGTCTTAAGTGTCTCCAGAGAAGGAGACCCCACAACCCCCCTGGGCAGCCCGTTCCAGTGCTCTGTCACCCTCACTGTTGCATGGTGCACACAACACAGGAACCTGCAGCACCAGCCACACACTAGCCCAGAAGTCCTTGCAGCACAAACATTTCCAGGCCTTGGGCATATTAGACCACTGTGCTTTGCTGCCAGCTGGGGGGATTCGGACTGAAGGGGACCCTGAAGAGATGCTCAGTATCCATTGCCCACAGGTTACGTTAGTACAGCAGCACCACAGCCGGACCACCTCCCAGCTAGCAGCGCACTGTGACTTGGGTTAGGTTATAAATTAAAAGTAAACCTGCTGTGTGCGTTACTGAGAATGCATAGACTGCTCTATGAACCTCTCCATGAAACACAGAGGACACAAGTCCTCTGGAAAATAATCCAGATAAGTACCACGACTTGCAGGATGTTGCAACATCCAACCCAAAGTTCACAGACTGCTTCATTAACATGCCGATCTCTGGGAATTACAGCCAAACAAAACCTCTCCCATTTCCCTATCAGCATCAGAAAGATCAGTGAGTTTTCATTGCACAGAATGTTTTTATAATGCAGGTGTTCCTATGTAAGAACCAGGACAGAGAACAAGCAAAGGCGTCGCAACAGCAAGCAGACAGACTCCGTGAGAGTGAAGAGTAGTGTAAGAGATCGCTTCAGAGAAGTAATTTGTGACTGGTCTGTTCACCTCTCTGAGCACAGCCTTTTGAGCAAAAACTATTTGCCTTCCTTTCTCTGGAGTAAGAGCCTTCCATTGTGAGTAAAGAGCCCATGTTACAGAACCACAGAACATTAGGGATTGGAAGGGATCATTCAGTCCAATCCCCCACCAGAGCAGGATCACCTACACCAAGTTGCACAGGAACATGGCCAGGCAGGTTTTAAATGTCTCCAGAGAAGGAGACTCCACAACCCCCCTGGGCAGCCC
>JAOXOE010000848.1:9369939-9404980 GCA_028565055.1 Phoeniculus purpureus | reverse complement strand
CTTGAACTGAGAGGCCCAGAACTGGACACAATACTCCAGATGTGGTCTCACTAGTGCAGAGTAGAGGGGCAGAAGAAGGACACAGAACTGCTGGAGAGAGTCCAGCACAGAGCCACAAAGACGATGAAGGGAGTGGAACATCTCTTTGGTAAGGAAAGGCTGAGGGAGCTGGGTCTCTTCAGCTTGGGAAAAATGAGACTGAGGGGTAACCCCATGAATGTTGATAAATAAGTGAAGGGTGGACGTCAGGAGAATGGAGCCAGGCCCTGTTCAGTGGCATCCAATGACAGGACAAGGGGCAACGGGTTTGAGCTGAAGCAGAGGAGGTTCCACATCAATATGAAGGAACTTCCCAGTGAGGGTGACAGAGCACTGGAACAGGCTGCCCAAGGGGTTTGTGGAGTTGTCTTCTCTGGAGACCTTTAAAACCCACCTGGCCATGTTCCTGGGTGACTTGCTCTAGATGATCCTGCTGTGGCAGGGGGATTGGACTGGATGATCTTTTGAAGTCCCTTCCAATCCCTAATGTTCTGTGGTTCTGTGGTCTGCTGATCCCACTCTAGAGCAGCCGTTTGCAGGAGTCATCTCATCACATACTACTGCCTCAGCTCTGCCTGGCCCTGGCCTGTAGGCTAAACATGGGATTTTTTTTTCCCCCACTTTACCAGTGGTACCATCCCAGTAAGATGCAGCTGTCACTGACAAGGTGCAGCCCATTTGCTGGCAGGTGGCATGGGATGGGCAGAACCCTGCCCTTGCGCTGTGCCCAAGCATCGCTAAGATGAGCATGAGCTTGGTTGATCCAAACTGTGTCCTGGGCTGAGCTCACACTTCAGCAGGCTGGAAGTAGAGTAAAATGCACAAACCAGTAAAATAGTAAAAAAATAGCTGATGTGAGACACCTAGTTGGGAGATGGCACCTGCTGGAGGGAGCCCTGGGCTGAGCAGCGCTGCTGCCATACCAGCTCAGCCCCTTTGCCCCCGGGTGTCTGTCTGTCTGTCTCTCGGTGTTCCCACATGTTCTCTTCAATCAGCCAGCCACAACGCAGATATTTTGGGCAGCTGCAATCTGGACGAAAGCCCCTGTCCTGCCAGCAGCTCTGCACGGCCTGAATGGAAAAACATTAAAGTATCCCATCGAGTCGGGTAACCTCTGCCAGGCTGCCCCAGCCCGGCCCTGGCAGCCACCACCTGGGGCAGCCCCAGCCCCAGAGCCGCTCTGCGGCACCTAGGGAGACAGACCCTGCTGAAAACATGACACGTGGAATCGAAAAGTTTATCCCATGGTCACCACCCAGACCTTGTGCCTGGGGAAGCTGACAGCGCGCAGGAAGGTTTTCTTGTAGCTGCCAGAAATGGTCTCTGCAGAGCATCCCAGTGCGGGGCTGGGGCAGCTGGGACCTGCTCAGATGGAGGAGTGGGGGGACAGACACACACATAGAGCAGCTGGGTGTGAGTTCAGAGACTGGAGCAAGAGGTCTGTGCACAGGCAGTGAGTTTGGAGGGGGGTCTCTGTGCACATCATCACCACTGTGAGGGCCCAAGCATGTTCACACACAGCCACAGCCACAACCAAACACATACACAGTGTTTCCTCTTAGCATCCTCATCAGGCATGGTGAGGTCTGTCTGTGCAGGCTCCAGCTCAGCCCAGCTCCCACTGGTGTCTGCAGCAGCCTGGTTGATGCAGCCTTGTGTGCAGAGATGATTTAAAAGACAGCCCCAACCAAGCGCAGCCTGAACCTGCTGCCTGAGAGCGACACAGTGCGATGTGTACAACAGGCTTACTCATTTCTGCAGTGACTAAGACTGAAAGAGGAGCCCCGCGGTTGCGTGGCCGGGTGCGGGGCTGGTGGATGATAAGGCCTGGCTCCCTAATCTCCAGCCCCAGCAGCCAAGGCGGCCAGGGAGATAACCCACAGGAACCCCTGTCAGGGGGAGGTGCTGTAGAGTGCTTGTAGAGTTGCCCTCACCTTGGGAGGGTTCGTCTACAGCCTCCCCCTGTCCCAGCCCAGCACCCTCTCACGTTCTCCCAGCCAAGCAGGAACTGGTGGTGGCAACCACAGGGCATGCACAGGACTGACCTGACAGCTTGCCTCCTCACTCGTTGCCCTAACCACTGGGAACCGTCGCTATGACAAGCAGCATCTTCCACCCCATTAACCACCCTGTTTAGGATGATCCAACATTTAGAAACTGGAGGTAGGAAAGGGCCCAGCCAAGGTCTGTTCCTGACCACCCCATGGACTCGGTGATCCAGCCCTGCGCTGGGATTTTTGGCTCAGACACCAGTTTTATCTGTCTCCGTGGAGAGCTGCCAGACAGGCTGGCTGGGTTGGACTGTGCTGCTGGTGCCCATCTCCTGTGGCACATGCCCATGGTTGTGCTGCCAGCACCCACCTGCTTTACATCACCTGCTGCCAGCTCTAGAGGATCAATCCACAGCCCCCATAGCAGCCCCCCCAGCAGCCCCCCGTGTACCTAACTGCAGAGATAAGCTCTGCCCCACTGCACATTGCTGTTAGAGGGCAGCAAGATAAAAACTCAAAATAGCTCAGGGTGACATTCTGTGCCTCAGCACTTCCCACGGGCAGCCTCTGTCCTCCCTCCCTGGCTTCAGGCATGAATAGCCTTGGGGAGGCTATTCCTGGGTTCCCAAAAACCCAACCAGGACACAGGCACAGCTGCTTCTCCCCCCAAGCTCTCTGGGCAGCACCACTAATGCTGCGAGGAAAGACTTTGCTTCTACTTCTGGGGTGTCCCAGCTCCCACTCAGCCTCATGCAGGGAGCACTGTGCCCTTCCAGCCATCTGTCCTTGGCTCGGCCAAATGCTGCTTGGCCCAGTCCCCAGCGAAGGGAACAAAAGTGGAGAGCCCCAGCTATGGGCCTGGAGCTGGGGGAGGGCACAGCTCCCTGCAGGGTTTCTCAGCAGTGCTGGAACCAACTGGGTGCAGAGATGACCCACTCCCCTCTCACTGCTTTTGCCACCCCCCATCCCTGGCGCTGCCCAGGACACCGCAGGCTGGGTGCAACGGAGGAGAGGGCTGGGGGAGATGGTTCCAGCAGCCTCTCCTGGAAAAGCTACCTCCCGCTCCAGTTCCTTTCTTGGAGTGTGAACTGGCTTCTTTAGCCCCTGTGGCACCAGCTGGCCAGTGCACAGCCCTGGCCACGGTCCCTGGGTTCCTGGTGGTGCTGGCAAGCGAGCATCGCAAGAAGCCTCTTTCAGATTTTACACACAAACTCCAACGTCCCCTCAGTCTGTGCCTAGTTTTGGGCACCTATTGGCTCTTCACATGGAAGGGCACAGTTTCAATTCCTATCTATCTTGAGCTTTCATTTTTTAAAAATGGAGAAAAAGACTAAAAATAACCATCCAAGAAAACAAAACATTGTTGGACCCACAGAGATTTTTTCTGCCGATCTCAGAAACGCCCATATGAGACGCTGGGCAGAAGTGCAGAGGAAAAGTTGCAGCACAGACACAGCTCTAGGAAAGTGAAGTCTTTTGAATAGAGAGGAAAATGTGGTCCATGTGGTACCACATCACAGAATCACACAACATTGGAGATTAGAAGGGACCTCGAAAGATCATCTAGTCCAATCTCCCTGCCAGAGCAGGATCCTCTAGATCAAGTCGCACCGGAACATGTCCAAGAGGGTTTTAAACATCTCCAGAGAAGGAGACTCTGCAGCCTCCCTGGGCACCCCTTCCGGTGCTCTGTCACCCTCACAGTGAAGAAGTTCGTTCTCAGATTGGTGTGGAACCTCCTCTGTTCCAGCTCACACCCACTGCCCTTTGTCCTAGCACCAGATGCCACCGAGCAGAGCCTGGCTCCATCCTCCTGACACCCACCCTTCACATATTTATCAACATTAATGAGGTCACCCCTCAGTCTCCAGAGGGACCGATTCACACCTGGCTGGTAGCAGGGGATCCACAGACACCCATTAGGAGTCTTGGTGAAGTGCTGCCAGCATCTCCTGGCCATGCTGAGGAAAATCATAGTTTGCTCTGCTCTGTGGTTGCCCAGCTCTGCCCAGTGCCTGAGATGTGGTCACAGACCTCCTTGGCCCAGTGTTGCCTGCAGTCACTGTTTGGCTCCAAGGATGAGCCCCTGTGACAGCACCCTATTATTCCCAACGCTAATTCCTGCAGTCACTGTGGGAGCACTGACAGCAGGTGAGCTCACGGCCCTGGAATGAGCCTTTCTGCTCCCACCTCATGGTGCAGATGATGGAGGAGGCTTGGCCAGAGCTTGGCAAGGAGAGACACACTTCTACTCTCCCACATGCTGGTGGGCTCCCCAGAGACAAAGAGGCAGTGAGGCCAGGGGGGTGTTGTGTGACCAGGAACCCAGCAGCTCACTCACTGCTGCATGAGGCACACGTGTGTGGCTGGAACCCCACGTAACAGCCTGGAGCCTCTGCTCTCCCTGTGTGTCACAGGACAGACCTGAGCTGGGGATGAGCCATGCCAGGAGCTGACAGAGATGCTCTGAGTGCCCACAGGATTCTGAGATACAGGCTGGCACTGAACTGGGGAGCTGCAGAGCCCCCACTAACCTGAGCTTAGCACTGCCAGGCTGGCAAGGGGATCAGGAAACCATTTACACAGTCAAGGGCTTTTTCTGACTCACTGCGGGCACAGAGATCCTGAAGTTGGGGAAGAACTTGTGTCAAGGGCAAACCACTGCCACAGCTCCTCTCTTCTGCAGCCCCTGCTCCAGGAGCACAGGTTTGGCCACTCTCCCCAAGGGAGTACAAAATGCTGTTCCTGCATGACCCACAGCCTGTGTGGGACAGGCTCTATCCTGTGCCCTTGGTGGTAAATGCTGATGGGATTTTCTTAGCAGCTGCCAAATACACATCTGCCCATGCAAAGTCGAGGCCAGTGCCTGGCCTGCAAAGCTCAGCCTGGCTGGGGCAGGAAGCTCATCACCATGCATGGGTGACCTCTGCATGAGCCAAGCTGCAGCTTGAACTTTTGGGTTGCAAGTGCTTCATACCAACCCTGCTGCTCTCCTTGCTCAGGGAGCCTGGGCTGAGCTGCAGACCATCATCACTTCCATGAAGGCAGTGAGGAAGCACCTCTGCTCATCACCCAGGAACAGCCTCTTTGCTCACTGAACCCAGCACCCTCATGATGATAAAGTCAGAGGATGGTCAATTCATACTGCCATGAAGCAAAAATTAAACCCAGCTGCTCTAATGTAATTTTAGCCTCAGTTGCTCTAGTTCTGTGGGCCTGGGAGTGCCTGGCCACCTGCTCTGGCAAGGAAGGACCATCATGCTGATCATCCTCAGATGGTTCACACAGAGGTTTCTGCTTTGTTTTGCTTCCACAAGGATTCAAGATGATTGGGGGAGGGAAAGAACTTTTGAACTCTGCTTACAATAATGCACCAGTGTAGACATTTGCAGAGCAAATGATCTTCTCCCCTCTCTTCAGCCCTGGGGATCCCTTCTGCTGCTACAGAAGGAGCCTCCATCGCCACCTCCATCCTCCTCCATTTCCATAATCTCCACCATCTCCCACCTCCATCTTCCATCCCAGCTCAGGGCCTAGGTTGCCTCTGAGGAGGGGATGACCTGTGGAGGGTTGTAAGTTTCCAGAACTTGATTCAATCAAGGCTCCATAGACTCCCTCTGGAACATTTCAGCAGTGAAATATTTACTGGGTGGCCAATTATTAATTCCAGGCATCTCTTATTTTACTGTAAAGCGGCTACAAAACAAGTTGATGAATGAAGGTTTCTCTCCAAGATCAAGCCTGTTGGAGCAGGACCAAACGTTGACTTTCACGTTATTAGCAGAAGAGGCCAGTCCATGCAGAGCAGTCTCCACATGGTTATGGACAGGCACAGGAGGCTGCTCAGCTGCAGAAAAACCAAGCAAAGTCCATAGAAGTTTCACAGGATTCTTATTGTTGTCCTTCAGACAGACAAACACCCTTGCTAGCTCAGATGTATAAACCATCCCCACAGTTCTGCTCTTGGTATCTAAACAGATTCCATCACAGAATGTTCCCAGAGAGCATCTGCTGCAACAGCCGAGGTCAGGATCTCCAGCCCAGCAAGCAGGTCAAACTGCTGCGAGAGCTCATTGCCAGAGCTGCTTTGTGCAGAGCAAGATCACCTCAACCCCTCTGCTGAGAAACTAGAGGAATCTTCCAGTTCTCATCCTCCTTCTGAGAGGGGAGAAATGGGGGAGCAGCTCTCACGTACCTTCACATGGCTCCTCAGGGTGAGTTTTCATGGTCCTACCAGGGCAGGGCTCAGAGCTGAGCCTGGCTGGCAGCAACAACACAGCCCTTTTTGTGGGTTGTAGTTGGAGGAAAAGGCAGGGATGGCACCAGGAGCCAGGACACTTCTGGTCTCTGCCGGGAAGAAACTGGTCCAGCATCTGCCTTCACTGTCTGCCCTGCTGCTGTAGAAATGGAGAGGTCAACAAAAGTTTGCCCTCAGGCTAAACATGATTTCAGCTTCCTTATGTGTCTCCCTCTCTCTGCCTTCTTCCTCTCAGGTACTTTGCCCAAGCTCATTCTCAGAACTGGTCCCATCCTGGCTCAACCCAGTGCAAACATCACCAGACTTCTTGTCTTGGGGCACCACCTCAAAAGTGCACTGAGAACTGGGGGAAAATCAGGCATCTACAGTGACTAGGAAAACCCTGCAGGCTCTTCTTATGATCTCTGAGAGCAACAGTAGGGACCACTGTGTCCTGGACCTTTGGTTTGGTCTGATACCTCCCCCACAGAGTTCCCTTTTCTCTTCAGTGCATCCCGCCTGATCGCCCAGTGCCATCTGGTAACAAACCCTGCCACACCAGTTCAGGCTGCACCACAGGTACCAGCAGCCATTTGAATGGTTATCAGCTACAAAAAGAACCCCAACCACAAAAGACCAACAAATAGTTGGCTGCATCCCCGGGCAAAGAAAAAGCAGGGGTTTGGATGGTCACCACTGCCTCTGTGTGTGTGCTGAATGCAAAGACAGAACAGGCGAGGAGAGGGAAAACATCCCTGACGGAGACAAGGTATTGTGGGGAAGCAGGCTGCGGCATGCCCGGGAGAAGGAGGGTCAGGGCCAGGCACATCTGCGGGTGACGGGAGCTCAACAGGCCCCAAAGCTCTGCAACTAAAGAAAAGGGATTGGCTGTGGCAGTCAGCAGCGAAGTGTTCCTGGTGTTGGAACGAAAACCAAGTGCAGAGCGGGTTCTGAGCCGATCTCGCTGGCTCACGCGGGGTTTTATACTCAGGCCATTCCTTTGTTGGCTGCAGCTACCTGATTGATGCCTGAAGAAGGACCTGATTCTGCAAACATTTACTTATGGTCTGTCATTTTACCTTTGCCCCTGGACACCCAGTTAGTTTCTCTGTGGCAAGGACTGTGCCTGTGTGCAGAGCTGAGGCCTTTGCAAGAACAGAAACGGTGCTGTGATGCCTGAAATGAAAAGGGAATCTTGCAATGAGAGATGTGATCCCCCAGGATGAGAGTCCCTGGAGTAAGTTGAACATGAGACAAGAGCCTAACACTGAGTCCATTCTGGCAACAATTTCTCCCTGGGCAGATGATCCAGAGTCACTGCTGAACACAGCAGAACCTGCTTGGATTTGTTGTTTCCCTTGGAGAAATTGGTGTTAGCATTAAAAACACTGGGTCAGCCCTGAGCCCTCCCCATTTGCATGGTGAAAGATAGGGATACATCCATCAACCACCATCCTTTAACAACAGAACCTCTAGGTTTGCTTCAAGAGAGCCTGAGAACAAAAACCTGTCAGAGGAGAGAGGAGAAGAAGCAGCAGACTGGTGTATGCTGGCCTGGGAAGAGGGCAGTTTCAGCTGGGAAGCCAGTGAGATGCCCCAGTGGCACCTCTATGGCCTCATGCTGATAAAATCTGGTGAATGAAATAAAAAGGGGCTGTGAGTTTTGGAGCAGCTGCTTTCCTCACTGCTGCCAAACCTTCCTGAGAGCTCAACTGTTCCTCATCACAGGGGAGAATTAATTAGCTTTACAGTGAAGCCCTGGAGCTGGGCAGGCAGTTGGGGGTCTGCAGTGGGCATGGAGCTGCAAGGGGCAGCCAGGGGCAGCACCTGGAGCCAGCCCCGAGGGTGCTCAAGGAGGCTGGAGGAGGCCCCAGAGCAAAACCCCTCTGGTATAAATCTGCTGCTTCCCATGTGAGACACTGAGCCAGGACACAACCATCCCCAGCCCCCAAGCCCAGCTGGCAGAGCTCGTGGAGCAGCCAGTGTCCATTGAGTGCAGGGCACTGCAGCTCCCAACACAGACTGTGGGACGTCTCCCCCCAGACTTGCTGGCAAATTGTGCAAGTGGCAGACACAAGCGACTGAGACTCATTTCAGCATCTTTGCAACCCAACGACAGCCTTTGGGCAGCTGCATCCTGCTCCTGGTGTGCAGAGATGGGTGTTGAACCACAGAGCCTGCCCCTTACTGTCAGACCTTCCCTAGCCTGGGTCTGAACTAAAGGTTCCTTTGGGCAGCTCCAGGCTGGCTCTGCTGGCCGTAGACACAGCTGGGCAGCCCTCACCCTATAGAGCCTAACCAGACCTTCAGTGGATGGGTCAGGTGGAGCCTGACTCAGCAAGGGGAGTGGGGGTGGGCACAGTCACATCCTGGTGCTGGGGAGCACCCTGGGGCACTGGTTCGCATGGCACAGAAAGCTCCAGGACTCTGCCATGACCACATGGTGTGGCTGTGCAGAAAATCTGCCCTGTGTTCAACTAGGCTACAGGATGGGGCTGAAGATGGACCCCAGGTGCACCAGTGCGGCTCCTCTGAGACTGGCTTCAGTTACACAGCAGCAGCCCGGAGAAGTGACTGTGGCCTCCCTAGGAAATGTAATTATACATAAAATTAGAAGGAGGAAGTGTTAGTTAAAGGTTCATAGTTGTGGAAGGCAGCCGGTCGTTAGCATTACTTTAATGAGGCACTAACCTCCCTGTAATGCTTTTATTAATGCTCACGGCTTATTGAGTGCCAACTGCCTGGCTCCTGTCCGACAGGCTGGCTGCTCCACAAAGCAAATGGTTTCGGGGTCCTTTGATGCAGCATGTGAGCGCATTTACAGCAGAGCCAGGACAAACGACAGTTGGTGAGATGAGACAGCCCAAAACTCACCAGATGGTGCCCAAAGCAGGCGACACAGTGAGAGAGCAAGATGAGGGCAGACAGGAGGGAACAAGTTAAGGGAGAAGAGGAGATGCTGGTCCCACTAACCTCAAAAGTACTGTTCCTGTTGACTGCAGTAGGGTCAGGATAAGGGCCAAGACAATGAGCACTGCCAGTACCTGCGGACATGCTGTGCTGGAGATGGGATGACAAAAGAAGAAATTGGGTGGTCCAGGATCCAGGTCTCCAGTGGCTGAGCACTGCAGCCTGCCCCTACCTACTGCTGCACATCTCATGAGTTTTGACACCACTGCTGTGTCCACTCTGGATCTCATCCTAGATTCTTCTTGGTCAAACATGAGCCTTTCCTCCAACCAATTCCCATGTCCCAAAAGCCTCTACCCTGGACTGACTGTTGTGGGATAAATTCTGTTTTCCAGAATTTCCTGACACCACTGTGGAGCCACTGCAGGGGCCCCAGAATAGGCTGGAGTCCCCGCTCCAGTCCCTCTGCATCATACAGGCTGTTGTCCAAGACCCTGATGGGCCACAGAGGAGAGGAAGGGACTTTGTGCCTTCAGTCCTGCCCAGCCAGTGGAGCCCACCTGCTGGTGTGGTGATGCTCAGGCACTCAGAGAACACCTTTTGGATGCATTTGTGAACAGAAGGACAAGCATTACCCCAGCAGCTGCTGGGACACACTCCCCCACACCACTGGGGAGCCAAGGGAAACATATGCTGTGTATTTTTCCTCCTGTTCCTCAAAAGACTCTGTATAGAGGGATTAAAACCTCCCCATGGCGTCCTGACACTACAGAGGCAGGGCACTGGTGCCAGCTGATATTCCAGCACAGCAGAGAGGAGGGGGGCTGCCACACCACAGCAAGCAGGAATGGAACAGCTCGCTGGGGAGCCTGGCTGTGCCTTTGCCTGCAGGGTCACCTGTTAGCACTGTGGCTAACAGGAGCCAAAAGATGAAAGGCAGCTCCGTCACCTCCTTGCTCTGGGCTGGCCAAGGGCTGATGCTTTCCCCCCAGCAGCATGCACCAACTTGCAGTCAGGCATTTCCCCTTCCCAGGCGCCCAAAGGTAGATCTCACCCAGGCTAAGCCACGGGGGTTTGCTTGACACATGAAGTGGGAAAAGCATTAGAAATTAGGTCCATTAGAAATCCCTCCTCACCACACTCAGGATGCAGGCACTGTGTTTGCTTGGAGTCATGGCATGGAGTCAAGTTTAAAAATGAGTTGGGTCTCCAACTCTAATATATCAAAATGAGGAATCTAAATTCCTCAAAATGAGGAATACAGCAGAATTTAGGAGTGAGAGAAACACATGAGTGGCAACATGAAAGGGCAAATCCTGTGACATTTCCATCTGGAATTTACAGCAGCTTCTAGAGCCCACTCACACCTGACAGTGTGTGTTTATCCCAGGCTCAATACAATAGTCCCAGGATAGATGTTTTTAGTTTCTACTGGCTCCATCTGAAGCTTTCCCGCACTGGCAGCAGCACCCGGAAGGTCTGCTGGGGCCCTGCACACAGAAGCAGTGGTGTCCCTGGAGCAGCTTCCTAGTTTCTATGGGTCTAGTGGCAAAAGACTAGAAACTTGATCTTTTAAATGGGATTTTAGCCAAAGCATAAAGTGAAAGCGTGATGTCCTAGTCCGAAACAGGAAAACAGGTTAAGAACTCAGCACAGCTGTGACAAAGATGTTCAGTTCATCACCCTGGCAGGGGTAATGTCTCCCAGGTTTAATCAAGGTGGGAGGGGGGATTTGGAAGCACTGCATCCATGGCACACTTCCCTGCTTTGTCACATCACACTAAACACTTGATAAAGGCTCCCTTTGAAGAGGAGCCAAGTCCTTCCTTGCTTGACTATAGAGATACTGGATTGGATTTGCTGAGCTGGGTTTCCAGTTGTGCAAAGAATTTGTAGGAGGTAGAAAAAGAGGAGGAGTGAACAGCAAGTGCTACAGCTCAAAGAAAACCGCAAAAGATAGAGCAGTAATTAATTATGGGACTGTTTTTGTTGGCAGTGGGACAGACTACTGTGCTGGTAGAATGAGGGGGGCTGGATGCCTTCTCTACACCTGGAAATAACTCAGAAATCACTTGCCATCTCCCCAAAATCACGAGATGAAAAAACCCCATCATTAATAGCAACAAAGGGTTGGCTTTTGTCTCTGAGTCGTTAGCCTGCCAAGCTCATTTCAATAGAAACTCCGTTAAAGGAAAACACAAAAGGGAAGGTGAGACTTTCCCATGGTTACACCAGAAGTTTAGTTTCCCAGGAAAGCGAATCTGTAATGTGATGAGGTCATTTCCATCTGATAAATCTAAAGTTTGCTTTTAGAAGGCTAAACACACAAATAAATAAATACATAAAATCAAGAAACTCCCCAGCACCCAAATGTAGATCATTTGGACGTCGGGTGTTTGAGCCATGTGATTGCACAGCCAGAGCACCTAGAGCACACACCACTTCCACAGCACAGCTGCTTCCCAGTTAGGACAAACTGATACTGGTTTCCTTAGCAGAACTTATACTTGGGTAGAAGCACGAGTGCTGAAGACAAGAGGCTGTTCACCTTTTCCGTGCCACAGTGGCATTGGGTTAACTGTTAGACTTGATGATCTTAGATGTCTCTTCCAACATTGATGATTCTATGATTTCCTCTCCTGTGACCCACATTCCAGCCAGGAGCAGGACCTATTCAGGGGGCAGTTCTACCCCAGAGGCTTTCATAGAACCATAGAATCATTCAGGTTGGAAAAGACCCTTGGGATCATCGAGTTCAACCACCAATCCTACTCTAGAAGTTCACCTCTAAACCAGATCCCCCAACACTACATCTAAGTCTCTTTTAAACTCATCCAGGGATGGGGACTCAACCACCACCTTGGGCAGCCCATTCCAGTGACTGACCACTCTCTCCAGGAAGAATCTTTTCCTAATGTCCAGTCTAAACCTACCCTGTTGGAGCATAGAATCATCCAGGTTGGAAAAGACCTTAAAGATCATCAAATCCAAACAGTAGCCTCACTTTACCAAACCTGTGGCAGCCACTGAGAAGGCACTTCCAGTCTCTCAGTAGCCAGGACACCGAGAAGCAGAGCTCACCCACTCTACCTCTTGCATTAAAATGGGCTGAAGGAGATATCATCTTCCTCTGCTTCTGCCAGCAGCCCCACCTTGGAGACCAACGGCTGCACAAACAGCCTCTGCCCATCAGCCTCCACTCCCTTTTCCACCCAGTTCCTCCTGAGCAGGTGTTGTTTGCTCTCCCATCACAGCTCTTGTTCCTAGAGAAGCTGACTACAAAAGCTCAGCAGTCGTTGCTATTTATTCTCAGCCCTGTCTGGGTTTTGTTGAGACGACCAGGTGAGCAGGCAGGGGGTCGGTTCTTTCACTCATTTTCTAGGGGATGGAGACATCAAATATTTGCTTTTAGAAGTATTTGCAGCAGCTCAACTACAATTAACAGCATCAACTGAAACGCTCAAAAAGGGTGGGGAGTGCTTCTGTGCCTTCACTCTCTCCTGAGCTTTGCTAGCAAGACCCAGAAACTTTTGGGGTCGGTTGCTTTGCCATTAAGTGTGTTGCATGGGCAACAAGAAAATCTATGATGGGCCTCCCTTTGCTTTCACTGGAAGATGCCCACAGGAGTGGATCTAAAGTCTCCTGGTTCCAACTCCATACCAGACAGCTTTGCAGCCTTTTGGGAACAGCTTTGAGTATCACGTGTACAAATGCAGAAGAGCCAACGGACTCACCTTGTGCCAACATTGCTACAGCAGAACACAATTTATTCCTTGTGTTTCAGGAAGAACAAACTACTCGAGGTTATGTGCTGATCACAGACCACTCTATCATTCTACTTTACACTGCAAGGCACCATCCAGCCAACCAACCTGGGGAAGAGCATCTTATCTTTGACATGAGGAGGCTCCAGCTGAGATGCAGGATGGTGCTGCATCCCAGGGAAATTCAGGGAAGGGCTTCATTTTACACAGGAAAGGCTGAGCTGGGGCCCCCTCTGTAGGAGCTACACAACTTGTT
Organism: Phoeniculus purpureus; assembly: GCA_028565055.1. Taxonomy (NCBI): domain Eukaryota; kingdom Metazoa; phylum Chordata; class Aves; order Bucerotiformes; family Phoeniculidae; genus Phoeniculus; species Phoeniculus purpureus. The sequence goes on along the minus strand of JAOXOE010000848.1, from coordinate 9,391,783 downwards.
GAGTAGCTGGTGTAAGTAAAACAGTCACCAGGCAAGGTGCCCTCATCTGACACCTCTAGAAGTAAACTAAGTCCCAGAGAAGTTTCCCCTCTCTCAAAACACACAGAGGCCACATTTCAAAAGACTAGGAACTCAGGAGACAAAAATCTCGGATTCCAAGATGTGCAAAGGCAGGGGGGGATTGCTAAATCGGGGGTTTGCTAGGTGGGGACTGTTGCATCTCCAGATCTGCAGACGCTGTCTACAAGCTGGAACTCTACACGGCAACATTGGGTCAGCAGGGGATGGAACCATCCAACCAGGAAGATCTGTGCTGCAGACTCTGGTATGTGGATTCAACCCACAGCAGCCTCTTTCCCAGATCTCGCTGCTCGTTTGCTGCCTCCCTGCATGTCAGGCAATCACTTAGGAGCAGACTTTTAACTTGGTGCCATCACTCACTAACAGGATCAGACCCGCACAGCACGCAGGGCACGGCTCAGCGCTAAGTGCCTTTTCTTCCTGGGCAGAGCAAATGCTTTTGGCTTCGTGTACTCTGCAGCGTGTCTCTTCTCCTACCTTATTTTCATTCTTGTAGAGACTTTGCTATGTCAGATTCTGTCAAACAACTCCTTGTGCCATGTTTTCACAAGAATCCTACTTGCTGGTCAGAGCCAAGCGCCCTTTTAAACAATACTCGGTGAAGTATTGCGTTGCCTGTGCTCTGCTCTTGATGCCATATTTAGACAAAAGCTAGGGAATTCCCTGCCCTGGAAGAAGGCTTGAATGAGCGCATTCTTCTCCCACCTCAGCTCGAGCTGTATGTGTTCACATCGGCCAGCCTCACACCCAGCTTTAGTTTTGAGTCTATGCTTTAATTTATCTGGGTAGAAAAGAGGAGGGGAAAAAAGAGCAAAATAAAAGGAAACAAGTGAATATGGCCAAAGACACAGGCTGAGTCCTGCTGGGTGCATTCCCAAAGAGACCAAAGCCCAGGCAGCAGTGAATGCAACCCCCAAATTCCACAGAAAGAAGACAGGCAAACCTCACACCATCACAGTCCTGAAGGCAGCCAGACCACAGCCTCGGGTAGTTCTTAGTGCTCTGGCTCAGGGTGCAAACAGCAGGGCTGTACCCTAACACAGATGAAGACTGTCTAGGGATTCTGGCAGTGCACAAGGACCTGGTAGCCACCCAAGTGATCAAGGCACCAGATTTCTCTGAAACCAAGAACAGCCCAGTGGACTGACATGTGGGGCAGGGGAGGCAGTGCCCTGTGAGCAAGCAGAGCAGGGTGCCATGTGATCATTGCCTGTATTGCCCAGCCCATTGACCCATTCAAACTGGCCAAAGCCAGAGGGCGAGTGCTCGCTCCTGATACTGCAAAAGTCAATGGGGCTGCAGATCCTTCTGGAGCTGCTATTGAAAGGCCACATTCCAGAGCGCTATGCTAACGGCTTTCTAGCCAGCCCTCCGACATCACTCCACTCGCTAATGTTTAAATTCTCTGCTATACTTCTGTCCATGGTGCGTGGGCCCCCCCAGATTTTCTGACACGTGGCTCTTCCACTCACTGCCAAGTGTGCCAGGAGAGGATTCCACCATCACAGGGCCAGAACAGATGCCTCCCATGCACTAACTCCGCTGGAAAAGCTTCAGACAAAGGCTCCAACTCTGCCCCACAAACTCTACAACGTATTCATATCTGCCCCAAGAACCGACCTAGGGAGAACATTTGAATCCTGACATTGAGTTAGAGCACTGATAACTGCAGGGCATGTTGCCTGACACACAAGACAAAATACTCTGGAAAAGAAGGCAGAGTCTGCACTAGATTTTTGTTCTCATTTACACACCAAATCTGTACAAAATTCACTGTGGCCATCTCAGGTGTATCTGCACTGCTGGTCATGATGACAGGAACCTACTGCAGGCAGGCACCTGCATTTTCACTGCTGTAATTTCATTTTGTTCAGTGTTGCTTGAACTGACAGAGTAATTGAGATATCACTCAAATCTCGACTGGCCTGGTGCTCCTGGTGTTATTACCACTACTGGGAGCACTCTGGGGACAGTAAGAGAGGAAGTTATACAGACAGAGCTGCAGTGTTACAAAATGCACCCTTAGGATCATCTGCTCTAAAGCACCCAGTTCCCATTTAGGAACCTAAATGAAGTTGGCAGGATTTCAGAAGCGCTCAGCATCTATCAGCTCCTACTGAGAACATGCTGAGCTCTTCTTAAAATTGTTAGAGAAAAACAATTCAAAGATAAGAGCCAGCCTGTGGCTTACAATTGACATCATTGTATGGGTCTTCAGGGCAGTTTGGCAAGAGCAAGAATAGCTGCTTTCACAGATGTTGTTGTACATGGATTCACATCTCAAAGCATGGGGCCAGGTCTGTGAGCAGCCACTCCCACCGACTGCCTCCTGCAAGAGCTCTGCACCCCAAGGAGAATTTCCCACTTCATGTCAGTGATGCCTTTTACAGCACCTGGGAAGTGGGAACCTGCACCTGACCCTGCTGGGAGCAACCACATCAGTGGAGATGAAAAACACCAGTGGGAGTGCCTAACCATTCAGAACAGAACCCAGCACACTGCAGCCAGCAACTGTCTAAACATCTGGAGAAATGGACTAATTTGGTCCTGACCTATATTAGTTTTTAACATACAATTAGTAGCAATATTAACTGTCAATTAACAGTACCTTTTGTCTTTCAACCCGACTCTGTTCTGTAAATGAGAACGGTGGCTTCTCTTGGCAATCACCGGAACAACAGTCTGCCCCGTGCAGTCATGGCTGGGTAACACCACTGTGAACTTTCAAGAGAGAGAAAGGTTTGTCAAATCTCTTCAAACACTTCCAGAGGCATCAATCCAGCGAGGAGCTTAACCATTAAAGCAGTCCCTCTCACTCTTCTGGAACCACCAGCCTATTTAAATGAAAGGCTGTGAATTCAAATCTTCCTACTGTTCACAGCTCATGGCTCTTCCAACCTTGAACCAGCTGAACCTTGGTACCACAACAAAAAAACTCTGGATCAAGCACAGCAGCTTGGTAAGGCTTCAGCTCCCCCAGGGATAGATTATGGTTCTAGAAGGGGGCTAAGAATAAATTGTTCTTGGCAAGATGCTTTTCTTCATTGTGTCCTTCATCTTACCTCAGAGTTCCAGGTCCTACCTTCCCAGGCAGGAGTAGCTCACATATCCTAAGTCTGCAGGTATTCAAGGGTTGTGATGTCTGCCCACAACTCAGGTCATGATTTTATAGGTCTAATTCCGTAGAAAACACTCCTGAGATTCTTGGGGGGACAGCAGGAGCTTGGAGGATCTCATCATAGAATCATCATCTTGGCTGGAAAGACCCTCCAGTCTTGCTACCAACACATTCTTTGCCTCGCCTTGGCATGGGAGATGAATCTACTATTTAATCTACTTTCCTAGATGAAAGTGTTATGCTCAGTCAGAACTGCCACACAGCACTACTACTCATAGCGTTAGGACGATGTGACGAGTATTTTGTCTTTGAGCTTGGGAATGATTTTGTTTTCTCAGCAACAAGTCAAATTGCATTTCCTGAAGGTGGGGGCAAATGTGTTGATTCCAGAGAGGCTGCTACTCCCAGACCAGCTCAAGAACTCAGGAGAGAGACTAAATAGCATGCAACCAAGCATCACAAGACCTCACAAACTCAGACTTGATTTACTTCTCAATATCTAGAAAATGAAAGCAATACAACAGAAAAATTCATCACACGGTTTTCCTTTCTGACTAAAACAAGTCCAAAACATGCACGAATTCAGCTGGTCACTCCTCAAATTAAACAATTCATCATGACTCACTACTCCCAAGTACGATGCCTCATTTTCTACACCTAATTAACCTCGTAGGCAACAAGTCGCCCAACAGGTGCCTACTTCACAAGGGAACACTCTATTCCCAGGAGGGAGGCTGCACTCTCTGCCACCTTCTTCACGAGAACATAGCCAAGGAGCACTGCTACCTGAATTTGCTGTTTACAGGGCAGGGGCAGCCTGAGAAGCCTCATTTAGTCAACACATGGAGAATTCATCACATCAGTGAGCTCTGTGCCCAATTCAAACAGTCTCCTTAGGATCTGGGAAGAGCTGGTTCACCATTGCTGCAGCCTATTAAGGTTAATTAATACTGATTCTTCTCACAGCTGAGATGGGTGCAACTATGCAGAAGAGAGGAAGGCAAGAAGATAAATACATGAACACTTGTCCTAGAGCAGTGAGAGAGGAATGGTGACTAGTGCAGCTTCCTGGGATGATGGTGATTCTGGAGAAGCCAGTGGCTCACAGCATTGTGAAACACTGCAGAGTTTGGCCGGGATCTTTGAGGCTTTCTCTTTTATCCATGCTCAGGCTTATGCATCCCCTTGACCTCTCGCATATAGGGCAAAAGCCCCCACCATTAAAATGCCAAGGAAGCTTTCAAGACAATTGTTTTTTATTATTAAACCAACCTAATCCTAAACTCTGCTTCAGTGAAATTACTCACTGGACAGAAGACTTTAATCCTGAATTACTAATTAAGTGCCACTGTCCCCGTCAGACAACTGCTGTTTTCACAGGTCAACCACAGCAGCAAAGATAATTTTAACAAAACACTGCTTGACCTCAGGGATTTACATGCAGCAGCTTCTGCTGCATCCGGCCCCTGGATGTGGTACAAAGGCAGACATCCTCTACTGCAGTGGAGTCATCTCCTTCAAAGTACCACTGCTGAGACCTTGCTGCTGGTTTGGACACATTCAATGCCTTTTCACTGGTGTGCACTGCCACACTCCCATGGATGCTTCACAGTCTGAGTGTCACCCGGTGAAACCTAAGAGCTGCATCCATTTTTAGAACCAGCCTGCCTGAAGATATGTTGCATTATCTGAGCAACACGTAAAGGAACAAAATGAACCGCAGCTCCCCCTGCCACTTATTTACCTTCTGTTTAAACAGTGCCTCCACTCTCCTCCCGTGCACCCGCTTACTTGGCACCTCTTGCAGGGCTGCCCAGTCTATTTTTAAAAGCACGCTGCTGGCTTTTATCTTAAGCTGGCCATTTGGGGTCTTTTTTTAGCCCTGGTACTCTCTAAACTTATTTAAAACATGCTGGCAGATAAAAGTAGTGAGGGGAGATACAGCCTTGTGGTTGGCGTTGCAAGTTGAGAACCGAGGCAAGACATAAAATCCTAACAGATTAAAAATGAACACCTGAACTCAATTACTAGGGGCAAACAGCAGCAGCCCTCACCAGGGGGACTATATCCCATGTACTTGAAAGTGGGGCTTACCTGAATCAAGCCCTTAGGACTTGTAGCTGCAAGTCCTGCAAATGGACTTGGTCCCTCAGCTGTAAGGCAGTTTGGAATTGTCTGGGGTCTGCCAGGTGGTTAATGGCTCCGCTGGGTTCAGTTGTGAGCCCGCTGAAGTTGGTGCACGTGGGCAATCACAGGTGGAGGTATCAGTACGAGTCTCCAGCACTGTTCTCAGCTGCAGGAAAGTGGGAGGCTGCAAGAAACATGTGGCTTTGAAAATATAGCGTCCCCACCTACACCTGCAGTTGTGACCCCAAACCAGGATGTTCTTAGCACCCTTGAACAGGGAGAGTGATTTCAACTTTGAGCCTAAAACCCTCAGCAACTCCAGCAGTAACTACAATGAGAGGCTGTTGGGGCCATGAATACTGGCGTGACACCAGATGCTGTAAATAGAACGATGGGATGACTACAATGTCTATGATTCTATGACTACACTGATGCATCCCCTAACAATATGAGAAACCACCTCCAAAACTTTCCATTTTGGTAGCCTGGAGATTTTCTAGCCCATGCCTTACAGCTCAGTTTTTCTCAACCAATATTCAGGTGCCAGGCTCTGACCCCTCTGCAGAGCTGTCCTGAGCATCCTGCTGGTGCTCCTGTAGTGACCAGACACATTGAGCTGTCTCTGCATGCATCGGGCTGAGCTTGGCTCCATTTCAGATTCAGGACATCTCTGAGAACCAGTTGAAATGAGGACTCACTAACACTTCTATCAGATGCTGACGGGTCTCTCTGTGCCAGGAAAACGGATGTGTGCAACAATAGCAAAAGTGCCTGGAAGCATCCCAAAGCCTGAGTGAAATGAGGGAATTTTGAGTGGCATCGAACAAATGGAGCTATGGTTTAATCTTCATGGATGGGGAGGGGGAAGCAGTGTCCGGAAAAGCAGGAGGATGAGATTAGCTAGGTAATAAATTGAAAAGGAGCAAACTGTGCTAAGCTAAGAGGAGGTGGGTTACAGGGCTGGCAGATGGAGGAGGAGCAGGCAGCCAAAGAGTAAACAAAAACCAGGTAATAAATCTGGAAAAAACCGTTATCAACAACATGAAATACGATTTTCAACCCATTGTCTCCAGGGAGGTGTGGGTTGTGGCAGATGGACACACTGTGGGCACCCCATTCTCTCCCCTCAGGGGACCATGGCACTACCTGTGCTGCTGCAGTGGCCTTCAGCCCAGGTCACTGCAAAGGGCCAGCAAGATGTGTTTGCTTGGCCTCACTATTAGTTCTTGCAAGCTAGCCAGATCCTTACTGGCACATGGAGAATATAGTCCTTTAACACCGAAAGGTGAAATAAATTGCCCGACCGACCATTTGACTCAGTCTAATTCAGGAAAACACCACTTTGCCTCTGTTGCTGCTGAAAGGAGTATTTCCCTGAGCCTTGCAGGAGCACATTAAACCAGGTATCTCAGCTCCAGATGATAAGGCAGCTTTTATCAAGGAACTTTCATTAATGCAGTTCAGCCAGCGATAGGCAATTGATAAGAAGCAGGCACTTCACAGTTACTTTAGCCATTAAGCCCTTGACCACTGAGTTTTGGGAGGATAATCCCTAGAATATCTCGATCTGTGTCATTTTAGAAAAGCCACACTGCTTGCTTTCCAGATCTGTGCATCCCCCCTGATCTCCCACTTTTCCATTACCCTATGTGGGCCAGCACCCACTGGCACCACATCTATCTTAGTTCTCCCTGTCTCAAGAGGCTACATGAAACCATTCTCTTGATGTTATACTTTGAGAATCTGGGAGAGAAATGATGTTACATGGTACTGAAAAAAAAGAAAGACAAGAAAAAGGTGGAATTAATGGGTGAAGTAATTACCTTGTCATTTTGAGACATCTCTGGGGTAGGGACAGCTTTTTGCTTTGCGCTAGTGAAGTGCTCAGCCCAACAGGGAAAGGAACAGCAATGATGGCTCCTGCATATTCACAAACATCTGGGTGGAAAAATATATACATGTTTATTTGATTATAAATTTCCCACCCAAATGTAGAACAGGTTCAGGTTAACCCCACTGCTGCTGAGCTGCATTAAGTGATCCCCACTTCCATCCTGCCTCTACTTTTCCAAAACAGATACCTCTACTCCCTCTGCTCCTTTAGCTTAGTTAATGTCTTGATAACTCCTGGCATGAGCAGGACAGAAGACAAGCTGCAGACAGAGTGCAAGCTGGGGAGAACGAAGGGGTCAAGGGGAAGGCAGGAAGAGCCTTTGTTCAGGAGATGTTCATCCAAGAGCCCTCTTGAAAATCCACATGACTCCTAGCTATCGGCATGTTATGAGGAATAATAAACATCTCTACCAAGCTGAAATGACTGCATTTAGGAAAGCACTGAGGTCAGCCAGTTCTTGGGCAGACTACTGGAGCTAAGCCGATGTAACTCAGCACTCTGTGCTATATATCAAAGGTCAGGCCCCTTCACAACTCAAACATAAATTTAGCAAAACTTTAGCAAAAAGGCCCCTCCAGAACCCCCTAAAGCCTTTCATTCAGGTTCTAGAGAATCCTTACAGAACAAGAGCTGATCACCAAAAGTTAGCAAAGAGACCAAAATCATCCAAACTCCACATCTGACCTCAGTTTCCACAGCACTGGTGCTCCCTGCCCCACCACAGCCAGGGAGGCTCAGAAGGAGCATCGCCCTGACAAAGCTCAGGGCTGCAGCTCAAGAGTCCAGGGCTCCCAGCCCTGCAGGCACTTGCTCCTCGTTTGACCCCAGAAGCTGCTGTATTTCACATGCTGTTCCTCCCTCGCCCAAGCTGTGATGTGAGATAGCTCATCCTGATGGAAACTATAACTAAAAACATCGTCTAAAAACAAATCCCCTTTCTGTGTGCCCAGAGGGGAGGAGCAGTCTCTAAGGAGCACAGAGAAATGGAGCTGGAGCAAATAGCTAAGCTGAGAGCAACCCAGGAGGGCAGCTCAGGACTGTGGCTTGAGAGCAGGCAGGAGGCCCTCAGCACACAGTACAAGTCAGAGAATGTGCCCAGCACTGACTCCCCAAGCTGGGATGTGCCCAAACCCAGCCCATGAGGCTGCATGAGCTGTGGCTGGGGTTAGCTGTGTAGGGTTGAGGCAAACGGCTGTGCCTTGGCACCAGGTGTTAAGAGGAGCTGATTTCCACCACAGGATTAGCAGCGGGATACACAGCACATCCTCACTGCAAACTGTGACAATATCAAAGCTCCATCTGTACTCAGGCTGGAACTCGATGCTGCTGCTGGGGGAGAGCTAGCATTTTTTCCTTATTACCAGTTACACTTCTTATTACCAGTTAAATAAGCTTTTCTCCACCTTGAAAACCATTCACTCTGTTTCCTTTAAAGGTGTGTGCATGTATACATACACTTTTCAGTTTAATATAGATAATAAATACACTCTCAGGGAGAGGGAGAGTTGCACAGACTTAAACCCCTTGAATATTTCAAATGCTGTGTTTACTCTTTTTTTTAAAGAGGAGCTTGACCGTTCCCTGCTTGGAAGCAAACACAGCACATACTTGCACTCTAGGTACTTCTGATCAGAAGGAAAAGATAAATAGACAGTGTGTTTCAAGCGTCACACTGTCAGCCAGCTTTATCTAACTTTGGTCAAGAATTTGAACTGTTGTGCTGGACGCTGACACGTTTCAAGCTTGAGCTGTAACTCTTTTCTCTTGACAAGAATTTGCTGCTAACTGAGCCTATCTGTGACATGGGAACCGATGGGCTACAGCTGAAACTCAGGCTGTCAAGCTCATTTCACTGATTAGTTATGAAATGGGAAAAACCAGTAAGCCCCAGTGTCACGTGGAAACACGAGTGCAGCAGCGACACTGCCCCTCGTGCTGTGTCCCCACTCAAAACAGGGTATAGATTCTTTGCAAAGTACTAAACAGCACTCTCGTGGTTCTATTCCAGGCAGGTCCTATGACAAAAAAGGAATTTTTAAAAAAAAAGATAATCAAAACAAAACCAGAAGCTGCAAGCCCAAAGCAATTCACTGCTGTCCCCGTAGCAAGGGGTGAGGGCAGTGCTGCTGTTTCAGTGGAGCTCACCGAGCATCAGAAGAACCCCCCCACTCCACTGGGCCACCCTAGTGAGCCTCCAGATCCAGGGAAAGGATGATTTACCAGGGGACAACTGCTGCAGTCACCACCTCCAGCTGCCTCCTGCACTGAGAGCTTGGCTGCTGCAGCCCCTGAACACAACACAGCACAGAGCTGGCTTTGGAATCCTGGGCTTTGTTTTCATTTTTAGGCAAATCACCAGCGCCAGGCTACCCTGGCTAGCTTGTCCCCGCTGTCCAGAGGTGGCTTTGTAAAGAGGTGGACTATCTGTGCAGCAAGCAGCAGCAGGCCATGTCCCAAGAGTGGTGGGACATCCTGGCCCTGGCACATGCTGGTTTCCACTGAGCCTCCACCTCCAAGGTCAGGCCAGATGGTCAGAATGGCTCTTTCTAATCTTCATCACGTCAAACCTTATTAGTTGATTTTATTAAGTATCTCTCCAAACATCTCTGAAGTTACACTTGATGTTGCTCTATCCCAAAATAGCCACCCCATGTGAACGTTTGGCAGCCAGCACGGAGGCTGGATGAGACCCTAGAGAGCTGGGTTTCACAGCCTAACCTTCTTGTCCTTTTGACTTGCACAGCCTCAAAACCTCTGTTACCTTAGGACCTTACCTTAGGTGCTCCTCCTTGAGCTCAAAACTGGACTCGGGATAAATTCTGCTTGCAGACAACTCCAGTCACAGAAGATCTGCATTTGGACCCAGACAGTAGAGCTGCAGGTACCTTCCACCAGCAAAGAGCCCTCATGACTCTTCCCACTGCAACAGGCCTTTTGTCCTACTGTCAGAGAGATGATAGCTCTGCCAGGCAGAGGTACAGTGTACAGAGACCCGGCAACTGATGGCAATTACAAGCATTTAGCAGTAAATCTGTTCCAACTTGCCCAATTTACTTCTAGTCCCAAACGCCACTGGACTGCCATGGCTTTTTTAAATATGGTGAATAACAGTCTGGAAACAGGTCTCAGATCTCCTCCATTTATTGCCCATGTTGTGGGGCTCAGTGCAGATGCAGCTCCAGTGCATCCTTGCTTCAAGTTTAGTTTAAAGCTGAGATTAAAGTGTGTGTAAGTGTACTATAAACTGTTATCAGGGACTGTTCTGACACAGTTTTACCCTTTGGCTGCAGCAGTTAACGATTTAAAAGACATCTGGTAACCGATGCTTTTTCAAAGCTGGAAGTCCATTGCATACATTCAAATGAGCTTGAAAAAAGCATGACCACATCTGGTGTCATGAATCAGAGCTCAGAAAAAACCCACAACATTCTCTGCTGCTGCCGGTGCTACCACCCTGATACTGCTTTTGGGGTGCAGCCACTGTGCAGCAGCCAGCAGCTTGACAACCCTGGGGCCACTGTATTGCTCCTTGCTGAGAAGACCATCATCAACAGAAACAGGTCCAGAGCATTGCAAAATGCCTGTGGCTTGCACTGTGCTTCTGCAGAGCTGAGCACGGAGGCAGGCACTGATTTCAGTCATTGTGCATTTCCATTAGAGATGAGTAACCCACAGCAACACCAAGGAGTTGCTCTTCACCCACCAGCACAGTCCCAAGCTGCTGCAGCCTCCCTCCACGTCTGGGGTCCTTCCTCACTTCCAATCTGATCTAACAAGCAGTGGTGGTCCTGTGACGGAGCAGGACTGTAGCTTGGTCCTCAAATCATCTTTCCTCCTAATACCAGCCAGCAGTCTGAGCCCTTTCCTCTTCTGTTATCACCTTCCTTCGCCCACCCACAGAACAATTTACATCTTTTCCATACAAGAAAGACAGGTTCCGCTTGAGTCAAAAGATTCTCATTTGGCCCTGGATGTGCTGAGAGCCTGAGACACACACAGGAGCTGGAGCACAGAAAATCCTGGCTGTGCAAGTAACAGGGAATACTGCCAAAAAGGCTATGGATTTTTTCTGTAGCTGGCCCTTGGAGGCAGCTTTCTTTGACCAGACCAGAAAGTATACATAAAATACTGATCCCTTGCAAGCTTATGTGCCATGGAGGCTATGGGATGTCTGAATTCCCAGTAAAACCTCCATCATAACCAAGTGGCAGGAACATACTCTAACAAGTCCTTATGCCCTCTTCCTTTTTTCTGCCCACTTTTTCCTTTCATCTTTTTCTTTTTCAATAAGGCCATTACATTCCTGGAAAAGCAGCTGGTACAAACTGTAGAAAGAACTTCCCAAAGAGTTGCTGGAGGTGCTGAGCAGCCCCACACAGAACCAGTATGTGTTTTCCACAGAGCCCATGTTCTCCCCCACACAGAAAAAAACACTGGGAAGGAGAACCTGCCTTTGACAGCGTGGGAAAAAGGTCTGTTCCAGTCTCATCCAAGCAAGATGTAAGTTATCTCTCCCCTCCCATCCTTCCCAAAGGGGATAAATTCCTCTTTTTTTTCAGGCAGGTTCAGCTTCCCTTAAACCTCTCCTGACTAAACTTGACTCATGACTAGGCTTTGCCAGGAGAATGAGGTGAAGTCCTATTCATTAGGGCACAGTTTTCTCCTGCTGCATTTGGTGGGAATTCCCTCCAGCCACTGACTCCAGCAAGGGGAGGCTCAGCCCTCAGTTTCTGAGCTGTTTGTGCTATCTGGAGTTCCTTCTGCAGCCAGGCTGGCTCTCTTCCAGTGGCTGGAAATAAGCTTCTCGAGCCATCTCTCTCTTATCACTTATTGCCTTAAACAAGTTTGACCTTTTGATTGATTCGAACTTTGGACAGCATTAAAACACTTGTTGTAGCAGATGAGGTCAGTCCCTCGGCTCTCCGCTGCGTGTAATGGGGCAGCTAATGCTGCAGCAGTTTTAAATCATGACACATTCCCAATCGTGAGGACAGGCGAAGAAACAAAACTCACCAGACATTGTCCCCTGGCATTGGGCTGGGTCAGGCTTCAGTATTGCAGATTCAGCTTCCAGCTCTTGCCTTGTCATTAACTTCCGGTTTTACACATTTCAGAGAAAAGTAAAACCTTCTGAATCATCAAGAAAAAATTCTTATCTCTCAGTCTTGCTCATATCCTATGAGATGATGGACAGAGGATCCTGAAGCCATTCCTGGAAGCCATCCCCCGGTGCCTCCTGCAAAGGATCCTGACTGTAGGGTTTTAATAACTAACTGACAAACAAAACCTTGGGACTCAGAGAATGTTTCCACGGTGTTTAAAATAGACTTGGAAGAAAGAGATTTTGCCTAAACAAACAAACACGGTCCCCAAAGCTGTCACCAGCCAGAATTTCTAACACCACACTATGTGACAGACTTGGAGAGGGGGAGGAAAAAACCCAACTGGAAATGGATGGCAAAGAGCGAGCTGAAAGAAATGCAAAAACCAACCACACAGGAAGAAACCACACTGGAGAGAGCCCAAATCTTTTCATCATTGTGAAGGTATTTTATGTTAATGTGAAGGGGAATTTGCTATTTATTAATGCAGGAGTCTTTTCTCTGCAGGATTCAACATGGACAAATGGAAGTGCTGCCAGTGTCTTCGTTGCTCTTAGTTTTATATAAAGGCGTTGGACACACACTAACAAGAACCTTTGAGCTGCGAGACAGAAGTGCTAGTGGGGCATTTCCAACCCTGCTTGCTGAAGAATGCTTCTGAGATTAGAGGGTCTGATAATGTTTGCTTCTCAGTTACAGGTGGAATAACTACAAAAGGAATTGTAGCTGTAGAAGGCAAATTTATGTGTAGAGCTAATACTGAGAACAATTTATCTCCAGTCATTTCCACACTGAGAAGCTCATGTGCCTCCTCCTTGCTGGTTATCGTGTCGCAGATAGAAGAGGCTGCCGCTAGAAGAGAAGAGGCTGTGGCTAGAAGACAGGAGGCTGCTATAAACCTGCAGTGGTATCTCAGATTGTTAGGACATAACCAAAGGGAAAGCACCTGGATGTGGTCACTTTTCAGGGTCTTGTGACTACCACCTGGGTAGGTGGGATGATACATCCTCTATTAAGTGAAATGTTTTTCCTGGTCTGTGGATTGATTTTTAGGTGCAATGACTTCCACTCAAAGCACAAAGAGATCTGGAATAAACTCATCACAGCAGTCCACTGTGGTAGTAGAGTCTTGTGGTTAATTTCCTATGGAAACATTGTGCTGCTATTTCCCACCGTTTGGGAAGAAGAGATAATCTGAGCATTAGAAAGGACCTTCTGGCAGCACAGCAATCACAAGTCAGTATCTCCCCATCATCACCTACCCAGTGTCAGCTACAGCCAGCTCATCTCCAGCCAGAGGTGGATTCTGGTGTCACATAAAGCAGCTTTGGGCAGGTGTGGAGGGAGAAAGCTCAGCACCGCTCACCTGATGACTGGGCAATACTGGGCGCTTGGTCCCCACTGCATGCTGGCTGCATGGCCCTGCTGCACATAAGGAAGAATAGGGACAGCCAACTCCACAAGATCCTCCCTGCTGCCCTCAGTTTCCCAAGGACAGGCCTGAACTGCAGCCAGGCCAGGTACACAACCTGCAGAAGAAGGAATGGGAGAAACCTGCCTTGTCTCTGCAAACCACAGGCACCCTGTGCCCCATTCCTGCTCCCTGGGGCTGATCTAGGGAGTACCAGCACCTACAAACCACTTCAATCCACTGAGGAACAGCAGCTGCTTTTATTTGGCAAGCCCTCGAAGATTTGTCATGTATTTAAAAAACTGCTTACAGACAGTGCCAGAAAGCTTGTTTAAGCTTCGTTAACCCTTGCTGTTTCTTTAGAAGAGATAACAGGGCTGCCAAAAGGTCTCCAGTTGATGTTACTGCCCCAAAAATATCTAAATCTTTCAAGGAAAAAAAAGGTTAAACCTCGAGTCTGAAGGGTCTGATGCTTGGGGCAGGTCAGTGCTTGCCTACAGTGACAGGAGTGACACTGTGCTCCCCACATCAGGGCTGTGCCATGGTAGTGCTCTTTAGGTCTCCTAAAACACTTTGAGGAAGAACAGTACTGCAGCACTGGCTGTATTTGAACAGAGAGGGACAAGGAGGGAGGCAAGGGAGCAAGGACACTGCTTTTCAAGTCTCATAATTCAACACACACACACAGAGACACACTCTCCAGGAGCCACTTGCAGGGCCCTGAGCACCTGCCAGCAGAAAGAAAAGCCATGATTTGATTTTGAAAACAAGCACATAGATGTGAGTACCCCTAAATTTTACACAGCACCACTCTCTCCTTTGGATCATCTCCCCATATCCACTCTTATTTTGAAGGTTAAATAAAGCTAGTGTCTTGTAAAATATGAAAGTAAGCATTATTCTGGGTCCCATGAATCACTTTATGTGTGTTCAATATTTGCGAGCATCACCATGGTGAGGAGCTGCACCTAGCTACATGACTTTAGCCATAAAGACTAGTGAGCAATTGCTCAGCCATCACTACTGGCTTCCCAAACTATAAACCTGTCATCTGGACCATGGCAGCTCTGAGACCATAAAATATTGCTTACGAGCCAACGTCACAGTTGGAAGTTCATCCTTGTCTCCTGTCAGCTGTGAAAGTTAATGTTACAAGTACGGAAGTATCTACAATAGGAGACTATTGACTGCTAAATACACAGGTTGACAGGGCTAAAATAGAAGTGAAGATAGAGCCTTTCACATCAACTTAAGCCAATAAATTAGCGGGCAAGTGATTAGGTTAGAATATGACAAGTGAAAGCTTTAACGAGCACAAGGACTGAAAAAGAAAAGTATTTGGAAACTCATTAACACACTGTCCCAAGAGATTCTGCACACCCCAGGTTCAAGGCGCATCTCTAGATCACTAGGGAAAAGTGTCTTAGGGATTGTATTTAGAAAGAGATTTGCACAGTGCTCCTGCACTCAGAGATCCAGCACTAGTTGTACTGTTAGCACATTTGGATCGAAGCACAAGCTGTTTAACTTTCCAAATGTGAGTGAGCATGGGGAGATGATCCGCTCTCCACACAGTCACCGCTACCTGGGAGCCAAAGCTTTTTGTACAAAGTACCTCATGTGGACACTTAATCTGTCTTTCTGTATTAAATCAGTCACAAAAAAAGAACAATTTAAAATTGCTGAGCACAACATCTGGATCAGCCTCTGCCAAAGGCTATTATTTTATCAGGTTGGCTTCTCCACAGCTTGTGTTGTGAGGAGGTTTTGGGTTCTGTCCCATGCTGTCGGGGCTGCAGTAATGAGATCAAACCATTCCCTAACGCTAAGCATCTGACCGGACAGGCAAAGCGAACCTCACACATCTCTCCCCCTCCCCTGCTCCCGGCCCACTGATTATCTCAGATCATCAGTGTTTTGGATGACCGAATAAACAGGATTATCCTCTCCCAGTGCCTGTTAAGTCAAAGCTGTATGGCGATCCTATTAGTGGATCGAAATAGTGTGAGTAGACCCAAGCAGGAGATTATCTTTTGCTTGCTCTGTGGAGCTGAAAACAGTACCAGGAAATTTTTAATCTCCATGAAGGGGACACTAGAGCTCACAGAAAAAAAAATCTTCATTCTTATTATCTATAGCAATCAGCTGCCCAGCACGAAAAAATCATCTAGATGGACAAAGTCAGAGCATTCTTTCATGGATACAGTACCGGATTTGGGATGCCAATGAAAAGCATCTTACACGCACAGCCTTTTTCATCCCGAGTGATCTCAGAATGCTTGACAAGTGCTGCATGCAAATGGCACGTGGGATTAGCAGCACTTAGCAGAGGTCTGTCTCTGTTCCTACTGCGGTTAGCGAGAACAGCAGTGGGACTTGCCATTGAGTAAAATGTGAACCAGGCTGGAACGCAGCCAGGACACTGAGATCAAGACTGGCATTCATTTGGAAACTGCTGCCACAATGGTCCTGTTGATCAGGACCCTTGGGTTTACGTCTTGTCCAAAACAACGTGGCAGGCTACAACGGGGCATAAAATGATGCCATTTTAAATATGTTGGTAAATCGTCGCCATTTATTTTTCAAGCAATCAAAGACAGAAGTATCGAAAGAGCAAAGGAGGGAATATCTGTATCTAAACTAATATCTTCTTAAATAAACCATCTAGATTTTAACACACAGCAGCATGCAAGTGAAGCCAGCCGGCTCCCAGCCCTTTGATATAAATGCATGCAGAAAAATCAAGTCCTTTAAAGAAGATGTGAAGAAGCATAATTAAGCATGAAAGTTACCGTATATTAAATTATACATCTAATGAAAAGGAGTCATTAGCGCAACAAATGGGCTGTTAATGATTTCAGGTTTTGCCTTAGGCCATAAGCTAATAAACTAGTGATTAACCAGTATTTCTGGGATGCCGCTGTCGAAAGCTGCCAGCCCAGTGTCACAGCACTTGCCCACAGCTTAGGAACGGTGGAAAAATTAAAACCACTTAAAAAACTGAATTGTATTTGAAGTAACTGCAGTTTCAGGCAGGTGAACTCCCTGCTCTGAAGCACAGTAGAATCCATTGCTTATCAAGACACTTGGTTGCCACTCTGTGCACTGGGACTGCAAAACACGGGAGTACTCATATCCAAGCAGAGTGGCCAGGAGATCCCCTCCCAAGGCAAGAGAATCTCTCCACAGATTGTGTCCCAGCACATACTATATCCAGGAGAATCAAGTGACTCTTCCAAGTGATTTCCCCACCTATTTGAAAGTCACTGCTTGGGACAGCTCATCCTCAGTTTGGGACACCCACTTCTGTTCCTAATCTTGGGAGCAGCTACCTCTCTCCCAGGAGGTCACACTTTGGTGACCTTAGCAGCCATTTATATGGAAAGTAACACCACAAAAGTGTGCTTGACAGCTTCCTTCAGACATTTCTTAGCAACTGGTAGTAAAAGGACAGAAACAACAGGGCATTTGGTCATCCAGCTCTCTCCAAAGCACCCAGACTTATTTTTCTTGTCACAGTTTGAAGCTCACACAAAGCAGTCCTCTCTCCAAGGCTGGAAATGGCAGAAGCAGAGAGGACAATGCTCACCCTGATCTGTCAGGACACGTGAGAGATTACAGAGATAATGCAATTACTTGGTCTGGGTGAACTTACTGACATGAAAACACAAGGATGTGCCCAAACATCACTTCCACACAAGCAAGAGGACATTTGTCAAAGTGATTTCAGAGAAGTAAAACGCTGCTTCACCCACACGAGTACAGTGCACTGGGTAACAACACAGGTGCAAAGGACTTAGATAAGATACATAAAGAAAAGTTTTCCAAGGGTCATAATTACTCAGTAGTTCAAAAGAGAAAAGGGAAGAATGCAGTAAACTGGAGAAAAGGTTGTTCATCCCTCATCCAGTAGTTTTATCAGCAGGCCAGGAAAAACCCCTCAGCTTGGCTTTGCTGTGAGCATGGGATCACACATGAGCTCCCCAGGCTTAGATGAGATGTCCAGCCATGTGCACACTGTCCAAAACTGGAGAACTCCCGGGCCTGCTGGGTGCACAACCCACATCACTCATAGTCTCCAGACACTTAGGGTGAGGTTGGTCAGGGATGCCCAGTGCTGACAGTGACCAGCCCCCCTTGGAGAGCTCTGCTTCTCACTTCTCTGCCAAATTATTTGCCTCTCTCCACCTGATTTTTTTTTCTCATCACTCACTTCCTGTGGTGAAATGCAGAAGTGTAGAAACTGTATTTCATCACAGCAGCCCCAAGCCCCGACGGCCAGTTTGCTCCCTGGAGAGTGGCTAATGGTTTGATCTGACAAAGTTAGACACAGTTAAAATAAATGGTATAAACACAGCACTCTCCAGAAAGGTGGAAAAGGGGAGGATTGTTTGATTTGAGGAAGCTTTTCCTAGAGAGTTTTGAATGGTTTTAACTAACCGGTCGTTTCAATGGCTTTTTTTGTTTTAACAAAAGGACCAAGTCTTTTCCTCCCTGAGTGTTGTCATGAGTAAGGTCCAAGCTTTATATTTCCATGCAAGAAGAAAAAGAATAAACTAGGTTCTGCTTCAGTAGAGACCATGGCAAAAGCTCCCAAGGATAGCAGGTCACAGAATCACAGTACATTAGAGGTTGGAAGGGACCTCAAAAGATCATCCAGTCCAATCCCCCTGCCAGAGCAGGATCACCTAGACCAAGTCGCACAGGAACATATCCAGGAGAGTTTTAAATGTCTCCGGAGAAGGAGACTTGTTACCAAGAGAGCAAAGCCCATGTGCAAACCTTGGAAAGAAGTTTCCTGGAAACTATTTACTTACTGCAGAAAGTTAATGGTTTTTTCTTATTTTCTTTTTCCCTTACAGTAACATCTAAAGCACAACCCCAGGTGGTTCTGTTGAACTGCTTTATAAAATCTACACTGCTGTGCCATCTAAATCATACATAAGGAGCCTGATTCTTCACATAAAGGCTGTATTTTTTATCTTATTGTTCCGGCAAAAAGTATACAGCTTGATTTTGGCAACAGTCATACAGACTTCAGATTAAATAGAGCAGTCATTGACTTTCCCTGCGACTCAGACACTTCTGAAACTAAGCTTTTTGGCACCTGCTAAGGAACACACTGAACATCTCCTTTAGTTACAACCCCACAAGTAAAAAGACATTACAGCATCTTACATGTATCTGTAAGAATTTGATCTGAGGTCTAATCTAACTGTCCTTATCAGGGCTGGTCCTGCTGTCACTGAAGTCAAAATACCTTCAGCGTAATCTGCAGCGGCATCACAGTGTACAACTGCTCCAATAAGATAATTAAACATAAGAATCTTGAAAACATAAAGAAACATAAGAAGCATAAGGGACTGTTGGAATTCCTTTCTAACAGTCCCTTATGCAGGTTCAATCTTCAGTGCCCTTTAAATGAGCTCCACAGTACAAGGCTACAGCCACAGGTGAGACTGTTAGAAAGGAATTTGCCTCATTTAAAGGGCACTGAAGATTGAACCTACACTAGATCCCGAACGCTGGCAGCTCCAGACTGGTCCAGCGCACAGATCTCTGCCCTTCAGTCACAGGTCTTACTATTTAAAATGACCTTTCCAAATTTGTTTTGTTTTTAATACGTTAAGAAATCTTTCCCACTGAAGCAAGTAGATTTTCCAGTGAACTCTGGCACTTAACCCTGCAGCGTTTTACTATTTCGAGGTTCGAGCATGAGTTTCAAAATTTGTCCTGAAGAACAAATATCCGCATGAAGTTACGATGACGCTGTGCTGAGCCTAAAAGTCATCATGGAATAGAAAATAATCTGAGCAACAATGTTAGGCTCTAGATAGAGATTTTCTCAGAAGTTCAGAAGTAATTGCCTCTCTTCCGCTAAAGCTACAAATACTTGAGTCTGGGATCCGGTGCATCGCTCCTGAGGCCAGCACAGACAGCACAGTCTGTCAAGATCGAATGTTCTGCTGTTAATAGTTTCTATTTTGCCTTTTCTGATTCTGTTTTGCAACAGAGATGTCTTTCTGAACAAGGCTAATCCTGAAACCTTCTAACAGGTGGACATGTCCAAGTACAAAAGCAAACAGACACTGTGAGATCTTCAATGTTACCTTCACTAGAAACTACGACAGACTGGAGTTATTTCTTATTAGAAGCATTTTGGGTCGCTAGAAAGCTCCCCCACTGCAAGATGGAAATCCATTTCCATAAAATGTTTCCTGATTAGGAATTAAAATTCATAATAAATTAATAATAAAATTAATAATAAATTAAAAAAAGTCAATACCCATCCTTCTTCTAGAAAAGTTAAGGGTTTATCATCTCTCTTACGTGTTGTCTGGGAGGCCTCATCCATTTCATGTTCTCTTTCCATGCAGGAAAAAGAATATAGAAAGAACTTCAAAAAAGATGGAGACACTCCTGGTCCTCTCCCTTTGTTGCCTGTTGTGGCATCATGGCAGGATCAGCTGAAGGGACCTGGGGGGCCACTTGCCTCCTTTTTCTGGGACAAGTGTGGACACAGTCACCAGAGGAGCTTTGCCAGCAGACACCTTATAAAAAACTGTGAGACCCCTTTACCCCCGTGGAAAGCCATACTGCTATAAACTTCATTTAGCCAAGAGGTTCAATTTTAACTTATTCAAAACCCATGTCTGTTCCTGAGAAGTTTTCCCTTTCCCAGGAAGGGCAGTTTCTCTCAGAAATCATCCTAATGGCAATCCCCAGCCAGCTCTAGTTGTTACACCAGCAGCTCTGCTACACCAGGCAGAGAAAAGCCCCACCAACACGTGTTCCCTGTTTGATTTGGAAGTGCAAGGGATAAAGTAAACTCTCTTCATACCATCACAGGGTTTTTAAAGTTAAAAGGCCCTCTGAGGAATGGTTCCAACCACACAAAGCCTGGGATGGCAGAGCCCAGGGAGTTCAGCGGGATTGTATCTAACCTGCTGTGCTGTACCCTGCACAAACAAACCCACTGATCTGGGGTCTAAATGCTAAATGTCATTTATTTTTGTTATTGCTTATTTACAAAAATGCGCAGAGACATGCACTGGGATGGCACTGGGCATGAACAGAACTAAAAGGCCATTCCTGTCCCCAGGGACAGAAGCAGGGTTGGCAGACAGGGTGGTGATGCAGAGATCTGTCCCTTTCCCATCTCCAGCACAGCACAGGCTAAGGCATCTCCTGCAGCCCAACACAAGGGCTGTCTGTGGTGCTGCAGGGACCCTCCTCACACTGCTGCTGCTGCTTCCAGCCAGCTCGCTCCAGTCTGCTTTCAAACGAACTATTACTATGAAAGAAAGAAAAGCACAGCTTCTATGTTTTTAATTATCTCATCATTGGGTTTTCCGCTCTAAATCTAATTGAGACAGCAAGTAGGGAGCTGCACTCAAAGACCAAACGCGGTATTTGCATCTGCTTTGTTGATTGTAGTAGTTGCCCGTTTTACTTTAAACATCAATGGGTTGCCACTGCTATTTAAATGATATGGAAATCGCTACTTTATACTAAAATTTCCCTTAAGCAACAAAGGAAAGGATTAGCACATGGCTCTGTTTTTCTTCTTTTCATTTAATACAAATACTGCAGCAGTGGAAAACTCTTTGATGGTTCATGAGCAACACCTGTACCTTTTAATATTTTATTCATACTGGGCTATGGAAAACTTGAAACCTTTTGTGTAACTGTTATGATAACAATTTCTAACTAAAATATCCTTCTTTATCTGAAACACTGAACTAACTGAGTTTTCACAAGCCCCTCTTCACCACAAAAATATACAACCACAGGCTACATAGACAGTTATTCAGGGGAATTGAAGTATCAGCAATAATTCAAGGTCCCTTCCAATCCCTAATGTTCTGTGATTCTGCAATTTATAATAATTTTCAGAATTAGATGAAGGTAATCAAGTGGATGCCTTCATAGGGTCTGTCTTGTTCACACATACCCAAAAAATATTTCTCACTTGGTCAGTCCTGCTCAAGACTGAATCTCACCTCAGCAGTGGACAACAGACTCAGTGCAAATGAGAAGCAGACCTCAGTCCTACCACAGAATCACAGAACCTTAGGGATTGGAAGGGACCTCAAAAGATCATCTAGTCC
>JAOXOE010000848.1:9348474-9369839 GCA_028565055.1 Phoeniculus purpureus | reverse complement strand
GCAGCATTATCCAGCAGCAGCAGCTCCGCCCGCCCCGTCGTTGCTTCTTCGCGGTAGTGCTGGGGGAGCAGTCCCGGTGCTGGCGGGTTAAAGGCTGGGGCAAGGGGTCCCGGGGAAACCCCCCCACCCACCCCGTGCCGGCCGTGGAGGTGCCGGTTCTTTTAGCACCCCCTTTCCCTGGTGCTACTGCCGCGTCTCTCCGCGGGTTCGGGCGGCTCAGTGAGCTGCCCCCGTCCGTCCCGGGCATCGCGGAACCTCGGCTGCTCGGGGAAGTCAGGGACCGGCCCCACCGACCTCTTAGAACAGCCCGGGGAAGGGATGGAAGAGTGAGGGAGAACAACTGATGAGAGCCCCGCGGAGGTTCTTGGCGTGGGGGAGCTCCATTTGCTGTCGACCCCTCCTCGTCTGGGTGTTCAAGGGAGGCAGCGGGGAGTTCAGCCCCCGATTCAAAACACAACAATCAATAAACTCTGCTTGGTGCCTGTTGCCCGAGTGTCTGTAGAGGGCTGTTGCTACAAACAAGGCTGTGCTTGACTGCAGGTGACCATGGCAGACAGAGCTGCAGCTGAAAGAGCCTGTAAAGACCCGAATCCCATCATCGACGGCAGGAAAGCCAACGTGAACCTGGCGTATCTGGGAGCAAAACCAAGGAGTATTCAAACTGGTGAGGCATCCAAGAGATACCGTCTCTATTAGAATTAACTTGTAAAGCGAGGAAACAAGTTGCTCGGGCTGAATTAATCTGATCTGCTAATGTATGCTTCTCCCTCCTAGTTCTCATTGTTGACACTGTGCGGGGCAGTTGCCTCTCTTCTGTATCTTCTTACTCGTCCCTGTTACACTAGTGTTCTGCACCAGAGTTGACATAACCAAGTTAAAGCCATTTCTTTCCGCAGCTGATCTGTTTTCCCCTTATCCTCTTGGTAATATGGCTGTTAACACCAAGATCCATTTCATCATTCTGCCCTTTCAATGACCACAGTACTGTAAAATTAGGTACTAGACCCCATTGTCTGTTCAGTTACAACACTGCCAAACCACCCTTTAGTCTGAACTCCCATCTGGTTTGTGCATATTACAGACCTTAACGCTAACTTGCTTCTAAATGAGGCTCTGAATTTGCTCGCATGCGTAGCAGATAAAAGCACATACGTGTGTGTGCGCTGTGAGGGTTGTGTTTGAGCTGCACCATGCAAGGATGCCATTCAATTCCTTCATCTTTCTCTTTTTGCACATCTTTAGGTTTTACCATAGGTGTGCAGCAGCTACATCCGGCCTTCATTCAGAGACCCTTTGGGTAAGTGGAAATGGTTCTTAACAGTCTCTTTGAAATGATATTTGTGAGTCAGCTTTCTCCTTGTTAAATACGAGTGGAAAAAAGCCATAGCCATCGAGAGTGGCTGGTTTCAACAGCTGTTGTTCACGTTCAGAACACTTCA
The DNA here is from genome assembly GCA_028565055.1 of Phoeniculus purpureus. Lineage (NCBI taxonomy): Eukaryota > Metazoa > Chordata > Aves > Bucerotiformes > Phoeniculidae > Phoeniculus > Phoeniculus purpureus. The sequence goes on along the minus strand of JAOXOE010000848.1, from coordinate 9,368,400 downwards.
TTTCTGGTGAAGATCTTGGAGGTTTTCTGCATTTACCAGCTTTAGTGCAATTCCTAAAGATCCTACTTTATCCTCAGTAAATCTTAGTCATAATAAACCCAGTGCATCGCTTGCTGCTTTGCTAACGTCAAGAATTCACAAGCATTTAAATAAATGGAAAATAGCTTCCCTATTATACTACTTAAGGTGTCAAAACAATTAAGCAAATTCTGTTCTCGTGTTTCTTAAATAAGATCTTGTGCTTCCTCTGTGCCTTTTCCCACGTAATAATGCCTTGGATACAGTCTTATCCTAGAAAACAAAGTGCATTGGAGCCAAAGTCTGTTACTTAATGAAAGTAACATTAGGTCAAAAATTGATTTCGGACAGATGTTATACAAGGGCTGAATAGTCTGCAAAAGTGGGCTTTTGTCTGCTGTTTTCAATGGCTTATACCATCCCTGCTCGGTTAGAAAAGTCCTCTTTTTATACATCTAATAGGATCTGGCAGCTGCTCGGCAAAAGACAAGTGTGCTTCACGAGAACAATAGTGACTGTCATACTGCCTTCATTTAACTGTTTAATGATTGATGCAGCTCTTTTTTTACACCGTTTCAGAAAGTGAATATTGATAGGGCTTTTTTATTAGTATTTTCTAAGAGCATCAAGAAAGTAGGTGCATTTTTTAAAGCTTTTGAGCACCGCTCTGTTGTAGTTTTTGTGTGGCTCTAATATAAATAGATGGGATTTTGGCCTTTGTCAACAGAAGTGCTTCAGCCCTTTTCTGCTCTCTGCTTGTGGGTTGGTTTTTTTTTCTGTTGGGGGGGTGGGTTTGTTCTGTTGTAGTTTTTTTTGTGTGAATCTGCAATCAGCCAAATAGGAACCTTCACTCCTCTGTCACAGAATCACAGAACATTAAGCATTGGAAGGGACCCCGAAAGATCATCCAGTCCAATTGCCCCACCACAGCAGAATCACCTAGACCAAGTTGCACAGAAACATGTCCAGGCGGGTTTTAAACGTCTCCAGAGCAGGAGACTCCACAACCCCCTGGGCAGCCCCTTCCAGTGCTCTGTCACCCGCACTGGGAAGAAGTTCCTTCTCTGTCCTCGTGGCCTCTGTTGCCAACTGCCTGGGTAACCTCATTCCAGTGAGTTTATGGATATAAGAGACCGTGTTGCCACAATAGTGCACGCCCAGCGTACGTGCGCTGTGTGTGCTTCAAACACACCAGTTTTCCTGAGTTGTTACGGCTCTGTTGGAAAGACTTTGAAGAAAGAACACCTGTCATTAAATGACGAGTCACTCTCTCTTTGTTTTTGTGCAAGAGCCCCAGTAGTTTCTGTGGAGAAGATGCTGGTTTTTAGTAGCTTTCCTTGCATGGGAGCTGCAGTAGCTTTTTTAACCCACAAAGTACCCACAAAGTAGGATGTAGAGGTATCATTGAGATGAGAACCCTAAAGAGCACATGAACATACAAGAGAGGTTGATAAACTTCTGTTTATCAACTGTCAATGAATTATGATAATAACAAAATTATTAACCCTGTCAATGAATTTTTCTATGCAAGCTAACAGGAATGATCAAAAAATGAAGCTCCTTAAATGCTTAATGTTGGTAGGAGTTGCTCTTCCTAGAGGTAATCTGCTGTTTGTGTGGGTGCTGTTCCTACCCAGACTCAGTCCTGCAGCTCTAGAAAACAAAGGGTGGTTTTTTTTCTTTTTCAAGACTTTGCTTTTAGTTGCACACAGAGAGGAGTGTGGGATCAACTGACTATGTGTTCTTGTGATCTAGACAGTTACTGTTCCAGTTCTTGGGCATTGGTTTCATCATTAAACCAGCAGAGCTGCAGTTAGCACATACAGCAGAGAGCACTATAAATTATTTATCAGTTGCCAAGAGACATGAACGAGGAGACTGGATGGTTGGAGGAAGGGGATTATATATCATGATTTGCAAGCATCAGTAAACAATTGTGTTGCATTCGGTCATCGCTGCAGCAGAATCACTGGGAATGTGGGTTTGGCAAAATGTTGAGCTGCTTACCTGAGCACTGCAACTGGGGCTGCTGTGGGGCTTCTGAGAAGGGCAACAGGTGCTTTGTCAAGCAATAGCACTTAGCTGCCATTTTCCCCTTTGTCTTGTCAGTGGACTGAGCCTGCCAGGCCCTACCCTTGCATTCCCTTGAACCCACAATTTCCTTGGTTCTCTATGGGATTTGGGGATAAATGAGGAGTTAATCAGAGTCTGTCTGGTTTTGGAAGCTTCATCAAAGTGCTGCTGTCTGTTGGCTCTGCATTGCATGGAGTGGATCCTGACCCTCTCCAGACAGAGCTCAGTGCCTTGGCTTCCTTGCCCACAGTGTAAAATGTTGCCTCTTCCCTCTCCTACCCTTCTTGCCTCTGCAAAGTGTTTGTCCAGAGGTTGGCACGCGATTTCCACAAGAAGATTGTTACAGGATGTGGGGTACTAGGTGTGCAGGCTGGACTTGGCAAATAGGAGATGAATGAACAACCCATTGACTTCTCAGCAGTTACTCAACAAGAGAATTCACCCGGTCACACTCCAGCTGTCAAGCCACAAGATGCTAGTTTTGGCACAACCCGAAATGAATAGAAGCTATGAAAATGACCCAAACGTCAGTGAGGATTATTTATAAACTGAAGGCTTCCCCACAGCCCCAGGTACCCAGATGCAGCTGTAAACATTGCCTGGGGTGTGCGGAACAGAAAGAGAAACCATGAAGAGCCTCTCTCCTTCCTCCTGCAGTCCTGGCAAGGGAGGCACTCGCCCAGCAGACAGTGTGGAGTCAGTAGTAAATTCAGCTCTGAAGGGTAGTCTCTAGATTGTCGTAACTGGAGATCTCGGCAGTAGTGCAAGGCACAGGATGTGTCTGTGGTGATGTGGAGATTTGGCTGCTGTGTTTAGGGAAGCAGTGTTAGCCCCAGAGCTTACAGGCTGCACTTTGCTTGGGGGCAGCTGGCGGTGTCATAGCACATCCCACATCTACCAGCCAGGGCAGAGGTGCACTTGGGAGAGCAGGGAAGGGAAAACCCTTTCTCCAAATGGATCTGTCTCTTACTGCAGCAGTGTCCCTTTAACCAATGTGGAAAATCACGTGAAACTTCTTGAAGCTGCTGTGCAGACCCCATAATGAGATGTTCAGAGCTGGTTTGGTGTCCTTCTTTCAGTTGTCTCCTCTGCAGTGGCAGTGCTTGAGCCAGTGCAGGGAATGGGGATTCCCGGGATCTCTTAGCAGCTGTGCCTGCTTCTCTGGACTCCATGCATTCCTGTGGCTGTGCCTCAGCGAGGGAGCTATCTGTGTGGGAGATCTACCAGGGCCTGCGTAAGTGACACAGCTCTCTGAAACACGGAGCTGTCTCTCGCAGCAGCATCCAGCTCTTTCCATAGCTGAACCTCGGGGGTCATTGCTCCAGAGACCACACTGCTCACCCTTGTGAAGGTGCCTGTTTTGGTAGCCCCCTGGCTGTGGCCCACATTTGTGTCTCCAGCAGGCACAGAAAGTTCTCTCTCTTAGAAATTTTCCTGCGGAGATGCTGCTGCAGTTAGGAAGTGAAGAAAGTCCTTTGTGTCAGTCCACCCTCCCTCGCAGCTGTTTATCCTTAAAATGTCTCTATCGGGTTAAAAGCAAAAGGAAACAAACTTTCATCTCTTCTGTGGTTGCTCTCATGAAGCAGCACACCCTGGCCTCGCTGTGCAGAGCTGCTGTCAGCTGCCATCCTGCTGCACTGGCTTCCCATTGCCCTGCTCTGCAGGAAGCTGCCTGGCTGCAGGAGGCCAGCCCGCTCCCCAGGGGCTCCCCTGGGGATGGAGCACCCAGCACCTGTTGCTGACTGTGTGCCAGTAATGCAAAAGCTTCGGGTGGGGATTTCCTAAGAAACATTCAAATCCATTTTCCAAATGACTTCAGCTGCCAGTTCTCAGGCATGGCTACTGCTACCGAGACCAAGCTCTTTTTTTCCCTCTTTGCCCAGCAGTAGACACAAATTTATTCTATTATTTATAAGCAGATCAGATTGTTTGTGAATTCACTTCAACCTCCACGTAAAAGACATGAATGTGTTGCCGAGGGCCATGGTTTAGTGGTGACCTGGCAGTGCTGGGGGAAATGGTTGGAGGTGATGAGCTTAAAGAGCTCTTCCAACTAACAGAATCCTGTACTTCAGAGTGTCAAATGCTGCTCTCAGACTTGGGATGCAATTCGTTTGCTTCTGGGTGATTTTCTTGTGTCCTGCCTGTAGGACAATGCAAAAGGAGAGTGTGTCTGACCTACTGCTGTCACACTTGGCTCTGTGGATGGTGTGCCAGGCTTGAGGCAGTAGTGTGTGTTTTGAAGAGGACAGGTTTTGGGTGCAGGGTGCCATGTGCCATTCCAGGGCACAGGGCTGTGTGTGATGGAGAGCCAGGCTGAGCTCACCAGTGTGAGAGCAGCCCCAAGTTGCTTTCCTCTAGTTGCTGGAGCTGGGGAGTGGCTGATGCAAAATTCTCCTCTCTGGCTGATGCTGCATAGTCCCCGAGTGGCAGAATCACGTGTGTGTCTGGACTTTCAGAGCAGTCCAGCTTGTTCTTGATTCCATCTTTCCTTTGCACAGCTGTTGGATACTGGTCCCTCGCTCTGTAGTACTAGACAAATGCCCAGTGATTGGAATGATAAAGGCAGCTCTGACTGGCCTGCCTCTGAACTGAGAACACCAACGAGGGAACTAGACAGTTGTGCTGATAATTTGGTAGCCAAGGACACTGGGTCACTTCTAAATATGACTTGTATGAAGAGCTCATTCCCCACAAATGGGAGCAAGCTACATACCAGAGCTAAATATAATCTGTGATCAGGAAAGATGAAAAGTCGTGGACCTCAGAGTTAAAACCCAGTCTCCTATTTCACAGTCTCTAAATCCTGTAAACAGGATCGTGCTGTCCCTTGCAGCTTCCCTGTTGCCAGCTTAGAGCACTTCAGTTCTCCAGTGTCACAGCGGAGCTGCTGCTCCCTGGCCAGAGCAGCAGAGGCTGGGAAAGCCACACTGCGATTCCAACTTGTAGGAAGGTGTGGAAGTAGCTCTAGAACAGATGCTCTAGAACAACAGAGGTCTGGCATCAGAGATCACTGAAGCACTTACAGTGGATTTCTTTTCCATGGCTGGGAAGTTACTTGTTTTATTTCTTTTATCAGGAGTAGATGCCTAATTGATTCTTCCACGGGCAAAGCACTCTGCTTTCAAATGCTGCTTCTATCCAAGAAGTGTTTGCTAAATCAGATGGAAGGTTGTAATTAAAAGTCAGTGGAAGGGTTCATGTGTAAAGAAAGGAAGTCTGTTAAGAAAGCGGTTGGTTTAATGTATATTGTGCCGAGACTTGTCAGGTACTGGGGAAGACTTGAGAGATGTTTCTGCAGCCCATGGTCTTCTCCAGATTGCAGAAGGAAACTGGAAAGTCTAATTAAAGGCAGAACTGCAGGGGCTTGCTGGGTTAATCTGTTGGAGCCTCTGTTTTTCCTCCTGTGTGGACAGGCTGAATCGAGCACCCTCCTGGGTTTCTCAAAGTGATGCTGAGGGCCTTAAGCTCCTGTGGTGCCCTGGTGTGAAGCATTTTCTGTTTCTTCTCTTTCTGCCTTGGCTGTGCTGATAACTCAAAAGGGGAGTGTATTTTCCTTCTCTGGATAGCTGAAGTTGCAGATAAACTTCCATGTGGCTTTTTCCTTGGTGCCAGATGGCTTCTGTTTCAGGCAGATATTATCTCCTGCTACCTGAGTGCTTTTCAGCCTGCTTCTCCTAAACTGTTTCTGGTCGAGCCCAACATGCCTTTGCTTGGGATTATTTTAGCTTTCCTTTTTCCCTTTGGGTGTAGGGGAAGGGAGGTGCAGAGGCTAAAGCTGTAAATTATTGAGCTTGACTGTCTTGTAGTGGAGCTCAGCACGTTGTGCTCAGCACGCTGATCTGAGGCTCTCAGCTAAGCTGAGAAAAGGATTAGGTCTTTGAGAAGATGGACTCTCAGTCTGCAGCGTTGTGGTGTTTAATTTAGTTCTTTTCTCCCTCGCACAGCTCTGCACTGGCTGTGGGGGAAGGTGCAGATGTCATTCATTTTACTTGTTTTTTTGTAGGATCCACCTTCCTCTGCTGCAGGCCGTTAGGGCTGTTGCATCATGTAATCAAGATGTACCAACACTGTAAAACGAGAACATCGCTGGGCTGTGATCGCTCACAGCTACTGCAGGGCTGCCTGTTCTCTTACACTCTCTTTCTCTTGCCAAAATGAAAATAAACTGAATTCAGGGGCTGCTCTTGTCCCCCTCAAGCTGGCATTTGTATTTCTCCAACAATGGCTTAGGTAGGCTCAGCAGCCAGCAGAGGTTGTTGCTGAGTCCCACAGTACTGGCTTTCTCTGGTAGTGATTCCAGCCTGGGACAGTCTGCCGTGGCAGGTTACTCCATGATTCCCACCAGTGTGGTGGTGTCTGGTGGGAAACCCATTTGCAGTGGTGTCAGTCTCCTCAGAGGGTCAGAGGAAGACAAGTAGAAGACAGACAGGCAAATTAATTACAAGATGAGCAGAAGTTGTGTTGATTGTTTGCTGGTTTGCGTTGTATGGTAGCAGGAAAAGATATTGTGGAGCTGCAGATTCCATCTTTGTCTCACTTTGAGGCACTGATGTTTTAGTGTGCATTTGAATCAGTTCTAGTAGGGGACTTCAGGATTTGGAGGGTTGTTATGTCAGTGGGTAAAGCCCAGCCTGTGCTGATGGATGGTGGAGTGATCAGGGTGCAGTGAATATCCTGGTCTGCACCAAAAAGTAGATGGCTAAACCTGCCCTGGGCATGCTCCAGCCTGGTTTGGGAGTGTCCTTCAGGAATGATGATGCAGCACGGGTTACTTCAGGATGTATCTGTGCATCACCAACTCCAAGGTGGACTTGCAGCACTGCTGACACAACTGCAGACCTCCTGGGCTGCTGCTGCTTTCCTTGGTGCTGCTGGGGTGTGCTTCCCCCAGCACCTTCTGTCCAGTGCTCTTGACCTCATGAACCCACTTCAAAATACATCTTCACCTCTGTCATCCAGGCTGTGCTTGGATGGGTTGCTTCACCAAAGAGGGTTTTCACGTGGCAGTCATGGATAGCTGTGGCCATGCCCAGCTTGTTCTGCAGTACCACCTACCAACGACAGCCCAGCACCGCCTGCCATCACGTGTTGTGACAGTGTGGGTGTTGCTGTGGTCAGCTCTAGTGGAAATAGAGGCCAAATTCCTGGGGTCAAATGCCAGAATGTGTGCCTCATGGGCAGACACAAGGGCCTCTGTTTCTTTTATCCTTCAGGGACTAAAGAGCTAGCCAAGGCAGTGGCACTGGTTGTGTGCTCATCTCAGAGACTGCTGAGAGCCCCGTGTCCCTCCTTGTTTCCCATATGTCCATGTAATGCTGTCTCACTCTTGACAGAGGTTTGCAGTTGTCTCTCACTTCTCCAGAAGCAGCAAAGCCAGCTCCTGGCGTGGCTGGCAGAGATCAAGGCACTCGGAGACTCCTGCTCGCTCCTCTCCCAGACCCATGCAGCTTGCAGGAGCTGCTCTTGGCTCATGTATAGGAAGTGCTGTGGGATGGGAGAGAGCTGAGGAGATGCACCTCAGTCACGTCTCAGGTGTCAATCAGGTATAAAATCATCACACATTAAACGTCTTTGAGATGAGCTCTCAGGTAGAGTTAGAGGGACTAATTAGCTTGTTCCTCTTCCTTGCCATTTGGGAAGAGATGTGGGACATGGGGCCATCCAAGTTGTCCCTTCTTCCTGGCTGCCTCTGGGGCTGCAGCTGCCTGCCAGCCACCCCTGCCTTGCTGCTTGCCTCTGGCAGCCCTGTCCATGCGGTGGGGAGAACCGGGTGATGACAGCTTTTTAGGAGTCCGCTCTTTCAGCAGGCAGCACCTCCCAGGAGCCAGGGGAGCTGGCAGTCACAAGCCTCTCCTGGTGCGTTTGAGCATCTCCACCCAAGACTGCACCAAAAATGGTGCTTTTGTTCTGTCCCTCATATCTTGCCCAGCAAAGTCAGAAGCTGAGCCTGTGTCTCCTCTGCCAGGGGCTCTGTAACCATCTCTCTTGTTCTGTCTTTCAATTCTGGCTGCCAGCGCAGCATGGTGTCGTGCCATGTAGTTAGGACCGTGGGCTAATGTGGTGGTCCTGGCTGCCTCCTGCACCTCGACAGACCTCCTGGGTCCCTCCTGCGGCCTCCTCTAGACTTAGGTTTGACCCTGCTCGTTGCGGTTTATGCCCTTTGCCCTCGACGATTAATCATAACACCATCAGCATCTCATATGACTGCTGTTCATGGGATGACTTTGATGTGTGGTGGCAATGGCTGATCACTTGGTTGATGTTTTATAATCACGTTGTGTGGATTCTAGATGAAGTTCTCTTCTGGCTGGCAGAGCCCAATGCTTGGAGGATGGAGGAAAAGCTGCAGAGGGGGAGGGAGGGAAAGGCATCTTAAAACACAGATGTGACTCATTCTGTAGAAATTCAGATGAGGGTTTGCTGATTTCTGGAAAAAGAGCTCCGAAAGAGCTTTCCATTGCCCTGAAAGATCATCTTCAGAAATAATGGAAGGAGGGGATGTATTTTAAGACTTTCTTTGAGTGACGAAGGTAGCCAGCAGAGAACTTCATTGTGCTGCACTGTGTTGGTTTGTTTGTAGCTTTGAGTCATCAGAGTGACCTTACCTTGGGGTGTGTGTTTTGTTTTGGTTTGTTGAGTTGCCATCATCCACCTAACTGAGTAGCCCCAACTGAGTAATGTCCTGATTGATGTTCCTAGCTGAATTATTAAAACCCCACAGACCACAAGAACCTTCCTTTTCACACAGAAGCGGGTTCTGGATTTGCTGAGTGTGATTTTTTTCCCGGTGCAGTACACTGTGGGGTGTGATGTCTGCTTTTGTGTGTGTTTGGCTGGGATGCATTTCTGGAAGCGGAGTGCAGGGGTACTCATTGTCTTCCTAGCTAATGGTGCTTTTCATTCAAAGTGGCGCTGAAGAGCTGGAATTGACGGGAGAAAAGAGTGGTGCAGGCTGTCATGGATTTGCTGGCTCTCTGGAGCACGCCAGGGGAGCTGTGTACGTGAAAGCGGAGCTGACACGTGGAGTTTCTGGGGTCTCAGCTGGAAGCCTGCGCTCATCTTAGTGGCCCCGGGTTGTGGCTGCATCCCCGACGAAGGATGTGGCAGCAAGGGACAGCAGGGATGAGCTGTGGAGCTGCCTACGCAGGATAATGCTCAGGCTGGATTGCTCGAGGGCTCTCAGACCGTCCTGGTCTTTTTGTGGCCTGAATGACTGTGGGCAGGAAAGGTGCAGACCAACCCCTCTGAGACAGTGGGTGTCTTCTGAGTGAGTGCTGGGCATGAGGATTGTGCATTGATGTTTTGGATTGTGGGGTTTGGGTTTTATTTCTGGGCTGGTTTTAACTTTACTAAGCTCTGCAGTAGCAGGACGCCCAGTAGAGGTTCATCACATGTAAGGAGAAGCACTTGGCAGTCAGAGCATCCATCACCAGTCTGAGATGCAGGCTGTTGTCCCAGCTGCCAATTTACAAGGTGTTAGAGTGAGAGGTGTTTGTGGGGTCTGCTTGCCTCGTCCTCAGCACCTGCACTAGCTGGTGCCTGGGGGTGCCCCTGCAGAGCCTTTCTGCAGACCCTGTCAGGCTAAGAGAGCAGCACTGCACCTCTGCCTGAGTTAAAACAGAACACCACCCTGATGACCAAGCGTGAGGAACCTCTGGGTTGTGTCTAGGTCCAGCAGTTTGGAAGAGGCAACTGCTGCCTGATGCCAGTGCAGGACATGAAGTGCCCTTAGTCTGAGCTGGTGCATAAGCCTGAGCTCCAATTCAGCTGTGCTGGCTTCTGTTTAGATCGGAGCTCAACCAAAAGGGATTCAGCGAGTCTCTGTTGTCTCCTCACATTCCTGTCAGTCACAGGGTGGTATGGGGTATGGTGCATTGATGGACTGAAGGGTTCAACACCAAGACTGACTCTGGAGGTAGTCTTGCACTTAATCAGCCAAAAGTTGAGGTGCTGCTCTTAGCCATCTATCCTTCCTGGTGGTGCTTCTCTGGAGATGGCTTTGTTAGCTCTAAGAACCCTGATTTTAGAGGCAACGTTGCTGTGTGTGGAGGAGAACAGTCATTCTCCTCATGCAGATTGCCTTAAGAAGAAGTGAAGTGCATATGTGAGTGGGGAAACGAGAGGAATCTTGGCGCAGATGAGGAGCTGTTTAGGAGAAGCCTTTCTCCTGCCTGGAGAACAGGTTAAACCATCCAGTGCTGGTTGTAAAACAAATGTGAACTGTCTTGTATCTGCTGGATAGGAGGGACCTGCCCCAGGTGGACCCTGGCAGGTTGTAAGTGATGGCTGAGACCTGGGATGGACACTCAGGTGGACCTAGGGTGGCATATGACCCATTCAGCGGAAGTGTCCAGTTACTGGCTGCAAGTCCCTGTGAAGCTCCAGAGCACTGTGTCCTGCTGCTGGGCAGTGTGGTGAGTCTTCTGGGGCTTCCAGCTCAGAGATCAGATGGACAAGTGGGGTGTAAGGCCACTCCCTTAGCTGCTGCAGTTTAGGCACGTATGGGTCTGTGTCTTGTGAAGAGCCTGGGGGAGGCTTGTGAAAGTGGTTGTGTTTGAAGATGTGCTGTCACACATCCACACAGAATCCCCAAAATACTGCGATCTGCATAAGCTCCGCAGAGCTTTGCCTTAGGGGGTGTTTGCCAAAGGAGCCGTGTCTGGGGGCAGAGTGGGATGAGCTCTCCAGAGCTTTGGGCAGCTGCCTGTTGTGATGCAGCAGGCAGCAGCTGGCCAGAAGATCCCATTGCACACCGCTGGGCTCACTGGCTCTCATTGCTCACCATCATGTGCTGTTGGCTGCTGACAGCCTGCATCCCACGAGTCCTAAACCAAGCCCTGGCTCCTGTGTGCAGTGGAGCTGCTGCTAAGGGCTGGGCACCCGTGAGCCATTTGCCTCCTGCAGTCCATGTGCCGTTGCCCTTGTTTGTCTGGGCAGTGGCAGGTTGTGTGCAGGGCCTGAACCTCCTGCTTGGCACAGTTTTGGCTCGTTTGACTTTTGGGCCCTTTGGAGAATATCCCCCTTTCATTCTGCTGCCTTGTGGGGTTATTTCTGCTCCTCGTGAGCAGTTTCCAGCAGATTAGCGGGCAGCCCTGCACTGATCTTTCAGTCTGTAGACGTTAATTGACTGTGATGTGGTTAAGTTCCCATCAGCAGCACAGCTACCTCAGGGTGGGAGCAAAGCAGCACGTTGGGACCTGCATCACCAGGAGATGCTGGGGGGCCAGCTGGCCACAGAGTCTGGCTGTGACAGCTCATGGGCACACAGGCACTGCCTCTGGGCTGGGGGCTACTGGCATGGTCACTGCTGAGGAGTGTTACCCAAGGGAAGAAAACCAGAACGAATCTCTGGTGTTTTACAACAAACAGCCTGTAGCATTGCCCTAAACACCCGCTGTTGTGGAAACACAGGCTTCACTGAACCGGGAGCAGGCTGGAAGGACCTCGGCTGCCCTGGGGACAGTGGTGGATGAGCAGAGGAGTAACCCAGTGTCCTCAGTATTAGGAGGTGCCCTTGGGGGCTGTGAGTCCTCAGGACCCTCCACAAAGGTTTGGGTTTTGAGGGGGAAGGTGGACCTGGAGGATATGGGTGCTGGCAGGGACATGTGGGGTTCATTGTGAGCCAACCAGGCAGGGGCTGTGTTGTGACCATCCCAGGAAGCTATTTTTGGGGAGCAGCACCTTGGCTACAAGACATGAGGACCAGGGTGCGTGTCAGTCCGTGTTTCACCTCACACTGTTTCCACACGTGTGTTCTAGGAGACCTTTGCTTTTCTCCCGACACCCTGACCTTGCAGCACCCCTGGCCTGAGGTAGCACAGTGGGGCGGAAGCACCATGTCTGTGGCTGATGCACATGAACGTGGGAGGGGGAAGTGGGGGACATGCAGGCTGGAGGGAGCCCGGCCCCTCTCTCACTCTGTCTTTATCTCCACAGACTCACACCTCACTATGTTTACCCCCAAGCTATCATCCAACCCAGCGTGGTGATCCCAACCCCTGTGCAGTCCATCACGTCTCCCTACATCGACTACACCGCCGCCAGCCAAGCTTATTCCCAGTACACCACAGCTGCCTATGACCAGTACCCCTACGCTGCTTCCCCCGCTGCTGGCTTCGTGGGATACAGCTACACGGGTGCAGTCCAGCCCCCCATCACCACCAGCAACCCAGCGGCCCCTGCCACCGCCTTTGTGCAGTACCAGCCCCAACAGCTGCAGCCCGACCGCATGCAGTGAAGGGCCCTGCCTGCACCTGCACCACCGAGGACAATCTTTTACAGAGGAAGGATACAGCTAGGACAACAAAAACAAAAAAATAAATAAAAGAAACAAAACAACAAAAAAAAAAAGAGAGGAAAAAGTCACCCTGCCCCTCTATCCCCTCTACGTAGGTGCGTATCGGTACCTAAGCTATTTATAGTGTTACGGGCAAACCCAAACCCTTGCGGTCTGACTGTGCTTATGAACACGGACCTGTGGTAAGTTGATGGGTTGTTTTATTTCCAATCTGGACAGATACAGTCTTGAAGATGTCCTAGAGGTGACTGTTTCACAGGGAAACGACAGATTCTTGCACGCATCGCCGTCTGCTTCCATCACCTGCGGTCTTTCCGCCCCTGCCCCATCTGCCCGGTCAGCCCACCCTTCCTCCTCAAAACCTGAAGTCCTCTTTATTTCCTGTTGAGGTACACGGAGAACACGGAAAAGAGCGATCTTATTTTTTGGTTGTACAAAAACTTTGTGATACTCAGAGATGCCTTACAGAAAAAAAAGAAAAAGAAAGAAAAAGAACCTATTTTTTAATATTTATTGCGATTTATTCGCATGAGCTGTGAATTTGCAGACAGAAGAATAGTAGTAAGTATCTGCCTTTAATTCTCATTTTACTAAATTATTGTATGTAGGTAAAAGTTCTTCAGTAATTGCTGAATCACTTCAACATGCAAAAAGGGAATATGAGCTTGAAAGGAGAGCGGAATATTCCCCTAGTCAACGCACTGTACTATTATTTTTCTTATTGTAATTGTTACTCTGTTAAGATGATCTCAAATTTAGGTATATTTTTAAATGCAAAAAAAAAAACCAACCAAGAATACTGAACATTTTTGTCTACGTTGGTAGATCTTTTGTTACGATGCTGCAACCTACGGAGACATTTACAGTATTTATGTAAAGGAAACCTGGGGCTGTTGGCCAGCGAAGCTTAGAGGGAATATCATGATTTAAGGAGAGTATCTGGCAGGGGGATTGGACTAGATGATCTTTCGAGGTCCCTTCCAATCCCTAATGTTCTGTGATCATGAGCTGAGGGAGAATCTCGTGAGCTCTCAGGGAGAGTATCATGAACTAAGGGAGAATATAATGAACTAAGAGATAATACGATGAGCAGAACAAAGGAGAAGGTGGTATTAGGTCATTGAACAAATGGGTAACCGTGGCCCTTTGATGCCTATAATCCAGCAGCCAAATAAAGGAAGAACAGATGATGTAAGTTAAGTGCATTTCTACAAAGAACAGCAATAAACTATTTTAACTTTTAAAATTATCGGATACGGTTTGGTGCCGTGTTTGCTTGGCTAAAGTCTGTTCGGGAGGACCTCTGAACTGCCCTGCTGTGGCTCTTGGCACCTGAGCACGCCAGGGTGGGTAGGAGGACTGAGTCTCGTGGTGCAGTGGAGCCCAGCACAAGTCCCTGCCTGGATGCTGCATTGCATTAGGGGGTCTGGCACCCCTTGCAGTGTGTTCAGTTACTCCCTCTGCATGTCCTGTGTTGCTTTGGGGGTTTTCCACCTCATGGAGCATCGTGCTGGAGCCTCAGGGTCTGCAGTGCTTGTTCCTAGCACCAGGCGCTTGCTTGCACTTAGCCTGTGTGGAGCAGAGGGTGTGATGTGCTGCCTTTGCATTGCAGCTTCAGTGCAAACCAGGACAGCTGAGATCAGTTGTTGGGATATCACTGCTGCTATTTGCTTAGAAACAGGGGTTTTTTTCCCAAAACTGAGTCCATGCAAAAGTGAGGGCTCTGCCAAATCCTTGTCCTGTTTGGGGCTGGATTCCCGAGAGCCAGCAGGACTTGGGCAGGCTGCAGTGAGGTTCTGTCAGGGTGCTTGAACCCCTCAGCCCCCTTTGTCTCAGCGAGATGGCTGCTCTTGGCCCTCCCAACCAACTTCCCTTAGAAATTCCTTTTTCAGATTCTGACTTCAAGTGTCAGTTGAAATCGGTCAGGGAAATCCCAGCACATACTGCTGCTGGAGGTGAGTATGCCCAGAGCCATCTGGGGAAGAGGGCACTGCAGGGCGAAAGCCCAGGCACCTCAACGCTGCGACTGACTGCCCTGGTGAACTTCAAGACCCAAGGTGGACAAGCCGGACAGCAGCATTGGGTCTCCGAGTAAAAGAGCCCATCTCAATGAATGGAAACAGCTTATTCCTCCCTTGCTCGTGCTGCGTGAGAATGCAGATCCTGGTGAGGCTCTGCTCATCCTGTCTGGGGTTTTGCTTACAACCATATGGTGACATTTATTTCCTTTTTAAGTAATTACTTTTGGATATGGATGCGAGGCTGCCAGAGAAGTAAGAGCTGAGCAGTGCATCCAGCACGGTGCTGGCAGGGAGCGTAGCCTGGCCCAGGAAACCTGCCTTTGAAGTACTATCGGGGCTGGAGATTATTCAGCAGTTCTTCTTTCTCCCTGTCATGAGTCTTTCTGAGGAGGAGGAGGAGGGAGGGGAGGGTTTTGGAGGCAGATGGTGGTGCTGGGAGCTGCTGGGAAGTGCTCGGCCCTGCCCCAAGGTGCTGGAGTGCCCGTCCTTGCTTAGTGCTTCTGCCTGGCACCAGTGCTGCCCAGTTGGCTTCTTGCTTCTCTCCACACACCTGTGTCTACCCCGGTCAATAGGAGACCCTCCAGAAATTAGTGTTTTTGTGGGATAAAAGCACGGCTGGTGCATTTAGAAGTGAAAAGACCGATCATCTTCCATTTAGCTGACACTAACTTCCTGAAAGGGGGCCAAAACCACCAGGAAGGGACGTGCAAGTGGCTTTGAACAGCAGCACTAGGCTCCTTCCCACCTAGCCCACTGCTGCCGGGTACCATTCCTGGATCCCGCTGAGCTTTGCTCCAGGCTCCTTGCAGGAAACATCAAAGCACCAGCCCAACCTGCTGCCTTCCCATTTGTGAAAGCCCAGCTGTAAAGTTGTGTCTGGGCAGAGTAAAGAAACCTGACAGGCAGCACCATGGTGCAAGAGGGAGGTGGTTGCTATGGCAGGTGTTGGGGGAAGCCTGCAGCTCCTTGCAAAGGAGCCCAAGTGCAAGGCTGGGAAAGAGCCCAGTGAGCTGCTGTGTTAAAGGGACAGGCATTAAATGCTGTGGATGGGAAGCCATGGCTGTCTGGCTCCTGACTGACAATGGGAGCGCAGGATGATGGCTTAAGTCACTTAAGTTGCTTAGAAGTGTGAATTTGATGCTTATTTTTTCACTTGCAGAGCATAAGGCACTCGCACGTGTGTCTTACGTTGTCCCGGCAGGAAGCGAAGCAGCGCCAGGCAGCTCAGTTCTGCTCAGCTCTGCTCTGCATGGGTGGGAGCCCAGGGTGGGCACAAGGTGGGCAGTGGCAGTGGAAGAGCCACAGGGGTGCAGGGAGGAGCGGTGAGGGCTGGATGAATATCTCCTGCTTGGCAGGAGTGGGAGCCCTCCTGTCCTGGGTACTTCCCTGAGGCCATGGTGGTGGCTGATTGGGTCCTGGCCACCTCCCAGCAGCTGTGTCCACATGCCCAGTCATTTGCATGACAAATTAGAATGTTTTTTCATAGGAAACCATCAGGCTGGAGCTGTCGGGGTGAGCTGTGGTTTGCAGGGGCTGGAGCATGTGCAGCCCCTCTGCTTTCATGGGGAAGTGTCCCCCTAAATACCAGCACCAGAGTCCTGGTCACTGCCCACATGAGCCCAGCATTGCCTCCCTTCCACCCCACAGCAGTCAGCCAAGAGACAACCCCATGTCCAGGCTGGCTCTGGGGCTTTGTGGCTGGTGCCAGACCCTCCCCACCTGCCCACCAAGGGAGGGGTCTGGCATAGGTGACCTTTCTGTCCTTCCCAGGCACTACCTCACCCAGAGGAGTCCCCTGTCGAGGAGGCACATCCATGGGTTTTTCGGCTGTGCTCACCCCCTGTTATCTGGCTAAGATACCTGGGGAGCCCCAGGGGCCCCCACTGAAGGCTGGAGTTTTGCAGCCAGTGGCTGTCCCTGGGAGAGAGGGCTGTGGGCGCTGGGACACTGCCAGACCCCAACCCAGCTCCTCTGGCTAACGAACCCAGCGCCAAAACATTACGGCTGAGCGGGAAAGACCGGGCGCAGAATGTACTTGTGTAGCAACTGGCTCGCTGTTGGCACTTGCCCTTTAAAATAAAGTTCACAGCAAAACATTTTGACCCCCCCCACCACCCTCGCACACAGGGACTGCTAACAGCATCCTTTTTTTTTCTTTAATACTTCTGGCTGAAGCTCGTTTTCCCCTCCTTTGTGCCTCCCTGCATCCTGCCAGCGTAGAGATTCCCTTGTTCAGTGAGAAAAAGAAAGGGGGGGGTGGGTGGAAAAAAAAGGTAGAGAAAAACTTAAGCCTGGGATTAAAACCCATCACTAAAATAGTTTGAATAACAAAATCAACTGACTCGCTGGGAGCCCAGTGAATGCCTGTCACGTATCGCCCTTCGGCCAGGGCCATGGTCATGTGTTTCACTAGACAGTTCCTGGAAAAGCTTCTGCTCAGCCCGATAGACCTGTGGCTGCTGATACTGCTGCCCTGTGCCGGCCCTGCTCTCCCGGAGAGCTGCGGAGAGCTTCCCCAATGTATAGGGGCCAGGGGGAATAAATAAACCAGAGTACCGGTGACATCGGGGCTTCTGGTGACCTGAACAGCAGCCAGCTGTGAGCTGTGAGCAGGGCTTTTCCAGCCTTGGTGTTCCCCACACTGGCACATGGAGCCAGCAGCTCCCGCTGCCTTTAGTGATGTCTTTAAGAATGGGATTTATGGTTTGTTTGTCTGCTTCCTTCTGCTGATTTTTGCATAGGTTTGGCTACATAAAGAATCAAAGAAGTGGCCCTTCGCATGAGATAAAGGAGGAGGGTTTGTAAATCCAGTCCTCAGGCAGAGCCACCGCATTGTGGCAGATGTAGTGTGGCACCATGGAAGTCTTCTGTGGGGTAACTGGTACCTAGAACCAAACCCAAACAACTGCAGTGTTACCCTCTTGCTGACGTCAGCAGCAAACCCTGCAGACTGAGGTGTGCTGAGGCACAGCAGAGGGGTGATGCCTCTGATAAGGCCATGCTGCGTGGGAGGGCAGTTCAAAGCTCAGATTTATCAGCTCTGTGCCCCTGCTCAGGAGGCTGCTGGTGGCGATGGAGAAGTTGGAGATGGAGAAGCTGGTGATGGAAAGACCAGAGATAGAGAACTCAGAGATGGCAAAGTCAGAGATGGAGAAGACCGAGGTTGTTGCTCTGAAAGTGCTGCCATGTTCTGGGGTGAAACTGGGCACTAAAGCACATCCCAGACTGCAGTGGGTATAGGCTGTGCCCAGCCTCAGCTGCTAAACCCAGAGCCACGGTGGGGTAAGATGACAGCATCACGCTGCTTTGTGCTCACAGAGGGACTCAGAGCAGTGCTGCCCAGAGCCCAGGGCATACCTGCCTTTCTCTAGAGTTCCTTGACTACACCTGCATGAAGACATGTATTCATTTACACTTAAATATCATTTGAATAAGGACATGCAGACACATTTGAACACTCACTATAGAGCACAGAGATAACAATATGTAATGCTGTCCACTGAGTAAGGAACCTTTTCCTTCTCACTATGGACTCCTTTGAGATGCAGCCTCTACAGCAGCCCTGGGGCTTGCTGCACCCACACGCTGTGAGTCACATTTACTGAGGGTGTGATGGAGCCCCACTTTCCAGGTTATGGCCCAAGGTATTGCTCCGTGTGGGTGTCTGTCTTCCGGAGCCCTGCAGCAATGACAGGGGTCTGCACCCCCATCACATCTCCCATCCACCGAACCGGTGTGATACAGCAGCGAGGAGAGACAAGCAGTACAAACCACACTGGGACACCAGCAGTACTGTAGGATAAATATAAAACGTTTATAGGATAAGTAAAACTATGAAATTATATAGGATAAAGGGATTGGACTAGATGATCTTTTGAGGTCCCTTCCCATCCCTAATGATTCTGTGATTCTATGAAATATCCTTATTGGAGGATTAATAACTATCCTTATTAAAGGTTATTTTGCCCCTTCCTTCAAAAGCCACCATGCCTGTCTGTCTTTAAGCAAAAGTGAGCTAAAGGAGGACTGGCTTGGGACAGGAGCCTCGCTCACACCTAAGGAAGCAGCTCTGGCAGTCTGATCATTAAGCCCCATTGAATAGATGAGTCCTCAGATCCCAGGAGAGGATTTCTAGAAGCATTTACACATGTAAAGCTGGGGACTGAGGCCTTTTGTGAGCCAGCTAGCAACGTCTTGGTTTGAAAATAGCACTAAGCATCTTACTACACATTTAGCACTCAGAAGGTCTATTAAATCCAGCCTGAGCACGTTCGCGTGCTTTCCATTCAATCCCCACCTCTCGACAGATGCTGTGGGGTCAGGCTGAGCAAACAGGTACCCAGAGCCCTTTGCTTTCCCCTGGCGCATCAGCTGGTTGTGTTTACATGAGCTGCTGCTGTGCGGGCACATGGAGCAAAGCTCAGGCTTTGCAAACTGAAAGTGAAATGAAGAACATTGTACCCCGAGTTTTCTGTGAGCTGCCTTCAAAATTATCTGGCTTTAGACATAAATATGGTAGGATAAGCCCTTGGAGGAAGAAAAGCCCTCCAGAAACGACATCCTACCTTATTTTCAGCAGTGTGTGCTGCTTTTTATTTCATGCCACTTTAGTGAGGGAAACTCATCGAGTCTCCTGCGTCCAGATAATTGTCTATGTACCAAAATATTTATGTTATAGGCACACGCTTCTATAAGAAGCTGATTAGAAACACGTATGTGTGAGCAGACACCTTCTCTAGCAGTGCCCGTGTGCGTTCTTGTGTGTGAGAACACATGAGGTGCCTTATCTCAACTGAGATTTTAAATTTTATTTCATAAGTCCTGGGCGCTGAAGATGCCTGATGAGCTGCAGAGTGTCAGATGAGCTGCAGAGGATGTCAGATCAATGTGCAATGACCAATATAACCACGTTTAAGGGCAGGGAGGACCAGTTTGCAGATGCTCTACTAGTTCATGCCAGGAGGCTCCTGCACGGTACTGGGCTCGGTGCTCCTCACTCCACTCCTGCCCATCACATGCCACAGTGGTTTCTTGTGGCCAAGGCCAGTGGCACCTGGCGGTGTATCAGAAGAGAGTGTGGTTAGCAGACCGAGAGAGGTTCTCCTCCCCCTTCTACTCTGCCCTGGTGAGACCGCATCTGGAATATTGTGTCCAGTTCTGGGCCCCTCAGTTCCAGAATCATAGAATCTTTAGGGATTGGAAGGGACCTTGAAAGATCATCTAGTCCAATCCCCCTGCCAGAGCAGGATCACCTAGACTAAGTCACACAGGAACACACCCAGGTGGGTTTTAAACATCTCCAGAGAAGAAGACTCCACAACCCTCCTGGGGAGCCTGTTCCAGCGCTCTGTCACCCTCACTGTGAAGAAGTTCCTTCTGATATTTATATGGAACTTCCTATGTTCCAGCTCACACCCATTGCCCGCTGTCCTATCACATCACTAGATGACATTGAGAAGAGCCTGGCTCCATCCTCTTGACACCCACCCTTCACATATTTATAGACATTAATGA